>JAXLNO010002853.1:0-209369 GCA_038087875.1 Malacoraja senta | reverse complement strand
TGACATTGGTGATGCTTACATATGACCTAACAAATTGCTAATGTCATTCATTGCTAATGAGATTCGTACCCCCGGTCTATTTCCAAGTCTTCCAAGCTTCCAAGTCTGTTCTACATGATGTGTTCACTGTGCTATTAATGTATAAGCTATTTTTATATATTTTGTTTTGGTAGCTGGTGTCTTATCCTATCAGAAAAGCCCAATTATTTCTCCATTACCTTACTGTGCTTGTCTTACTTTCAAGTTATTGTTACTCATACATTCACTCATGTGGTAAAATGCTGAACAAAGCAACTTGGGGTGCATGCCAATTTCAAGCACTAACTCCTTCCAACAAAGCATGAACCCATCTTTGTTCAACCATACCCTCTTCACCAATTCATTCCTGGAAGACAGGCCTCTTAACACCATTTAATGCTGTGATTCACTCAGCCAGTGACTCCACTCACTGAAACAACGATCTCAGTCCCAAATCTCACAACTGAATTTACTGAGTCAAGTGTTAAAGAAGGAACTGCAGATGCTGGAAAATCGAAGGTACACAAAAATGCTGGAGAAACTCAGCGGGTGCAGCAGCATCTATGGAGCGAAGGAAATAGGCAACGTTTCGGACCGAAACCAAAAACTCTGTCCAATATGGTGGTTTGAAGAACGGTTTCGGCCCGAAACGTTGCCTATTTCCTTCGCTCCATAGATGCTGCTGCACCCGCTGAGTTTCTCCAGCATTTTTGTGTACCTTACTGAGTCAAGTGTTGTTTGTGCTTCCAGAAGTTTGAATCAGAGTGTGTTCTCAATTCTTATCTCCTGGTAGAAAAGCTGAGGTAAAGATGGGACTGCCATCTCTTGAAACTACTGCAGGAAGAATCCAAAGTAGAAAAGCTAAGTTCAATTTTACTTTTCCAAATCCTTTCCTCTCAATACCTCTATTTGGCAATGAGCACAATGAGGATCGATAGGCCATCCCCCCCCCCCCCCATGTTTTGTAATCCGGATTTTGAAATTCGGTGAAAAAAAAATCTATTAAAATCTCCGCTTTCAGCGAGAAAGTGGGGGCGTCACTGTTAAGCGCTTGTTAAATGTCTCTATCAACATTGTATTAACACGATGTGTCACCAATTGTGTTTTGACCTTCAAGTATTACTGAAGGTATTCACGGACAATTTCTTAAAGCTGTCTGATGTGGGTACAATTACCATTTGAACTAATTGGATGTATTGGTGGATGGGAAAGATTTAAACAGGTATTGGATTTAAACGGGTCAGGTCATTAAGGGCTCTGGTCAAACTGGTTTCCTGTCTGGCTTGCAGGTAAGTCCCTCATTTACGGTCACTCATGTTATTTAATATTTTTTTCCCATCTCTCTCTCTCTCTCCCCCCTCCAAGGTTGGTTCTTCTGTTTACTTTTATTTGCTTCAGTTTTATTTGTTTAAGTGTTATTTATCACATTGTAGCTTTTGAAAGATTCAAGCGGGTATGAGACGCTTTCTAAGGGCTGAATCGGCCCGGTCGCGGGACCTTTCATCATCTGGCGCGGCATAAAATCAGCCGCAGATTCTTCCATCGCCCCGCGGTCAGGCTCACGATGTTGAAGCCCCTGCCGGCCGAATTTAAGCCGCGCCGGGCGATAAAAGGCCCCGCAAACGGACCGATTCAAGCCCCACGATTCGGGGTGGACGAAGCTGCTGTTGCTGGGTTCACAGTCGGTCACCAACCAGGTCAGCTCCCGATGTTACCGTCCACAGGGCCCACGGCTGAAGCCTCTGAAGTCTCGCGCGTGTGTGTGTGTGCGCGCGCAACTCTTCAATCCTTTTGTCACACTGTGTCTTTGGGGATCATGACAGAAGCCTCCTCGTGGCGATCCCTGGAAGCGACGACGCGATGCACTCTGTGACGGGTCGGGCGACAATTCTGGACGACGACAGAAACCAAAGGCGAGCTACATCGTCTGACCCACGAGCAAACGAACTGTGTCTTTGCATCTCTGGCCTTTGACCAGTCATCTGCCTATCAACCCTCCCCCCCCCCCCCCCGGAGGTATCCACTGTTGCATTGGGAATGACACCGGGTTGACAATGACTACACCGATACTCGCGGTAGAGTGAACTCGCTTGGCTTATTCATACTGACAAAGTCCATGTCCATGTGGGGGCACTGTCCGTCATTGTGAGTGCATTGACAATCTCAGGCTTGTCTCAGCAGCTCAGTCCTATTCTTGAAGGAGGAGGCATTAACAATCTCAGGCTTGTCCTAACAGCTCAGCTTTGGGCTTGAAGGAGATGGTGCGGCTTTGTCAGTCTTATCCCTGCAGTTCACCCATGCCTCGAGAGAGGTGTTGGCAGTCCCAGGCTTGTCCTGGCAGCTCAGTCTATTTTCCTCTGTGTGTGGGCAGGGCCGTCTTAATGGGCCATTGCCCGGGGCCCCACGAGCATAGGGGCCCCATGCTAATCTATGTATTGTAGAATGTTATTGTAGAACATGAAAATGGAGAATAACATCGCAAGTGCATGATGGCATATTTGATTCGGCATAAAGAAACTGGAAGTGTAGGGGCCCCAGTGCACTGCTTTGCCCGGGGGCCTATAATGCTGTTAAGACGGCCCTGTGTGTGGGCACAGTCCCTCCTTGGAGGAACAGGTAAGAGGCACTGTTGGTCTCAGGCATACCCCAGTCATGGCCTCAATGGAGGCGCAGGCTGACATGGGCTTGTCCCAACAGCTCAGTCTTGACAAAACAGTGGCGCAGCAGTCCCAGTGGCTCAAGTTTCCTTCAGACCTGCAACAGGAACGCAACTAACAGGGAGACACCCCCACTTTCGCTCACCTTCTTCTCTCTCCTCTTCATTCCTTCCCTCCTCTCTTTTTTGGGGGTTTAAAAGGATTAGGCTGACAAGGTTCAGGTGGGCCAATCCAATATTACCTAATTTCCAATGATGCTGAGGTTTGGCCTCTCCTGGCCTGTCTGCTGGTGATAGGGATCAGCGCAGCATCCAAGAGAGGAGCCCTGTCACACCATCCGCCAGGCTTTGAACCCCCCCCCCCCCCCCACATACAATCAGTCTGAAGAAGGGTCCCAACCCAAAATGTCTCCTGTATATGTTGTCCAGAAATAATACAGCCTGAAGAATCCTCCCACACTGTTTTTTGCCCAAGATTCCAGTATCTTCAGTCTCTTGTAATCCAAGACTGCAAGTCTGGCTGATTTCCAGGTAGTAAATCCATTAAAGTAAACTACGCACGCTGCAGAAACAAAACCAATCTCAGCCCTAAAAATGTAGGCTAATGGATCTCCGATTTCCAATAGTGTTCAGAAAAACTGCACAGGAGTGAAATTAACTCAAACCTATCAAAACAAATCTGGCAAGAAATCACAACTTCTGAACGGAAACAAAAAAACAAGTAATGGTATTGATTTTGCTGCTGTCTTTGTTTCAGGAATGTTAAGGTACAGAACTGAATCATTTGCATCATTATTGACTGAAGAACATCAGGAAATAGATTGTCCATCTCCCTCACATAATGTAAGCATTAAATGACAATATGTGCAGCTAGTTATCAATGACAACACTACAGCAAATACTAGGTGTGGATATTCTTTTATGAGGCCTCATTTATATTAATTGAATCAAGCAATAAATACATCTCACATTATCTTGGTGAGTTGAATTGCCAAGTGCTATTTGGTGAAATTCCAGGACATCGACTGACTCGAGGCATACATGTTTCTTCAGCTACAACATCTTCTGATTTTCAAACACTACCTCTTGGCATCTTTGAAAGATGTGAAAACGTAAACCTCATCATAATCTCTGCAGAACTATGAACTGGGATTGAATAGATTGGTGGATGATGCGTGCAATAAATATCTCCTCGTCGACTTTTGCTCTATTTTCTGCATGAAATAATGGAATTGTTATAATGATATTGCACTTTTCAGAGAAACTTGCTTGGGTATAGCTACTTGCGAAGAGACAATGTTTCTATGGGATCAATAACCAATTGACTTATCCCGGTTGAGTTTATTAGATGAGAATGTTTGATATACAGGCAGTGCCAGCTCATGTTATGGATAAAATATAGTATTGACAATAATGTTGTGACATAGGTCTAAAATACTGCTACTTACATTCCCCATGCTTGCAAGCCCTGCCTGCCAATCACATCAACTTTAGCTCTCAAAATACCATCAAATCCTGCATTCTCACTATCAATTCTCTTGTGATTATTTTCCCGCTAAGCCAATAATCTCCTTGAGTATTAAGATCTTGTCCGACACACCCCTCCCCCCTTTCTGCCAAAACTGAATCCTAGCTCTTCCTTCACCCCGCTCCTGATAATTGTGCTTTTAGCCTCCAGAGCCCTAAATTCCACAATACTTTTGCTCAATCTCTCACCTTCTCTTCTTCCTTAAAATCTCTCTTCAACTGCGCATCTCATTACCAATCACAATACTCATTGAGTCTGAAGAAGGGTCCCAACCCGAAATGTCACCCATTCCTTCTCCCCAGAGATGCTGCCTGTCCCACTGAGTTACTTCAGCATTTTGTGTCTATCTACGGTTTAAACCAGCATCTGCATTTCCTTCCGACTCAATACTAATTTCCTTTGGCTTGGTGAAAAAAATTACGTAAATATAAATAGTTGTTTAAATTATAATATGATAGTTACAGGCAACTGCTCTTGGGTAGGCTTTGAAATGCTCAGGTTTTAAAAATGTTGTTTTCATTGCAGCATCACAAGGATTGTTGATAGAACAACCTCAGACAACGAAGATCAGGATTATTGCTGAAATGAATGCAACTCGGTAGTTCCACTTTCTTTTCTGAAATGCTTCAATTTGTTTTAATCCAGTATCTGATCAAATCTAAGCAACCAAATTCAATTTTCGTAACAAAGATTTCCGAAAACTAACTTGCAGCTTATTGTAAATTCAGTTGGTAACTTTTAAAAATAGAATTCTCCACAGCTTATTCTGACAATGTCCAAAGTTGGTCACTAATCACTGCAAAATTTAAGCTACCTTCTGACCATCTGTTTGGAAACCATCCATTCCATCCGCAGTTACAACACCATCACAGGTTAGGAAGATCCATTTCAGCCAGAGATAAAATCAAAAAAAGAATTCAGCAGCTCAAATAGAAATTGCAATGAAGCCTCAATCTAAAAACATGTACTAATATAAGCCAGCCAAATATATGCGAGCTGAATCCCAATTAAAAAAAAAAAAAAAAAATATGGAGGATGTTGGAAATCTGCCATTCATGAAGTTACAAATAAAGGATCTTTTGCTAAACATGAACCAAATTCTGACAGAACTGTGAGGTGTTTTTATCAGTCATAATTTCACAGAGTGCTTTATGCTTGCATATTTTATATATATCATTGCTAATTTGCCATTTTTTTCTCACGCATTCATTAAAATTTTCCTTTTCGTGCCAGCATCAAATATGTGAATGCCTTCCTGTGCCATCATTGCGTAGACAGAAATGAATATACTCTGAATTTTCCGTAATATTGCTTGGCTTCTTTCTGCATGTGAATGTGAATGAATGAAGATTTTGTTAATTCTTCATGATTTGAGGGAGTAACTGCTACCCAGAATGACTCACCATATATTTACTGTGATCAATTTGCTTTAAAACCTTCAATGAACTAAACAGGTGGAAAGATGCATATGTAAAGAAAGATCACAGAGAACTTCAGTGGTGAAGCATTTTGTTTAAATTATACAGGGACAGAAAGTAATCAAAATGGATCTACCAACATCTGGATGAAAGTAATGATCAAAATATTTTATCACCCATTTGCTTTGGTGCATTTATCGATATTATTATTTTTTGCTCATATGTCCTTAAAGATATAAATTCTGCAGTGACATTACTTCCTCAGCTATTGAATAACAAAATGATAGACATTGTACCAGATCAGAAATGGAATCCACTGACCCACTGAGAAAATATTTGAAGAGGCAAAATAGGATGACAGACAAGTACATTGGGACGCCATTTAGAAACTGACGGATACACCTCTTCAATCATTCACAGCATGCAGCCAACCCACTGAAGCCTGCTATGTGTTATTATGACATGCCGTCACCTCCGGCTATCATGTGGTACGATAATAAAAGAACTTACAAGGCAGGAGTCACAACATTTTGACACTACACCAATGAATTGTGGATTACATCTGGCAATCTGATCTGTTCATTGCAGGATATTGTGCCTAGTTCTTGTAATGCCCTGAAATCATAAGCCAGGCACCCTGGACAACTAAATCCATGATGCCAAGACATGTGAATTTGTAATTTTGTCATAAAAAAAGCAATAATGATGCTTTGATCTAACTTTATGTCATTGCATGCAGTAAGGCCAACAAATTACATGAATATTGACAGCATCAGTGGGAAAAGTTTATGACATGCAACATAGAACTCCTCAGTCAGCCCTTAAATGGGTATTAAAAGGATCAAGATCCATGCTACTGGTGCCATTTACATGATGACCATGGTGTAGCTGGTGTGCCTCTTTAGTGCTTTTGATGCCTTTATGGATTGGGCACTAAAGGGAAAATCTAATCTTTAATAAGGCAATTTGGGTTACACTTTGACCCACCTAAAACCAAGGCTTCCCTGCCTGGGAACCACTTTATTTTTGCCATTTGTTCTAAGCCCCTTTTAGTACATTCTACAATCAATTCACAGACCACAAGTGGTATTGAACAGCTCACAGCCTGATGTCTACCAATGCTACCCTAGCAGGCACAGCACATGGTGAAATACATAGCTATGGCAGTAGTAGCAAGCAAAGCATAAGCAGGATTTTGCTAAAGCAGCATTAGTATCACAAGCACTGGAAACACAAAAAGAAAATCTAACCAGGAACACAATTCCCAAGGCATACAAGGCTGTAAATCAAATGCTGATAAGTCAGATTGGTATAGATAGATGCTTACTGGTTAGCATGGACCCAGCAGCACAAAGAACCTGTTTCCGTGCCATATAACTCCACTACTCTATGTCTGCGTTTAACACTTAGTAGAAAATAAGTGCATTTCCACTAATGTCATTTGTTTCACAACTAAATACAAAAGGTCAAGTACACACCAATATATGATATTGTTAATTCCACAAATATTTTTAATTTGTTCTTCAAAATTTCTCCCAGAATCTTCACCCTTCCTTTCCTGAATACACTCATTCCGTAACCTATGACATTCTTATGGTATCTTATTCAAACAGCCATTCTTTGAATGCAAGCCCTGACAGAGTACATACACAAATTATTGAACTGCAAGAACAATCTATACTGTCGCAGAAGATGCCCGCATGTTTCATTCTTCCAGCATAGATTACAATTGAGAACAAGAATACAAACTCACCACAAGCTCAGACATTCTTAAACTAATTGCATCCCTACCAAACTAATTCAGTGCAGAGCAGATACTGAATTGTCATATAACTGTTGCATATTTCATTACAACATTTCCCCATTTACTCTCAGGAGTGCATCTGATGCTAAACTAAATTTTAATGTGGCGCTTTCTTATGATGTGACCTTTTAGTTTTAGAGATACAGCACGGAAACAGGCCCTTTCAGCCCACCGGGTCCGCGCCGACCAGCAATCCCCACACATTAACACTATCCTATACCGACTAGGGACAATTTTTATATTTACCAAGCCAATTAACCTACATGCCTGTACATCTTTGGAGTGTGGGAGGAAACTGAAGATCTCGGAGAAAACCCACGCAGGTCACGGGAAGAACGTACAAACTCCGTACAGACAGCACCCGTAGTCAGGATCCAACCGGGGTCTCCGGCGCTGCATTCGCTATAAGGCAGCAACTCTACCACTGCGCCACATTTATGAAATGTATCAGAACCACCCACTATCTTTCAAGAAGTTTCAAGAATGCCTCAAAAAAATCCCACTCAAAGTACAAATACATAATGCATAAAATTGCTAATGACTTTTGTAGAATATAGTCTATTCTACAGTTGATCCTCATCTCTTTTGATCTCTTACACTTTCTTATCTTTGTAACTTCCTCTACCCTGACCCTCAGTCTGAAGAAGGGGCTTGACCCAAAACCTCACCCATTCTTTCTATCCAGAGATGCTGTCTGTCTCGCTGAGGTACTCCAACATTTTGTGTCTATCTTCTGTGTAAACCAGCATCTGCAGTTCCTTCCTACACAAATATCAGTGCAGCATTTCTTCCCCTTCATTTTGTAATGCCGCTGGTAATAACAGACTTCGTCTCACCTGCATCATTTTGTTACAAATAAAGTGATGGGAGAATAACTGAAGAAACCCGGAACTCTCTGAAAACAATATGTTTCCCTCTAGCCAACCCATAATTAGTCGATAAATTTTAGTCCACACACATAAACTTTGTTAAACAAAGGGAACACGGGCTTCTTGAAAATTTACTCACAGGATATGTGTGTTGTTGACAAGGCCATCATTTAATGCCATCCCCCAACAACCTTTGAGTGGGTGGTCAACCAGCTTCCTGAATTGCTGCAATCCTTCTTGTGCAAATATACCCACATTAGGTGAGGAGTTAGTATTGTTCGGTACCACACAATGACTTGGTAGGCCATATTACAAGATCATTATGTGTACAAAGGACCTGCAGATGCTGGTTTATACCGAAGATAGATACAAAGTGCTGGAGTAACTCAGCGGGTCAGGCAGCATCTCTGGAGAAAAAGGATGGGTGACATTTCGGGACGGGATCCTTCTTCAGACTGATTACGTGTGTCGACTCACATTTAGACCAGATCAGGTGAGAATGGAAAAATGGCAGGACCATGGGGAGTGTCATACAACAGAGAGATCTAGGAGTGCAGGGATACAGTTCCTTGAAATTGGCATCACAGAGAGAGGTCAAGAAGGCTTTCAGTACATTGGGCCTTCGTCAGTCAGGGTATTAAGTATAGAAGATGGGATGTTATGTTACAGCTATACAAGATGTTAGTGAGGCTGCATTTGGAGTACTGTGTTCAGTTTTGGGTCACCCTGCAATGTTGTTTATTTGGAAAGAGAAGATTTACAAGGATATTGCCAGGTCCTGAGGGCCTGAGCTGTAGGGAGAGGCTGGACAGGCTTGGACTATTCCCTGGAGCACAGGAGGCTGAGGGGTAATCTTATAGAGGTGCATTAAATCATGAGGGAAATAGATAGGATGAATGCATAGAGTACTTTACCCAGAGTATGGGAATCAATAACCAGAGGGTATAGTTTTAAGGTGAGAGGGGAAAGATTTACCCCTGAGGGGCAACTTTTTCACACAGGTGGGTATATGGAATGAGCTGCAAGAGGAACAAATTGAGGCAGCTATTATAATAGCATCTAAAAGACATTTGAACAGGTACCTCGACGGAGATGCGATTTGCTTTCCAGTTCATATCTCTGTCCGCACTGCAGCATGACATCGAGGAGTTGGCGGCATTTGCTGGAGACCGACTTTTGAGAGCTCCAACGCGGGAGCCTGTGGGACTTTAACATCGAGGAACCCACGATCCCTTTGCCAGGGATCGACCTCGGAGCTTGTAGACTTACATAGATACATAGACAATAGGTGCAGGAGTAGGCCATTTGGCCTTTCAAGCCAGCACCGCCATTCAATGTGATCATGGCTGATCATCCACTATCAGTACCCCTTTCCGGCCTTCTCCCCACATCCCTTGATTCCGCTAGCCCTAAGAGTTCTATCTAACTCTCTTTCAAATGCATCCAATGAATTGGCCTCTACTGCCTTCTGTGGCAGAGAATTCCACAAATTCACAATCCTCTGTGTGAAAAGGTTTTTCCTCATCTCAGTTCTAAATGGCCCACCCCTTATTCTTAAACTGTGGCCCATGGTTCAAGACTCCCTCAATATCGGGAACATGTTTCCTGCACCTAGCATGTCCAATCCCTTAATAATGTTATATGTTTCTATAAGATCCCCTCTGATCCTTCTAAATTCCAGTGAATACAAGCCCATCACGGAGCTCACAGTCTCTGGTCAGAGACCAACTTCGGGAACTCCAAGCCGCACGAGTTTCGATCAGCCCGATGCAGGAGTTTCGACCTCCGGCTGTGGGAGCTTCGAACGCCCCGGCGGATGGTTCGACTGCCCCGACTGCGGGAGAATAAAGAGGAAGTAGATTGGACTTTTTTGCCTTCCATCACAGAGAGGAATGTGGGGAATCCGCTGTGGTGGATGTTTATGTTAACTTTTATGTACTTGTGTGTCTTTTTGCTTCTTTTTTTTCCATATGGCTGTAGGGTAATTCGCATATCACTGTACCTTAATTGGTACATGTGCAAATACAAGACCTTTGAAACCTTTGACAGGTATATGAATTAGAAAGGTTTAGAGGGATATGGTACAAACACTGGCAGGTGGGACTATTGTAGATGGAGCATCTAGGTCAGCATGAGCAAATTGGGCCAAATGGCCAGTTTCCGTGCTGTATGACTCTGTGACACTAATTCCTTCTCTAAAGGACATCAATACATGAGATGCAACTTTACAAGTCGGTTCCAAAATGTCATGATCACCATTCTGGCTTTTTGTTTCAGGTTGTTAAATTAATACCATTTAAACGCACCAATTATTCCAGTGGAAGTTGGTCACACAGCCAGATCATTAGTCAAGCTCTGTGGATTAATCATGCAGTTAAACTGTCACTATTTCACTGCTGTTTTGAAGTGCCAACAATTGGGACTTTAAGGGACATTTTTGTGTCCACACTTCTTTGAGCACAGCTGTTTACTGCCTGCGGTGCTTGGACAGATGTGATGGGCCAGATTTCGGAGCTTTGGAAGGCACGGAACAAAGAATAACTGTTTCAGGCAGTAACAGTCCTGCTATCATAAGTGTGAGAGTGGCATCAATCACTCCAGCAGAAACATGAAGGAGGGTGTTTATAACCTGAATCCGAATCGATGTGTGGATTTCTGTGACAGCATCTATTTAACATTTATCATGGCCATTATCAGTGGCGATCAACACCATGGCAGGCTATTTTCCTAGAATCTTTTTATCTCCAATTTATTTGCTCAAATAAGATATTAAGATATCAAAAGGAATAAATCCTGACTGAAGCAGAACATTATTCTTGCAATAACCTCTGAAAGCCTTTACTCATAAACTAACATTCACGTGTTTCATCTGTTCTAATCCATTGCATTCTGTAATGACATTTCAGGAGCAGGCTTTCCAAATGCCATTTGTAATTAATTTAAATCATCTGTTTACATCAGCTCCTCTCTGCTGGTTATTTTTTTATTATTTGTAACAACTGCAAAGCGTGGCAAAGGATTAAACTTCTGGACGTACACAGGTTTCTGCGCTTTAAATATTATCCAAATTCTAAACAAGGGACTACAGTCACCTTTTATAGCTGTGAACAAGTTGCTTGTTTCTTTGATGTCATTCATTTCACAGAGACCTCAGTTGGTTTGCTAAATGCAGAGACTGACACAGCATTTTGGTAAACAGTACATAACCAAAAGAAAATTGCCTGCTGAAAATACATTATTTTGCATCATTTTAGTAGGTTCGTCAGCTCCTTGTAAATGCCAGTAATCTTACAATTCTGTGAACATTTTGTCAACTTTACATCCCGTACCATTAATGGATTGTTTTAGCAATAACCTAAACCTGTTGTAATTTCAATATCTTCACCTGACAGCCCAACATGACTGAAGACATTTTGTCATGTAGTTAGCACGGGTGTTTATACTGCAGAGCTTCTTTACCCCTGCTCAATCTTTCACGCATTCTGTGCACACAAACCGCAGATCCATCAAGACAGCAAAATGGATTCCTTGTTCATATGTGCAAAATGCATTTATACAACAATTTTCAGTCAGAAACCTGCCAGAAATTGCTTCCATTGCTCCAGCAATCTCCCTACAGCTTTGGATAAATAAACCCCTATCATTCCACTGCACATGTTTCAGTCTTTGCCGACTATCAGCAATAGCAATTATTTATCACCTTTACAACATGCTTTCTCGCCACTACTTCTCAGCAGGAGGACCACTGAGCTGGTTACAAACAGCTATGAAGAAAGGCAAGAAAGGAGGAAAAATAAAGCACTTTGAAATAATGTAGAGCCATTTGGATTCCAATCTACATTTGGTGTTTTTACATTTGTTAAATATTGCATCACTGTTCATGTACTGAATATATAATAACTACAACTAATGTTAGTAGAACAGCGGGATAGGCAGCATCTCTGGAGAGAAGGAATGGTGAGACACAAATTGCTGGAGTAACTCAGCGGGTGAGGCAGCATCTCTGGAAAGAAGGAATGGGCAACGTTTCAGGTCAAGACCCTTCTTCAGATTGATGTCAGGGGAGGGGGATTGCTGTCAAAGATAGAATGTAGTCAGAGACAGTAAGACTAGTGGGAGAACTGGGAAGGGGAAGGGGATGGAGAGAGAAAGCAAGGGCTATCTGAAGTTCATACCGCTGGGGTGTAAACTACCCAAGCGAAATACGAGGTGTTGTTCCTCCAATTTGCGCTGGGCCTCATTCTGACAATGGAGGAGGCCCAGGACAGAAAGGTCAGATTGGGAATGGAAGGGGTAGTTGAAGTGCTGAGCCACCAGGAGATCAGGTAGGTTAAGACGGGCTGAGCAGAGGTGTTCTTGGTCTCGCCGATGTGGAGAAGTTGCCACCTGGAACAGTGGATACAGTAGATGAGGTTGGAGGAGGTGCAAGTGAACCTCTGCCTCACCTTGAAAGAAGGAATGGGTGATGTTTCGGGTCGAGACTCTTCGTCAGATTGAGAGTCAGGGGAGAGGGAAACTAGATTATTGGAAGGGTACAAAGAGCATGTAAGGTGTGAAAAGGACAGATCAGAGCAGACAATGTTCAAGGAAATGTACAATGGTTCATTGTTGGCTGAGGAGAAGCTGACACTGAGGCATACAAACAGCAAAATTAATCAGGAGGACAGTTAAACTACTGGGAGAACTAGGATGGAGCGAGAGAGAGAAAGCAAGTGTTAATTGAAGTTGGAGAAATTAATATTCATACCATTGGGTTGTAAGCTTCAAAAACAAAATATGAGGTGCTGTTCATCCAATTTGTGTTTGGCCTCACTGACAGTGGGGGAGGCCCAGTACAGAAAGGTCAGTGTGGGAATGGAAGGGGCAGTTACGTGTTTAGCCTAACTAAACCAGCATCCGCAGTTCCTTCCTATACATAGGTTTTTACATTGCCATTTTAGTTGCCAATGCTTTACTTGCATGTGACAAGTGTTAAGAGCTAAAATTCCAGTTATATTTGGTAAAGAAATTATACCATATTTAATATCAAGCACTGCAACAGCTCCAGGCTTTCGGAATTTAGAAAAGGAACGTAATGCAATCCAAATAACCAGGAACACACAAATTAAGGGGAACAGGAGTTATGGTGGTGATCAATGAAATTGTAAACCAAATTTGCAACTATTCAAATAGACACACAGAACAGATAAGGGCTGAGAAGCAAATTTGATATTTTATCCGATACAGCGAAATAATGTCAGAGAAGTTGTCACTTTCATGACAAGAAAAAAATGTAAATGCTTGCCTTCATTATGCTGCAAAACTAACAATAGCTTCAGGTGTTTGCACATGTGCAATTAAATGTAAAAATCCCAGTTGCTGTCAGAAACACCCTGCTGTAGTTTTTACAAAGCAATCACCAAGTAATTAATGATTTGACATAAATTTCAATATTTCATAGGCAATAAATAATGAAAATGTTCAGCCCTGTTGAATGAAGTGTAACTTAATTTATAAACAGTTATTAAATCAGAAAAGCTGCATATAAACCAATGAGAACCAGAAAAATAAATTGGACAATACCACATAGTGATAAAAACTTACATGATTCTTAACTATTTATTTGAAATTTTGTTTACCTTTTATCTTTTACCTTAATCACATAAAAGCATAGATTATTCTTTCAGTAATATGATTAATTATAATCCACAAATTTTATATCCTATTTTTTGAGGGAATTTTTCAAAGATGATTGGTTGTTGAGTCTGCTTGGATGATTTCTTCAAAATGTAATTGCACTATCATTTAGGCTTTGGTGAACTTCAAGACAAATGCTCAGCCTATCCAATTTTCTTTCCTCCTTAGTCACTCAATAAAACCACATTTTTGGTCATTTGTCCTAATATCTCCCTTTGAAGTGAGATCAATTTTTCTTTACTAACATTCCTGTGAAGAACCTTGGGACATTTTTCTGCATTAAGGACATTATATAAATCAAGTTATATGTTCAAACAGTGCCAAATATTATCACATGGAAAAGTGCAAAAGCACACTCTAAACCTTGCTCACACTTTGTGGTCAGCTTTCTTCAAGATTACTTGCAATCACTACTTCTTTGCCAAGTGCAACACCGTGCCAAATATGAACTTCCAAATAACGAGGATTTATTATTCAGTTTTGTTCATTTGATACTTTCACTGCATACATATGATACTTGTCATACAGCATATTATAAAAAACTAGATTTAAAGCCACAGGAAGAAGTGAAGTTACTATTTGAAAAATAAATACCATGGTGGTGGACATGACAATAGACAATAGGTGCAGGAGTAGGCCATTCGGCCCTTCGAGCCACCATTCAATGTGATCATGGCTGATCATCCCCAATCTGTACCCCGTTCCTGCCTTCTCCCCATATCCCCTGACTCCGCTATCTTTAAGAGCCCTATCTAGCTCTCTCTTGAAAGTATCCAGAGAACTGGCCTCCACCGTCCTCTGAGGCAGAGAATTCCACAGACGAGGAAGAATAAACAACAAATATTGACTGTATTAAACGTGTACCACGCTAAGGTCTACAGTAAATATCAATGTAATATCCAGCAAATGGATGACGTACAGCTGATGGAAGGTCACAGACAAGGAAAATGTCTCAAGACTGTTTGGAGAAGGAGGGTTAGCAAATAAAAGATTGGATAGAGGAACAAAAACCTGCTAACTGAATAGAGGTCTTAAAATTACAAAGAGGTTGATAGGGAAGATGGAAAAATAATGCTTGTCTTGATAGTGTGAGGAACTACAGGCCATAAACACTAAATACTCACTAAAAGTAAAACCTTTTAGTAATTCAGTGGAAATGTTAATTCAACACTGAGCATGAAGAACTCCCCACCATAAGCATGATTGAAGTAAATAGTATGCCCGTGTTTCAACAGGGACAGTTGAAGAAGTACAAATGCAAGAAATGAAAAGAACCTTTCTGGTAAAGATCCAAGCTGGAAAGAGCACAGAGAAGATTTACAAGGATGTGGCCAGGACTTGAGGACTTGAGGGCCTGAGTTAGAGGGAGAGTTTGGGCATAACTAACACCCATAACTAATGTTTCTTCGTAACTTATATCCAAATTAAATGTAAACTGTATTTTGTAGGTCAAAGTTATACTGTGGTGATAAAGCTATGTTTGACATAGGAGTAACAACACTACTGTGAAATTTGTGTTAATTATAATTGTGTGGGGTTACCCAAAACATTAAGGTAATATTTGCAGGAAGACATTTCACATGACATGATGGCATTCTACAAGTTAAAACACATGGAGCCTGTTTAGGATATTTAAAAAGTGGCTTTAATATAGTGTGGGAAAATCACTTAAATAAATCATCCCCACTGCAGAAAGCAGAACCTTTTCAAAATCAGTAGTTGGAAAGATCGGAGGTACATTCAAGGCCATAAAAGGTAAGAGATGAATTGGTCATTAAAGCCAGAGTGTCTGAATAGTCATTTATTTTATCTTGTCAAATGTTCCCCTCTTTTGAACTTTAAGGCAAAGGCTACCAGTTGTAGTTTGGATTTGAAGACTCTAGTTGTTTTTGACATCTGGTAAGTGTGGCAATTTTTCACCGGAGCTCCAGTGGAGATTAACCAATTCAACCCACAGCATATAATGTGTGCAGGAATCTTACCAGACATCATGGCCTCAAAACAGCAATGGCTATTTTCATTGTAAATCAAGCGGCAATTTAGCCAGATTTGTAGGTGGAATGTGTCAGTCACCCACCACACTAGTTAAACTTGGTCAGAAGTTGTCCAGGTGCACATGTGAAACTTAAAAACAAAATGTGTTTATTTGTTTTCATCACCTCTCTATTTCTTCCACAGGTGCTGCCTGACCTACTGAGTTCCTCCAGTACTTTGTGTTTTCCTGAAGATGTTTTTAATCTGCAGTTCCTTGTGTCTCCAAGTCACATATTGTTGAAAATGCACCCGTCCAGCCAAGACTCATGTCTTGAGTTCAGAGGTGCAAGGGTGCCTCCATTTCTGATATTTTGATAGATGATAACTGATGAAGTTACTAATGATGGTTAAGTCAGTATACTGTTTGGAGAAACTCCTGCCATAATGATCTAGACCCGAAACAATTAAGAGCATAGCGATCTACCTGTATGGTAGGCACAGCCATGTTCAGTAGTGAGTTTTCCCCATGATACTTATTGACCTGTTCAAGTGGGGCCTCTTGATATCACACAACTCAGACATTGGCTGATATCTTGGGCAATCAAGCTCACGGTTTGTCTGGATTCAGTTGTTTTGTCCTTGGTAGGACAAAAACCAAAATGTGAAACCACCCTTGAAATGTCAGTGTTAAAATGGAAGAGACAGCCAGAAACAGGAGAATGTCAGAAGATTCCAAGTTATAATCCATTGGGTTATGACAAGGGGCAGAGGAAAATAAACTACAAGTATAATGGCTGTATAGAGGAGGAGACTAGTGAGCTGCTGAGAATTTCCAGCAATTTCTGTTTTGATATAGATAATAGCATGCTGATTGCTGTAATTATAAAGTGTGAAAGCCAGAAGTCTGGTATAGGGATTTGATCAGGTTCAAACTCACAAGTTGTGGAGAAGATGCCAGCCGGGGACTCAATGTGAAACATTGACGCATTTAAACAAACTGGAATAAATGATGATTAAAGAAGAAATTGAAGAATTTTGATAAGTAAAGAAAAATTGTTTAAACAAAATGTGGACAAGAATTTTTTTTAAGGTGTGGATAATCGAGTGAGCTGCATTGTCTGAATGGGTTTCCCTGTTTTCTTTGCTTATGCTTCTGTTAACTGTTATATCCACATGATAAGTTGTTAGTTTTTTGTGTCAAAAATGTCATATATATTAATATTTAAATGCAAATCTGCTTACCTGAAAAATGTGACAAAGAATTGGACCAGATCCATAAAGCTACTGTGCTGTGAAAAGGAGATCTGTGGAAGAGATATAATAAATTAAAAAAATATTACACATTAAGGACAATGAATGGGATAAAACTATTTCCAAAATCACTTCAAAGATCAATTGCATCATGTTCCATTTTTAATTAAATCATGAGTTAACCTGCCTTTATTGTAACATCACTAGCACTTTACTAAACCTGTAGCTAGACATGTGTTTTTGATTATCATGTTGCTACAAATCCAGAAACACAACCATCAGGCTCACAATGTAGTGTTACCAAATTGATATTCTCAAAGATTTTATTTGCTATTAGCTAGTAGCTTAAGAGTAAGATTTTTCATTGATATTGGTAAAATCACATATTGTACTAAAATGAATAACCATCACTGCTAGACTGTGAATCAATGTAAAAAAATATTGCCTTTCTGAATCTTTCGACACACACATAATAATAGTAACAAATAAAGACAAGAGCCATACACTTTGGGACTTCAAAGCCACTCTCTGGTAGTTAGATACAGCTATTGACAACTTCCTCAAAAACATTTCCATCAAAATATTGCAACATAAACTGTGCTAAATAGCTGTTATTTCATTCTGATGTTCCTGCACAGCAATTCATCTGCAAAATTGCACTGGAATGCCAAATAAATCTGGTAAGGAGTGAGTTGTTATAACCATTGCCAAACGAAACAACCAGAATGGAACACCATTGATTGAAAGCTCCAGGAACCGTTCAGTTTAAATGCCCAAGAACCGCTTTTCTGATACACCAAAACCATGCCAATTTATCTTCTCTGATTAAGCTCATGTGAGGAAACAAAACCTATTGATGCATCAAAAAAGTTTAATTGCCAGGTTAATATCACACATAAGGAGCATAGCTCAGTGGTTAACCACCTACTTCAGTGCTAAATCATCCAGGCAGGGGAGATTCCAGAATTCGGTGCACAATAGGAATGCTAACATTTGTCTCAGACTGTTGGGTTAGAGTGGAAAATTCAGCTGGATTTCTATTCCCAATTCTTGATCAGTAAGCTAGATATGCAGAAGCAGCATCAGCCTGATGCAATGCTCACTGGGGAGCTCAGTGGTGCTCTTTCATATCATGTGGAGAATTGACATTAACAGACCATTGGTAGACAGTCAGAACCTTTTTCCCCAGGGTGAAACTGTCAAAGACGAAAGAGTATAGTTTTGAGGTGAAAAGGCCAAAGTTTAAAGGAGATGTGCAGGGCAATTTCTTTTTGCACACAGAGGGTTGTGGGTGTCTGGGATGCGCTGCCTGGGGTGGTGCTGGGGGCAGTTAAGATAGTGGCATTTAAAAGGCTTTTACATGGACACAGGAATGTGCAGGGAATGGAGGGATATGGATCATTAGCAGGCAGATGACATTAGTTGAGTTTGGCATCATGTTCGTCACAGACATTGTGGGCTAAAGTACCAGTTCCTGTGCTGTACATTTCTATGGAACATTCCTGGCAGATCAACTTCAGCAACAGAAGTTGAGCAATGAAACATCTTGCAGTCCTGGCCTCTGCTACCTTTTTGAGGACATAAGGGGCAATTCACACCTTTTGCCGTAATATCGACAACAACTTAAAAAATGCATACAAAGCCATTTGATGCTCAAGAAAAAATGTACAGACTATTAATGCTTTTCCCCCCTGATGGAAAGGAGATAGTTATGTTTTTTGATTTTATTGAGTTAGGAAAAGGAAACACATATGAACATCACTGTAATTATCACTTCATGGTTTCTATTGCCTTCTTACCCTTAACACAAAGCACAACAGAAAACAACTTGTTTGTGCTGATGAAGCATCGAATAAATTCTCATGATATCCAGAGAATCACTTCTAAAACATTATTTTATGAAGTGCCAGTACAGGTATCGTATATGGTAGCCAATACAGGTGCAGGAAAGTCCCATAAGGAGCAATGATACAACTGAGCAATTAATTAAACCTTGTTGATTTGGGGATAAATGTTGGTGACGTCCAGATGATAAATACCCTGTCCATCTCCAAATATTGCAATCACTTCTTGAGGAAAGATACTGATTTCAGATTTCATTCAAATTACTCTCTCTCATCAATATTTCAAAATATGATAGATTGCATGAAGAACAAAACCCACTCTCGATCAACAAGGGTGAAGTTGGTGGAACCTTTGGCTGTATGAGATATTGCTCTTCCACTACACTCCATGCATGCAACTGGAGTAGCAATAATCTTTCAATTTTGAAATTTAATTCAGATGAGAATTGACTAATGCAGGTTTCATTCTGGTATTTTATCTCTCAGGTGATAATAAAAGTTGATGAAACAATTTCCTCCTTTTCTAGCTTCAGTATTATTATTTAAAGATCAGATGTTACAATGAAATTGAAAACAGTCAAATGAAAAAACAGCTCCACTTCGGCATGACTGTTGAGAAGTCATGGGACAAGGATGTTTTTGTTACAAGTATCACGTTTGACAATAGCTCAAAAGTTGTCAAAATAGGAATATTGACACCAAAATATTTGGGAAGATTAAGCTTCATGTTCCTGCTTTGATAACAGTAAAGAAATGATAATGTAATCCCTTTACACCCCTACAAACAAGGGATGTTGAGTTTATTCATGAGGAGTGGTTGGGTGGGACAAGGACACTGGTTTAAAACACACACACACACCCACACACACCCCCACACACACACACACACACACACACAGAGGAAACAAGCCCTATGGCTCAACGTGCCCACAGTGACTAACATGTTTCATCTATACTAGTCTCATCTGCCTGCGTTTGTCCCAAATCCCTCCAAACCTGTCCTATCCATATACCTGTCTAAATGTTTCATAAACATTGCGATAGTACCTACCTCAACTACTTCTGCCGGCAGCTTTTTCCATACACCCACCACCCTTTGTGTAGAAAAGTTACCCCTCAGGTTCCTATTAAATCTCTCCCCCCCCCCATTAAACTTATGTCCTCTGGCTCTCAATTCTTCTACTCTGGGCAAGAGATGTTGAGTTTCTGTGTGTTTATCCAATCTATTCCTTATCATCAAGGTTTTTGACTGGCTACTTTTTATCTTTTGTGAATATTACCATTTTGTGTCAACTACTTCCATTAATGCTTCTTCCATTCATATTCCCTACTTTGGAAACACAAACAGCATTAAAGTTTTCTTAGAACATAGAACAGTATAGCACAGTTTAGGTGCATTTGCCCACAGTGTCTATACTGAACGTAACTATTTGTTATTCTCCGCTGACTATGTATAATCTATTTTCTTCCATAATCTGTATACCCATGTGCCTATCTGAAAGCTTCTTAAACATCACCATTTTATCGGCTTCCAATATCAGCCCTGGCAGCACAGTCTAGGCACCCGCCACCCTGTAATGAAATGTTCATGGTTTATACCGTACTCGTTATACGTTTATGTAAGCTTAAAGCTTTACAGTGTCCTAATTTAAGATTATCAAACATTTAATATGAAATCTTGCAAAAATTAAGAAAAAAGCAAAACCAATCATATATCCGAGTCCCCCCAATCCTACATCAATGCTCTGGCTATATTCTCTGCAAGAGTTTTCAGTACAATACTCTTATGTGGTACCTTGCAAACACCTTCTGAACGGTCAGATATTTAAACTATTTTTGCTTGTCCTAAAATGATGTGGAGTCTTGAAAGATGGAATGTGGCCCAGATGTTTCCTCCTGTGGGAGAATTTAGAGCGAGGGGGGGGGGGGTGGGTGGGTCACTATTTAAAAATAAGGGATTGGCCACTAAAGACAGGGATGAGATTAAATGTTTTCGCTCAAGTGGGTAATCAGTCTTTGGAACTCTCTTACTTGAAGGATGATGAAAGCAGAGTTCATGAGTATCTTTAAGACAGGGGTAGAAAAGCAAAGGGATCAAAGGTGACCTGAGGATGTGGGTAGGGAATGGTTTAAAGGGAAATGCAGATTTGAAGTTACAATGCAATCAGCCATAACCTCACTGAATGGCAACACACACACCGCTAAATCACATGTTCATCTGCATCATCTCATTTAAAAAAAATCAAATTAGTTAACAAATCTGTTGATGGCTCCCAATTAACCTATATCCTAAATGTTCCTTAATTTCATCTTAAATCATGGGTATTTATCTGCACTAAAATAAATAGAAGCTTTGGATGTCTTGACAAACTCACAGTATCAATAGTTAAATAAATAACTTGATTTACCACCTGCCATTTAGCACAGTTATAAAAGATGCTCGTTACAAAACAGTTCATGTTCTGGATTGAAATTTAAATTGCAAATTCTTTAATGTAAAGAATGTAAATCATGTGTGAGCCATAAAGCACAGGTGTGGTTGCTTTAGCACACCCTGTCCATGCTGACCATCAAGTGCCCATCTACATTCACAATCACGGTCTGTAGCCTACTATACCTTGGTGATTCAAGTGTTCATCCAGCCAATTCTTTAATGTCGAGAGAGTGCTTGCCTCCACCACCTTCTGAGACAGCGCATTCCAGTTTACCTCTGAGTGAAAACAAATCTTCCTTCGGATTCACTCTTAACCTCTTATTCCTCAACTTAAAAGTATGCCATCTGGTGTAAGACACATCTGCCATGGGAAAACCCTTCTCTCTATCCTGTCTGTGCCACAAGTTGTGCAATGAGATACATTTCCCAAACATGCACTTGTCCAGGACACTGGATGCATCCATAACTTCTCACCCTGTGCAGTTCCGATTACATTTCAAGATCCTCCTCTATGTCTACAAAGCCCTCAATGGGTTTGCCCCCACCTACATTAAAAGTCTTCTCATCCACCACTCCACCTCCAGGTCCCTTAGATCGGCCGACTTGGGTTTGCTGAATATCCCGCGGTCTAGGCATAAGCTCAGGGGCGACCGCGCCTTTGCGGTTGCAGCTCCTAGACTGTGGAACAGCATCCCCCCTCCCATCAGAACTGCCCCCTCCATCGACTCCTTTAAGTCAAGACTGAAAACGTATCTATACTCCCAAGCCTTTCTTGACGTCCTCTGAGCGAGGGCTATATGTATATATGTATGTAGTTTGTTTGTTTATATTATTCTTATAACAAATGTAAAGCACTTTGGCCAATGAGAGTTGTTTTTTAAATGTGCTATATAAGTAAATGTGACTTGACTTGACATGGGACAGGACACACATTCCACCAAAGATACTAGAGGAGCAAGATAGACCACTAGGTGAAAAGGCCGTAGTAGGGTCATTTTTTTGTGCCAGCTTGGGAATCAAAGATACTAGAGGTTTGTTGGGAATCGGCTTCAGTCATGGCGTCCACATCTACAAGCTGTTCTGCTATAAATTGCTCGAATCGCCAATGTAGGCGACCCGACCTGTCTTTCTTCAGGTTCCCCACTAAAAACGAAAGGTGAGAAAAAAAATTATTACTTTCTGTCCTGTAGCCTGCCCGAACTCTTCCTATAGCTCGGATCACAGAGCCGGGGATCGCCAGAAGAAGTGCTCCATTCGCTGACCCGCGGACTATAACAACTGGAAGCCGCGGTCTGCGGAGCCTCTAGCCATGGGCGCAGCATGGACTTTCCATCGTGGAGTCTGGGATCCCTCGCCGGAGAAGAGCTCTGACCGCCGGCCCGCAGCCTATAACATCCTGAAGGCCCGGTCTCCGGTAGGAAGTGGCCTCCAAGCTGCGGAGGTCCCGAATCGGCTTGTGTTTAAGCCGGTTTAAAATGGTGTTTAAAATACAGGATAAATGGCATTAAATGTACACGGATAAATGGTGTTAAATGTACACGGATCAAGTCCTGGCAACATCCTCGTAAATCTTCTCTGCACTTTCTCACTTAATGACATCAAACATTTTCTTACGAGGGCTTTGTTGTGGAAGGACAAAGGTTGTCTCCAAAGGTGGTTGTCACATAACGTCTTTTACACTGCTGTACATTTTTGGTTTTGTTCTTGTTGTAAGGCATGTATGCTAGTGGAAGAAGATTTTAATAAGCTCTTCTACATTTAAGATAAATTGACCTATTAGAGGAAAAATGCACCTTCAATATTCATCTTCAAGAGTCTGAAGAAGGGTCTCGACCCGAAACATTGCCTATTTCCTTCGCTCCATAGACGCTACCTCACCTGCTGAGTTTCTCCAGCATTTTTGTCCATCTTCAATATACATGTCTCTCCCCACCCCTGAAAACAATTGCATTTAAGTGATATATCATCCATTCTGCAGGTATGTAGTTAGAATCAAATTTGTTCTTTTCATCCTATATGATATTTTCTGTAATTTCAGATGTCGACAGTGGGTCCAGAATACTCGTCGACAAGATCTCCAAAACCGAACTATGGAGTACTTGTCGTCTTTGTTCTGAAGACTTCAAACTTGACCAGTTTTCCAACAAGCAGACCAAGAACAGGCTAAATTGGAATTTTACATCACTTTCATTGGTCAACTGAAATGCTAAACACTGCAACCCTGTATATCTTGCACACAAAATGATGTAAATTACGTAAATCTTACCATGAATGACAGAAATAAAAAGTGTTATCCTTGTTTATGAATTTTGATGTTGAATTGTTTAAAATTGAGTGGGTCGGTGCAATATTGGTGCAATACACTGCTAACCCACAAATGTGTCGTTATGAGATATTCACATTTGAAAAAATCCATAAATCGCAATAAAAAGCAAAAAGGTGCCTTGTTCCTTCCACAGCGTGTGGGGAGTCTGGCCCGGGTCAGCACGGCTGGGTCGCCCGGGGTGTTTGCGGGGAGGGCAGGAGTGTTGTGAAGGAGGGGGTCGGGGGATCATGCCAGCAACTCACTCAGTAGCTCAGGTGGCTGCAAGCGGCCGCCGGAACCGGACAGCGGAACTGCAGCTAGACCGGGGGCTCGCAGGCGACCTGGGAACTGCAGCTAGACCGGGGGCTCGCAGGCGACCTGGGAACTGCAGCTAGACCAGGGGCTCGCAGGCGACCTGGGAACTGCAGCTAGTCCCGGAGGGTCCTGGCCCATATGCAAAACAGGTTGCCGACCCCTGGACTAAACCAAACCCTTGATTCTGTCCCGCCAGCTTTTTTTTCAAAATTTAGCAATTGCCGGGAAATACGGTAACTCATTTGTCACAAAGTGAGGGTTAGCACGATATTGGACCAACCCCCTCAAATATATGTTAAATGAAAAACTAAACTATGGTAGCAATGTACATTATTCATGTCTAAAGCTCACACTTCTGCATCAATGTAGGTATGTATACACTACATTTTATTACACTAATATAGAATGAAAACATGAAAAAATATCTTGGCTTGTGTTCATTGATATTTTATTCACAATATTAGTATTTCATAGAGGGAGAGATTTGTCACATTTATATATGTATGTGCATTATATATATATATATATATATATATATATATATATATATAATACATATTTATAACATATAACTTATGGCTTATGTTCCATCTTATACCTTATAGGCAAAAAAAATTAAGGCAAATATAATTGCCTTTATGGCTTATGTACATCATGAGAAATGATAAAGAGAAAAAGAGTGTTGCTTTAAATCAAAGTTGCTTCTGATCCATGAGGGAACTTTGAGATCTATTATCTCTATCTAGCCTCTGACATTCATATATGTATATAGATATATATAAAACTCTTTTTTTTTTAGTGTGTGTGTGTGTGTGTGTTTGTGTGTGTGTGTGTGTGTGTGTGTGTGTTTGTGTGTGTGTGTGTGTGTGTGTGTGTGTGTGCATGTGCGTGTGCGTGTGCGTGTGCGTGTGCGTGTGTGAGAGAGAGAGAGACAATAATCCTTCCTCTCAATCCCCCTCTTTATCTGCAGTTTCCATAGTATTCAAATATAACATATATATATGGTATATTTGTGTATAGTGTGTGTTAGAGCAATACTAAGGAAACTGCAGATAAAGAGGGGGATTGAGAGGAAGGATGGGAGGGAAATGGGCAGAAACAGATAGATTAAGCAGGGAGGAAAACATTTAAAAAGTAAAATGAACAAAATTATGAATTTGGTAGATGAGCTATATCACACACACATACTGTTCCCCATAACACTGATTAAATCAAAGATCATGGAATACATATGAACCTTTCATCGCTCATTTTATAGGCAATTTCCCTTTTTGTTTTATTTTAAAAAGCACTTTGTTATGAACAAAGACCACAGAAGGCTAAAATACACCAAGATAAACTCTTGCAAAATCCAATGGACTGACGTGGATTAAACTGCGAAAGGCATAATGGAAGTCGGAGTCTTATTCCTAAAATGGCGGAGGTTCTGCTCTATTGCTTACTACACGTCAGTCCATTGGATTTTGTTCCTCTAGTATCTTTGCATTCCACTCAGATGGGCTGCTCCACCACCCTTTCCTTCACCAATAAATTATAGAATAATTTCAGAAAACACGAAGATACTACGCAGCTCGACTTGCAGCAAGGACATTTATTAAACTGAATTTCAGTGTGGAGTTGCTCCAACTGATTAACTCACCATCAGTCTTACCTCATTAATGCCTGAACTATAAGGACTACTGTGCTTTGTTCTTCTCACTTTGTTTTTATACCAAAGCAACACTAGCCGAGGAAATGGACCAACTGAGACAAACCCCTTGTTGATGGATTTCCAAATTATAGTGTGTGTGTGTGAGAGCGTGTGTGTTTGTTTATGTGGGGGGGATGGAAAGGGGGGGGGGATGAAAATGGGGGGGAATGGAAAGGGAGGGTGAAGAGAGTGAAGGGGGGGGAATGGAAAGGATGAGAGGTGAAGATGGAATGGGGGCAGATGTGGAGTTGCCAGTGGAGGTGTAGAGATAATGGAGGAAGGTAGGGGTAGTTGACAGAGAAGGTGAGGCAGCGTGTGTAGAGATGATGGAGGAGGGGGTGAGGTGGGTACTCTCTCAATGTGAATTGTCTACTCAAGTTGTCAAAATACCTCCCAAAAAGGGAAGTTAATTAAAAATCTAGAAATCGCTCACCACGATACTCAAGTTCCATGGTGTAATATAAACAGGAATTGCTGCACACACTCAAGAGTGTGCAACCTAAAATAATTTGTTGCTGCTTGATTTGCATTTTGTTTTTATTTCAGAATTCCAGAATGTGCATTTTTAGAATTTTCCCCACTGCATATAATTTACCGCATCCTTATCTGCAAGGGAATCTGGTTCGATATCCTTTTCACTACAGGCATTACAATTCTCTTGGGCAGATGTCAAATGTGAAAGTGCTTACAGCAGTCAAAATGTATACATTTTGGCCTCTTGAAAATGAAATTTACCAACAAACGCCTCAAAACTTATTAATTGTACTAAGTTGTCCAAAAAAAAATGGGGGTATTTTTCAGTAGTAGAAACACCCTGTTAAGCGTCTGCAACAATGCGGGATAAATATTGCTTGGAAACACAAAAGCACGTTAATGGGAAAGTGACCAGTGTAAAACAGCAGGGTGGGATGAGGCGATCCATCAATGCCAATAACAGGCAGTAGGAAGCGATACTTTCTGCTAACAGCTCAAATGACCATAGATTTATTCTTTTGCTGAGGCAGAGCCAAAGAAAATAGCAAATGTTTGAAGAACATAAAGATCAAAGCATTCTGACAGCTCCC
The DNA here is from genome assembly GCA_038087875.1 of Malacoraja senta. Lineage (NCBI taxonomy): Eukaryota > Metazoa > Chordata > Chondrichthyes > Rajiformes > Rajidae > Malacoraja > Malacoraja senta. Next base: position 182,523 of record JAXLNO010002853.1, on the reverse strand, counting down.
TCCAGACAGATTTCCTCTCAGAGATCGTTATTCACAAGGAGTGAATAAAGAACCATCTTTAAATTGTAATCAATTTACTTTGGGAAATCATTTTCCCTTCTTCAAACCTGTAATTTAATTAGACATTGTGCACTCTCATTTTTTTTAAACAATGGCATTGTCAGCTATAAAATTGCTTTTTATATTTAGAATGCAACTGTTCAGAAATTGTTTATTTACAAAGATGGGTGCTATGGTGCTCTAACCTTACCAGTGATTTGGATACATTCATCTCATCGACTTGGAAGCGTACCCTTCGGAACGGGCTCTTCAACCCAATGAGGCACCCATCTATGTTAGGCACCCACCATTAGGCACCCATCTATGTTAATCCTAGTATCCAACCCATTCCTTCGTTAACCCATTTTGTTTTTCCTGCCTTTCCATCGACTCCCCACCAACCCCCGTTCCTGGATTATACCACTCATCTGTACATTGAGTGCAATTTTACAGTAGCCAATTAAACTTCCAATCTGTCACTTTTTGGGATTATGGGAGGAAATAAGAGCACCCGGGAGAAATCATGCAGTCACAGAGAGTTGGTGACTATATGGTTTGAACCTGGGTCCCTGAAGCTACGAAACATCAGCTCCATCGGCTGTGTCACTGTGCAATCTGTCATTACATCTTCCCCTTATTTACATATTGCACTAAAGCATGATTTGCAAAGTTCCAAGGGCCATAAAAAAGCAACATCTGTCACGGTGTCAGAATATAATTATACAATCTTTTTTCTTCAGTCAATTTTGCAATAGGAAATTGGAGAAAGAATTATGATTGACAAAATTCACATATAAATGTTAAATGTGCCTCATTCCTCAATGGTATGCATTACTTTGGTAACAATAGCTCCTATTTAAGGCCTGCAATATGATCAATGCTCCAGCAAATTTAAGAAGTACATTATGAAATAAAATTTGGTATTGGCCACTTCTAGCAAAATAAGAGCAGATCAGGTCAAAGCAGTGTATTAAAGGAAGAAATATATTCAATTGAAGATAGACACAAAAAGCTGGAGTAATTCAGTGGGACAGGCAACATCTATGGAGAGAAGGAATGGGTGCCTTTTCGGATCGAGACCCTTCTTTAGACCTTAAAAAGATTCTATTGATGTTCAGGGTGGAATTGGAGAACTCAGACCTGGACCATATCTACCAATGGTGAAGCAATCACAAATCAGGGATGTATAAGAGGCCAGAAATTGGAATAATGTAGATATTTCGGAAGGCTGTTTGACTCAAGGAGATTGTGGAGATGGGGAGAGAACTAAAAATTTGGCTGAGACTGAACTCTATTATTCGCCTAACAACCAGGTGAGTGAACAGTGATGAATGAACATGGCTTTGTAAGAGTTTTGATATAGACATGCTGTGTTGTGATGACAAGTTTGGATGCCAAATTCTACAATCTTAAATTCCAATATCAAATCTGGGAACAAAATTGTGCTGTTCTTATAGGAAAACTTCCCGAGTCATTTTTAATATACTATTGAGAAGATGGAATTTTCGCTATTTAGTCCGAGTACTATTAAGTTAAAGGTGAAACAGTTCACGCCCTCTCCAATGTATGTAAAGTTACTATAAACTGCAGCTTCATTTAGACGTCTGAAAGAAACATGTTGTGAATTTTAATAAGGGGTATTTTAAGGTTAACTGTTTATCCATTATTTATTGAAAAAAAGTTGCAAAAAACATATACCTTGTACATTCTGGTCCATCCAACTTCCAGGAAACTAAAACACATTTCAAACTAAACTCCATATCTAATTTTATTTACTGAATCAAAGTGCAACAACTGTACAGTCTTTCGTTCACTTGGCAGTGCAATCAATAAAGTGAGACAAGTATCCTTTTCACCAAAACCTTCTAAGAGTCAGAATAGCTGAGCAATTATCTCCTTGACACTGGATAGAAATGTTTTAAGTTCAAACTTCAATTCCAAACCCGGGTACAGCTTTGTTGATGCTTCCTTCAGATGGTACTTTAAATTAAGGACATTTTATTTGTTGTTCAGGTGGATGTAACAACATTCACCAGGCATATAATGAAGTACTCCCAGTGCTGCAACCAGATCTACTGCATCCAGTGTTCCCGAATCAGTGGATATTCTTAAGGCAGAGATAGATAGATTCTTGATTAGTACAGGTATCAGAGGTTATGGGGTGAAGGCAGGAGAATGGGGTTAGGAGGGAGAGATAGATCAGCCATGATTGAATGGCAGAGTAGACTTGATGGGCCGAATGGCCCAATTATACTCCTATCCCATGAATCAGCCTCCTGTACATCAGCGAGACCAAGCATAAACTTGGCAAGCATGTTGCCAAACAATGCACGGTCTGTCAAGGCCGAAGGATCTCCCAGTTGCTAACCATTTTAACTCCTCCTCCCATACTGATCTTTCTGTCCTGGGCCTTCTCCATAATCAGAGTAAGGTCACTCATAAACTGAAGGAACAGTGCCTCATATTCTTCTCGGGTAGCTTACAAGCCAGTGATATGAACATTGAATTCTCCAATTTACGTTAACTGTAACCTCCACCCCCCCACCCTTCCTTCCCTTCCCCTGTCCGCATCTGGACACACTGATTTCTCCCCTCCCATTCCACCTACATTCCTTCCCCAAGCTTCCATAATTGACAACTAATCAATCCTTTTGCCTCACATTCGCTAGCCTTTATCCACCCATCTACCGATCACAACCCCCCCCCCTCACCCGTATCATACTTTGTGCTGCCCCTCCCAGCTTTCTTTTCATCTCCCCCTCCACCCTCACAATCAGTCTAAAGAATGGGCCTGACACAAAATAACACCGATCCGTGTTCTCCAGAGATGCTGCCTGACCCGTTGAGGTACTCCAGCACTTTGTGTCGTTTTTTTCTACAGCTACATCTGTAGTTTTTGGTTTTACTCCCAGTACTCCTTGTGTCTAGGTTCAGATTAGGTGTTTCATATAAAACTTAAGTAGCAATGTCAAGTTTTTTGTAGTTATTGATGGTATGCTAAAATTCTATAGAATAAAAACATCACACCAAACTTCATTGGTGCTGCCTTTCTTAAACCAAAATATTTAAAAAAAAAGTAATTTACAAAAATATTGCCAAGCCAAAATAAAAGAGAAGACTGGACAACCAATTAACAGAAAATATGATAATTTTCACATCGGTATCATTGTTTCTCAATATGTCAATATATCCCACACCATAAAAAAAACTTTTGTCTGCCTTTCACACACATTTCCAAGGTTCTCTCCACTCCTCCCCTTCTCTGCAATTAGTTTTCTTTCCTTTCTAGTTCTGATAAAGGATAATTGACCTAAAACATCAACTATGTTGCCACTCCTAGATGCTGCCTGATCGGTTAAGCATTTGGTTATTGAACCAACTCCCGATGGACAATCAAGAACTTTTTGATTTGTATAGGGTAGATCAAAAAAGGCCATCCATTGCAGGAATCTAGCTGAAATTTGCAATAAAGTGAATGTTGTTGCCCCTCAAAAATTTGTGATGGATAAAGCAGGGATAGTCATGGAAAAAGTAATAAAGATGATATGTCTGGAAACAATACCATTGTAAAATATCACATTGCCACTTTAAATGCTTTTCTGCTAAAATAACATAATCAAAAGCTATTTATCAAAGTCATTTTTGCACACATTGCAGTATCCTTGAATAATTACAATATTGTAATGTCAGCAGTAGTTGAACTTTCTTTCACTCAAAAGCAATCATTGTCAAGTAGACCGTAACAATCCATTACTCTGACCTTTCCTATCATAACAAACAATGATGTCATAATTTTCATAAGAAAGGACAGCGAGTAAATGAACAACCAAACATATTAAGGAAGGTCTCTACCAGATTTCGGTTTCCATAAGGTTCATTAGATTAAATAAAGCACTCAAACATTTTAATTAAAAGAACAAATTGCTGGAGGAAAAAGACACAAAGTGCTGGAGTAACTCGGTGGGCCACGCAGCATCTCTGGAGAACGTGGATAGATAACATTTTGGGTCGGGACCATTCTTCAGACTGAAAACGTCACCTATTCATTTTCTTCAGAGATAATGCCTGACCCGCTGAGTTACTCCAGCACTTTGTATCTCTTTTTGTAAACCAAAATCTGCAGATGCTTGTTTCAACAAATGGTTGGAGAAACTCAGCGAGTCAGGCAACATCAGTGAGTAAATTGATAGACAATGTTTTGGGTTGGGATCCTTCTTCAGACTGTTGGAGTAGGGGGCAGAAAGTTGGAAGGGAGGTCAGGGGTGGGGTAAAGTCTGGCAAGTTATAGGATGATATACATGGTGGGGGGGCGAGGAGGTGATTGGCAAGCGGGTGGAACAAGTGACAAAAGCTAAAGGTGAAAAGGAGACATAAGAGTGTCAGGTAGGGAAAGAAGAGGATATTTAAAACATTCCCTTTTATCTTAGCTTATCCAACCTCTTCCCATAACTCAAGCATGAAAACACAGGTAACATGCTAGTGAATAACTTCTGCATACTTTCCAACTTAATCATGTTGTTCCTACAGTTGGGCAATCTGAACTGCATTCAGTACTCCAAATGGGATCTGACCAATGACTTCTACAGCTGCATCATGATGTCCCACCTTTGTACTCAATACCCTTCCCAATGAAGTCAAGCATACCAAAGGCCTTCTTCATCATACTGTACATCTGACTCGCCACATTCAGGGAACTATGTACCTGTACTCCCAGATCTCTCTCTTCTACAACACTCTCCAGGGATCTACCGATTACTGTGCAAGTCCTGCCCATTTACATAGCAAAGTGCAACAAGTCACAAATGTCAAAGAGTTAAATTCCATTCATCATTCCTTGGCCCCACTTTCCAACTCATCCAGATCTTGTTGCAAATTTAGATTGTTGTAAATTTCTTTATCGTCTACTCTACCACCAATTTCAGTGTCATCTGCAAATTTACTTACAATGTTAAATATACTGTCATCCAAATCAACTGTATATCCAGCACAACTCCTCCACTAGTCACAGGCTTCCAATGTGAAAAACAATCTTCACCACAACCCTTTGATCCAAGCCAATTTAGATTCCAATTGGATAACTCACTTGTGATTCCATGCAATCTAACCTTCCAGACATGCCTACCATGCGGGATCGTACGAAAGGCCATGCATACAATGTCCTATTCCTGGGTTTTTAAACCATTGAATAAAATGTAACAGTTCTTGTTTGTTATGATTCATGTTAGTGAATGTTCAAGAATCACACCAAAATTACATGAATATTAAGTAGATTATGACCACAGGTCCACCACCGATTTTCTAGCAACTGGCGGTCTGGCCCCCTTTAATCAGGACAATCCCCATCGGGTCTCCCCGAAAATGTGGTGCTTAAGATGGGCGAGTCTGCCAATTTCTACCTCTTTGGGACTTTCGCGCCAAATTTGCCAACTGCGGCTGGGGCTCTGGAACTCCGGCCTGGTTGGAGCCGACAGATCTGTTCTCATAGCTGACTTGTGTGGCCAATCGGCGGGTCAAATTTGTTGCCTGTGGCCAGGGATCAGGAACTCTGGCCCAGCCAGAGCCGACAGATCTGTCTGGCCCAGCCAGAGCCGGCAGATCCGATATCCGACCTCTGTGGCCAACTTTGTGGGCCGGAATCTCGGCCCCCAAGGCTGTGACGTTTGTTGGTCCAGCAAAACAGATAATCCAGAAAGGCTTGAGAACCAAGAGTGCCGGAAAATTGGTGGTGGACCTGTTGTTAATTCTGATGCAAGGAAGACCATATCTGCAGCATGTGAAATATTAAATGAAAGCAATGTTTATGGTATTATATTATACTCTCTTCAATGTATGGTTTTGCCTGAGATGTAGTTTGTTTTAGCCTTGGCTACTGGCCTATTCAACCAGTCCAAGACACATTACAAAAATAATTAACCACCTAAGTTTAGCCAGAGGGTGGTGAATCTGTGGAATTCATTTCTACAGACAGCTGTGGAGGCCAAGACATTGGGTATTTTTTAAAGAGGAGATTGATAGGTTCTTGATTAGTAAGGGTGTCAATGGTTGCAGGGAGAAGGCAGGAGAATGGGGTTGAGAGGGTAAATTGATCAGCTTCGATTGAATGGCAGAGAAGACTCGATGGGCCGAATGACCTAATTCTGCTCCAATGCCTTATGGTCTTTAAAATAAAAAGGGATATAAAATAGCTTCCTCCAAATCATTATTTGAATATCCTTTCTAACACCGCAAGTTACTTCAAGTCTCACAAGTACAGTTACTAACTCAAATTCAATTATTAAGCTTGTGGCAGAACCACGTATGATTTGTAGTAACGATAATCGATACCACCCTGCTGTATAAGGAACACAACCCAGTCCCATCAAAATCTAGTGCTAAATAACTGCTATTAAAATGGCATTGTGCAATGCTGATCAATCACCTGTAATGTTGTGAATTGATAACGGAATACAGAAATGCCAGAAACTGCAGGTGTTGTAATCTGGAGCAAAATAAAATTGACTCGTTGACTCAATGCACTTGGACAGGTGCATCGAAAGGAAAGGTTTGGAGGGATATGTGCCAAATGGGGTAAAATGGGACTAGCTTAGATGGGGAATCTTGGCAAGCATGGACTAGTTAGGCTGAGGAGCCCGTTTCCATCCAGCATGATGAACTATGACTCGAAAACTGCTGGAGGAACTCAACAGGTCAGACAATATCTGTGGAGGCTAAGGGATGGTTACATTCTGGGCCGAGATGCTGCACCAGAATTATGAACAAAGCTGTTCTGCTTCAGAGATGTGCGGTTAAGATTGACCATTCTTTTAAGACAACTGTAAATAATCCTTGTGATAATGTAGTTTACATTTTCAAATTGAATATTTGTCAATGGTTGTCAACAAATGAAAACTGCCAGAGAACAAATTAAGCTCCTTATAGATGCCTGGATCTGTCATTAGATGAATATTTTATATTCATTGTTTTTTTCCATTTAGCAGTAAGCATCTGTGCAAGATGCATGAAGGATACATTCAAGCCCTCCATGCAATTCCATTTAATGTCAGAGAATATGCGTCGTAGTAATATCATGGGATTACACAATTAATGTATGTCAGGGCCTCTGATTTTTGATGACTGAATAAGAATAATTACAATTAAATGGTAGATTTTTAAAATATTTTCTGTTGTTTGGGGGATTAAAAATGCTATATGAATAGATGCTGCTTTTGCACAGCATGTGAAACAGTTAATGAAAATATATGTTGATTTCCCCAGTCATAAATGCAGTAAAGACCAACTTTCCCACTCACAATAATATCACATGGGTTTGAGTGAAAGTGAGAAAGAATTGCATGTGCAGGCAGCACATCCCCCAAGGAACACATTTGTTTGTAGCATCAAAGATGCCTTCAATTTAATCTGCCCACTTTCAATAAATATCTGGGAAAATCCACAGGTTTAAGGCAAAAAGGGATAAGAAATAAGAAGTAGAAGCCTCCACTTTTATTCCTAAATAAAAGAGAATTCTCTGAAGCCTTCTACCTGCAAACATAAAGAACTTTGTCAGGCTGACCTGTATTTAGCATTTACAGATACAGCACCAGCTAACTGCCCTAGATTCTGGTCTACTTCTGCCAGTAAACCCATGAAAAAATAAACACAAATTAAGGAACTGATTGTTTATGCACATAAATGAAAAAAACAGTAATTATGCTAAATGAGCTTCACTCATTATTCAACATATTGTTAATGTCCTTGTAAATCTGAAATTAAGCACCATGTCAACACCATTTCATTGTTTTCATATGCAAAAATTGTCTTTTGCATTTCAATATTTTCAAATTAAAGAGCATTCATTTTACAATAAACCTCCTGCGTTGATAGAATTTAAATGATCAACTTCACTTTGTATTGCAAGATGCAAAATTAACAAGTCATTGCATCAAAACTGAGGCATAGTTACAGCACAATAATAAATCAGGTTGACAGCAAACAACACAGCAAATTGGTTCACTGTCTTGTTTTGGAAGTATCAGTGGGCAGCAATTGCAATTCTGGAAAAGTTTGCTGAACATTGAGCCAGCTGCCCAGTATGCCAACTGAGTACATTGAAAGCATCCATGTGAATTGGGGAAGGTCGGGGTGCCAAATGACCTTGGAGTGGTTTGACATTAAGCTGAAAAAAACACTCATCCCTTTGAAACTTCCCAAGTTGAGAATGGGTGACATATGCTGGTGATATTGTTAAGAATTGCTGCTTTGGCCGCCGAAGATCTGAAGAAACAGATTACTGCACATTCTTCACTAAATGGTTCTGTGCAATGCAATATTGCAAGTGGGTTTACAAATAGATATGGGTCCTTTGTATTCGTTCTGAGTGGAACCTTCATCACGAGAACTGTATGCGTCCATTTTATGTCTGCAATATGCGCACATCGTAATCTAGTATTTTTGCCCGGAGCTCTCTTTCTTCCACTCTTACTGTGTGCTTAATTGCAAATTTGGCGTTTTAGAATTAGAGAATTCCACATTCATACCACTGGGTTGTAAACTACCTAAACAAAATATGAGATGTTGTTCTTCCAATTTGCATGTGGCCTCACTCTGGCAATGGAGGAGGCCCGGGACAGAAAGGTCAGTATGGAAATAGGAATGGGAGTTAAAATGGTTAAAAACCGGGAGATTCAGAAGGCCTTGGTGGACTGAGCCTAATGTTCAGCGAAACGATTGGCGAGTCTACACTTGATCTCGCCGAGGTATGGCCCACTTTGGGAACATCAGATGCAAAAGATCAGGTTAGAGGAGATACATGTGAACCTCTGCCTTAGCTGGAAGGACTGCTGGGGTCCCTGGGTGGAGTCGATGGAAGAGGTATACGGGCAGGTGTTGAATCTCCTGCAGTTGCATGGGAATGTACCTAGGGAGGGAGTTGTTTGAGTGGGAAGGGATGAGTGAAGCAAGGAGTTGCGGAGGGATTGGTCTCATTGGATGACAGAATGGGATGGAGATGGGAAGAAGTGATTGCTGGTGGGATCACGTTGGATGTGATGCAAATGTCAGTGGATGATGTTTTGGATGCAGGGGCTGGTCGGATGAAAGGTGAGTACCAGGGTAACTCTGTCCTTATTGCATCTGAAGGGGTGGAGGAGATAGAGCAGAACAACGGGACACATAGGAGACACATGTGAGGGACCCATCTATGACAGTTGGGGGGAAAAGCACGTTCACTAAAGAATGAGGACATATCAGATGTCAGTGTAGAAAACCTCATCTTTGGAGCAGATGCAACAGAGGTGGAGGAATTGAGAGTAGGGGTTAGCATCTTTGCAAGAAGCAAAGTAGGAAGAAATGTAGTCTGGATAATATTGGGAGTTGGTAGGTTTGTCGTGGTCGATGTCTGTCTGTAGTCTCGTGATGGAGACAGAGATCAAGAAAGGGGAATGAGGTGCAAAGATGGTTCAGCTGAATTTGAGGGCAGAGTGGAAATCGGTGGTACAGTTAATAAAGTCCATTATTTCTGTATGGGTGCAGGAGGTAGCCCCGTGCAGTCGTCGATGTAGTGGAGAAAGAGTTGGGGGATAGGGCCAATGTGCACATGGAACAAGGACTGTTTGACATAACCAACAAAAAGGCAGGCATAGCTGGGGTCCATGTGAATGAATGCCTGAGTGATCATTTGATGAGGAAAAGTATTGCACATTATCACCAGATTTTTGCGTGACATTTTCAATTTTTGAAACATAATCAAATATACTAGATGGTCCATCTGCGAAAGTAGATTAGTAGCAATAGAAACAAGTCACTGTTGACAACTTATGTGTGGAAGGTATTCAATGTGACTTCTTTTAATTTAATACTGAAACCAGGCAACAAAGTAAATTCCACAATCCATTTACTTACAGTATCTCTCATAAGCTCAGATTTTGAGGATATTAATTAATGAACTGTGCAAGCTATTCATGACAGCAACAAAGTAAATTCCACAATCCATTTACTTACAGTATCTCTCATAAGCTCAGATTTTGAGGATATTAATTAATGAACTGTGCAAGCTATTCATGACATTTTATTTGCCTATGGACTTCTATAAGTTTTTTTATTGTAAATTCCTGTGGTCAGGAAACAATTTAGGTACAACGTTCTCTGAAAAGGGAATCTGGAACTTGTATGAATAGGATAGAAAAATGACAACCTTCTTTGCCAACCAAACCAAGAGATCCACTATGAAAAAAATAAATCAAGAAAGGTAAAAATCCAATGCCCAATTATGCACAGATAATAACATTGGAGAAAGGTAGATAAAATTAAGGAGAAAGGTAGAGGAGAGGAGAGATTTTAAAGATGGACAAATAGAGAATAACAAATAGAAGTAAAGATACCCAATTCAAATCACAGTGCCCTCCATAATGTTTGGGACAAAGGCCTATTGTTTATTTATTTGCCTCTGCACTTCACAATTTGCGATATGTAATAGAAAAAATCACATGTGGTTAAAGTGCACATTGGCAGATTTTATTAAAGGGTATTTTTATACATTTTGGTTTCACCATATAGAAATTACAGCTGTGTTTATATAGTCCCCCCATTTCAGGGCACCATAATGTTTGGGAAACATGGCTTCACAGGTGTTTGTAATTGCTCAGGTATGTTTAATTGCCTCCTTAATGCAGGTATCAGAGAGCTCTCAGTACATAGTCTTTCCTCCAGTCTTTCCATCACCTTTGGAAACTTTTATTGCTGTTTATCAACATGAGGCCCAAAGTTGTGCCAATGAAAGTCAAAGAAGCCATTGTGAGACTGAGAAACAAGAATACAATAGAGACATCAGCCAAACCTTAGGCTTTCCAAAATCAACTGTTTGGAACATCATTAAGAAGAAAGAGAGCACTGGTGAGCTAACTAAACGCAAAGAGACTGGCAGGCCGAGGAAGACCTCCACAGCTGATGACAGAAGAATTATCTCTATAATAACGGAAAAACAAACAAACACCTGTCCGGCAGATCAGAAACACTCTTCAGGAGTCAGGTGTGGATTTGTCAATGACCACTGTCCGCAGAAGACTTCATGAACAGAAATACAGATGCTACACGGCAAGATGCAAACCACTGGTTAGCCGCTAAAATAGGATAGCCGGGTTACAGTTTGCCAAGAAGTACTTAAAAGAGCAACCACAGTTCGGGAAAAAGGTTGTGTGGACAGATGAGACGAAGATTAACATATCAGAGTGATGGCAAGAGCAAAGTATGGAGGAGAGAAGGAACTGCCCAAGATCCAAAGCATACCATCTCATCTGTGAAACATGGTTGAGGGGGTGTTATGGCCTGGGCATGTATGGCTGTTGAAGGTACTGGCTCACTTATCTTCATTGATGATACAACTGTTGATGGTAGTAGCATAATGAATTCTGAAGTGTATAGACACATCCTATCTGCTCCAGTTCAAACAAATGGCTCTAGACATTGGCCGGCGGTTCATTCTACGGCAAGAGAATGATCCCAAACATACTGCTAAAGCAACAAAGGAGTTTTTCAAAGCTAAAAAAATGGTCAATCCTTGAGTGGCCGTCAATCACTCGATCTGAATGCATTTAAGCAAGCATTTTATATGCTGAAGAGAAAACTGAAGGGGACTAGCCCCCAAAACAAGCACAAGCTAAAGATGGCTGCAATACTGGCCTGGCAGAACATCACCAGAGAAGACACGCAGCAACTGGTGATGTCCATGATTCGCAAACTTCAAGCAGTCATTGCATGCAAAGGATATGCAACAAAATACTAAACATGACTACTTTCATTTACATGACATTGATGTGTCCCAAACATTATGGTGCCCTGAAATGGGGGGACTATGTATAAACACTGCTGTAATTTCTATATGGTGAAACCAAAAAGTGTAAAAATGGCCTTTATTAAAATCTGACAATGTGCACTTTAACTACATGTGATTTTTTCTATTACAAATCTCAAATTGTGGAGGCAAATAAATAAATGATGGGTCTTTGTCACAAATATTATGGAGGGTACTGTCTATAGAACATTGAACAGTACAGGCCAAGAACAGTTCCTTCAGCCCACAATGTCTGTGCTGAACATGATGCAAGACCAACTCTTATTTGCCTGGGCATAATCCAATCGTTGCATATTCATGTGCCTATCCAAAAGTCTCTTCAATGTCACTATCTTATCTGCCTCAACCACCACCACCAGCAATGCATACCGGACGCACCACTCCTGTGTAAAAAAAACTTGCCTGAAAGATCTCCTTTAAAATTCCCCCCTCTCACTTTAAAACAATGGGCCTCTAGTATTTGATTTTCCTATCCTGGGAAAAAAGGTTTAGACTGTCTACCCTATCTATGCCTCTCATAATTTTATATACTTCTATCAGATCTCCCCGCAACCCATAGCATTCCAGAGAAAACAACTGATAATCTCGTGCATCTTAATCTTCTGGATCAGCCTACCATGGGGAGCTTTACCAAGTGCCTTACTAAAATCCATGTGGACAACATCCACCACCTTACCCTCATCGATCACTTTCATCACCTCCACAAAAAACTTGATTGTCAGTAAGATACGACCAGCTGTGAACAGCCATGCTGACTTCCCCTAATTAATCCATTCTCTTTCAAATGGAAGTGAATCCTATGCCGAAGAATCCTCTCAAATTGGTTCCCTACCTCTGATGTGAAGCTCACTGGATTTTCATTCTCTGGATTGTGTATATCTCCTTTGTTAAACTGAGGAACAACATTTGCTACCCTCCATTCCACTGTTTAGAGAAGATGCAAAAATCTTCGTCAAGGCTCCTGTAATCTCCTCTCTTATTTCACTCAATAACCTGGGGAACTATCCACCTTAATGCTCTTCAAGAGCCCCAACCGCCTCCTCCTTAATGTCCTCCTCCTTAAGCTTGTAAACATTTTTGGCAATAAAAGTTATCACACTAAGAACCAGATGGAACAAACCTCAACTTTTTTTCTGCTGAGATTAGTGGATATCCAATGGACATTGTACCACACTTTACATTCATTACATTCATCTCAGTAATATGTTTCTTTAGACAGAACAGATCAGCTTGATTGCTAAATGTCAAAGTTTAATTGTTCATGTCCAGATAGGGTCTAACAAATGCCTCAGCCATAGAGAGAATCAACAGACCAATCTACTTCGATAAAACTCTGATTAAAAAATACATAAATCCTGAATTGTGGAGAGTTTACTTGCTTCAGAATTGACGTTAGATTAAAATGTATACAATGTAAACTTAGCATTGACCTGATGACAAATTATATTACAAAATAATTCTTCACCTGAAATCGTAACATTTACCATAGCAAATTTACTAGAAAATTATTAATTCCCACTGTTGGGGAAGCATGGATCACATCCCGAAGGTTTATATCATATTACAATACTTGGGCAAAAACCAAACTCTCGATCAAGCAGCATCTGCAGAGGGAAATGAATTGTCAATGTTTCCCATCGATGCCCTGCATCAAGACTGAGAGTGGAGAAGAAAGGTAGCCAGAATGAAGCGGGGAGAGGGAGAGATGAGACAAGGGCCAGTATGTGACAGGTGATAGCTGATAACCAAATGTCTCATGCCTCCCCCTCTCACCTTCATGTCAATTTTTGTCTAATGCCAAGGTGAGGCATAACATAATTTTTGTTGAATTCTGTTAACTATTTTGTGTTGAGTTTGTGTTTAGTTTATCGTCATGTGTACCGAAGTACATTGAAGAGCTTTTGTTGCGTGCTCACCAGTCAGCGGACAGACAATACAAGATTACAATCAAGCCATCCGCAGTGTACAGATACATGACAATGGGTATAGCGTGAATAACGTTTAGTGCAAGATAAAGTCCAGTAAAGTCTGATCAAAGATAGTTCAAGGGTCTCCAATGAGGTAGATAGTAGTTCAGGACTGCTCTCTAGTTGTTGGAAGGGTGGTTCAGTTGCCTGATAACACCTGGGAAGAAACTGTCCCCGAATCTCAACGAGTGGATTTTCACACTTCTATTCTTCTTGCCTGATGGAAGAGGGGAGAAGTCGAGGTGTGACTCATCCTTGATTATGCTGGTGGCCTTGCTGATGCAGCGTGAAGTGTAAATGGAGTCAATGGAAGGGAGGTTGGTTTGTGTGATGGTCTGGGCTACGTCCACAATTCTCTGCAATTTATTGCAGTCTTGGATGGAGCAGTGCCCAAACCATGCTGTGATGCATCCCAATGCTTTCTACAGCGCATCTGCAGAAGTTGGTGAGAGTTATTGGGTACGTGCCAGATTTCCTAAGCTTTCCAAGGAAATAGAGGCGTTTCTGTACATTTTGTGTCTTTTGTTCATTCTTTTTTTTTTAAGTTGGCTTTCATTTGTTGATACAAAGATTCTGCATTCATTTTGAATCCTTTATATTTTTCCACAAATAATCCCCACTCTGTTAAAACAGTTAAAGGGCTTAAATTAAAAAAACTAGGTGCAGACTTTTCCTTTAGTTCTCTCATTTAGTGCAACTTGATTGAAGAAAAAAGTCATGGGTTTCATCCTGACGGCTGCTATTTTTTTTTCGAGAGACATGTTGGAAACAGGTCCATCAGCCCACCAAGTCCATGCTGACCACCAATCACCCGTTCACACTAGTTCTATGCTATTCTTCTATTGCATTCACTTCCTACACACCAAAGGCAATTTACAGTGGCCAATTAACCCAGCACATCCTCAGGATGTGGGAGGAAACCGAGGCACTCGGAGGAAACGCACGCGGTCGCGGGGAGAACGTGCAAACTTCACAGGCAGCTCCCAAGATCAGGATTGAAGCCGCGTCTCTGGCATTGTGAGGCAGTGGATCTCCGAGCTGCACCACTGTGCCGTACCACAGTGGGAAACCACATTTCCACATATGCTCTTCTTGCAAGCAAGAATGTTTTTTCCTCTCTGCTTAGCATTTCTAATAGAGAGTGGAAACTTTCCATCTGGAAAATTGAAGGCTTGAACCCAGGTTCTGTCACTTGAAGTCACAACGTGTCAATGTCCCAATCTGGTGCGCCACTATTCCAGATTTTTTTATTGTTATTTTTAAACTGGCATGCAAAGTTGCCAAATTCAGATCACAAGGGGCTTAGGTATTACAAATGATAGTTTACTAATTAAGCAGAACAACAAAAATATTAACAACCTAAAAATAGCACTTAAACATGATTTTGCTATTCCCCACTTATCCAAATTGTATTTGATTAAATTGATTGAATGATACACTGTAGAAATAAGTCCTTAGTCCTACCAAGTCAATGCCGACTATCGATCACTCGTTCACACTAGTTCTATGTTATCCCGTTTCTTATCCACTCCCATACACAAGGGGGCTATTTACAGAGGCCAATTAACCGACAAACACATGTCTTTAGGATAGAGGAGGATACCGGAGCACCCAGAGGAAACCCATGCGGACACAGCGAGAATGTGCACTCCACACAGACAGCACCTAGGGTCAGGATTGAATCCCGTCTCTGGCGCTGTGAGGCAGCAACTCTACTAACTAAGCCACTAAGACCCGTCTTTCACTCTATGCCTTTAATATTATTAATAAAACATGGATCTACTTAAATAACCATACACTGTAACCTCCAGCGTGAAAAATACTGGAGTAGAGAAACCAATCGTTCGAGCCTAGTCTATTATTCATGAAAATCATGGCTGTTGTTCTATTTCAAAGCTATTTTCTGGCATAAGTATAGCTTCTCCATGGTAAGCCAAACTCAAAGATATTCTTCAGTCTGAAGAAGGGTCTTGACCCAAAACGTCACCTATTCCTTTTCTCCAGAGATGCTGCCTGTCCCGCTGTGTTACTCCAGCTTTTTGTGTCTGTCAAAGTTATTAAAGATTTATATTTTACAGAAATTGAATTCCAGAAAGTTTACATGTATAAAGAACATGCTCACAATAGACTGTAATCAATGAAGAAATGGTTACATTATAAGACTAATCAGACCTGCTGCCTAAGCCTATTTAGGCAAGTTATTACAAACAGTAGACATCATCTCCGTTAGCATATCATGAGACACTGGGGAAGCAAGTCACATCATTGTAGGAAAACACAATTAGCAGAAACACGGGGGGGGGGGGGGGGGAGAATGTATGAGTGCACAAAACAGGATGCAGCCACTCTGCCAGAGTGTGTATAAAGCAGAAGGGTTCCAAGTTTATAGTACAGAGGGAAGACAACAATGAATTGTAGTAACTACCTATCTTAACAGCAGAAAAGATTCAGAGTTCTCAAAAATTATTACAGTGGTTTTGACTTGCATCATGCATTTGTAATAGCAATAAGCATATAGTGCTGTAATGAATATGAATTTGTTAAATGATTCAATTGATGGGAATTTGTGAAAAGAAATTTGATTTGCCTTTGATACAAACTTCACTCTGATCCACAATGCTATTGTCAATCAAATCCCAAATTGAAAATCTTACATTTTAAAAGTATAATTTGATTGGAGTGGAATGGGGGCAGGGGAAGGTTGATTCCCTCTCAAGTGGTCATCTCCCAAAGAATATCCATAATATTCACTTCATTTCTTAGCTGTGGTAAATGGAAGGCACATCATCACAATTATGGAATCAATGACAATGTGGATGTGGAATCAATGACAATTTCCATAAATACAAATCCGTCAGGGCACTGAAACAGTAACAGCAATTTTAATCCTTCGATTTCCTCAAGTTCTTTTTTAAGCACTTCTCTTCAAGTAACTATTGAAATAGTGTGCAAAAATCTGCTCATTTACCCACTCCTTGAAGCAACCACAATAAGCAGCAACCAGCAAATAACGATATTATGATAGCAGATGGGAAGTCCTCATTCGTTGAGTACTATTTAATGAGAAATATATTTATGCCCTATATGAAATACAGTAATTGTGTTTGGAAAACAAACATTTCTTTGGTTTGCCTGAAATATAACAATGAAGCTTCAAACACAATTGATGTGAGAATGAGAACTCCATTTCTTGTATAGAAAAAAAATACTATCGGAGGGCCATCCAATTACAATTCAAATTATAAACGCAGCATGCAAATTCAACAGTATTAATGTTATTGTCACAGTTAATGTGATAAAAATATGTTAATAGGATCTGAGGAAGGGTTCTGACATGAAACGTCACCTATTCCTTTGTCCAGAGATGCTGCCTGACTTGCTGAGTTATACAGCATTGTGTGTCTATCTTCAGTATAAACCTGCATCTGCAGTTCGTTCCTAAAGTTAATAGTCAATTGATTATTGAAAAATTGACAACTAAGTTTGCTGCTCACTTAGCAGACAGATAGGGCAGCACAATGGCACAGCTGGTTGAGCTGCTGCCCCACAGTGCCAAAGACCCATCTTCGATCCAGACCTTCGGTGCTGTCTGTGTGGAGTTTGCACATTCTTCTTGTAACCACATGGGTTTCCTCCGGGTGAACTGGTGGCAAAAGTGGGATAACACAGAACTAGTATGAACAGGTGATTGATGGCCAGCATGGACTAGGTGGGCCAATGCTGTATCTCAAAAGTAAAATATTTTATTTGCTCTTGGGAATGTACAGGAGTGCTTTGTAAAAGGACATTTTGTGAACTCCCAAAACTGTGGCTACCACCTGTGCAATTCCAAACCAGTGTTACTTAAAATATCCTCTTAGGTAGATTAAGAAGGTATAGGGAAGAACAGAACTTTCCTTCAGCAAAGATTAAATTTAAAGCAATTTTTGGAGTTAAATGCAGTTAAAGAAAAGCAAAGGTCCCAAAATTGTGCGGAATACATTCACCCAGACAAGTAATGGGCCTGACCCACAGGCGATTTTTCAGCGGACTGCCGGCGACTGTCAAGTTGCCACAGGCGATTTTTCAGCGGACTGCCGGCGACTGTTAAGTTGCCAGCAGTCACCTGAAAAATCGGCAACTGGAATGGCGACTGTCAGAGTGGAACACGCAAACACATCGCTTCCTTCGCAGCTCGTTATGCAGGTGGGGGACAGGGCAAGCGGGGGAGCGCTGTCTACAAAATTCACACTGTGCAAAGCCAAGGTGAAACAAACACACCGCGATGAACAGGAAGGCTGGCGCTGTAAAAATACAGCTAAGCACAGTGTACGGAAAGTCCTTTAAAAGAAGGGGGGAGAGGGGGGGAGAAGAAGTGGAGACAACTTTTAAGAAGCCTTTGAAGCTCGGCGGACATTTAACATTACTATATCCTTGGATCTGAAAACTACTGCATACCTTTTTTTTCCCAATGAGCCAATGAAATTCACCAGTCAGCGCCGGCTACAACCTACGAGAACTCCGAGAACCTTCGACCTCCTGGCAACCCATTACGACCTCGTGGCGACCCACCTACGGCTCGAGAATTCTTGCTACTCTCCATGGCGGCTTCATTCTAGTCGCCCTCATTTTTCAACATGTTGAAAAATTTACAACAACCATAATGAGACCGCGACTAGTTTCCAGAATGCGGGAACTCCTCACGACCATTAAGGTGAATCCCGGCAACCACCCGCAAACATGTGGCGACCATGTGGCGACTGCATAGTCACCTGCAGTCTCCTAAAAAGTCGCCTAAGTGGGACAGGTCCATAACCTTCCTTTTCATCGCGGTGTGTGTCTGTTTCACCTTGGCTTTGCACCGTGCGAATTTTTTAGACAGCGCTCCCCCGCTTGCCCTGTCCCCTGCCTGCATAATGGGCTGGTGAAATAAGCGATGTGTTTGTGTGTGTGTTCCACTCTGACAGTCGCCGTTCCAGTTGCCGGTTTTTCAGGCGACTGCTGGCAACAGTCCGCGGAAAAATCACCTAAGTTGGACAGGTCCATAAGTCTGTTGCATTTTGGCGAAGTTTGATGCCTCATAGTGCTTGAAGTTTTCAAAAATACACGACGGTTCGATCGACCTCTTGGAGATTTTATTAAGTTATTGAGTGTGATGTCAAATGTGCTTGTCATTCATTGACAGACAATGTAATAGCAAAGCTTTATCCAGCATGATATATTCTCAGTAGCAACTGTAAACCTTTTAACCATTTACTGCCAACCACAATTAAACTCTGTGGCACATATTGAAGATATAGTTTAAATGCAGGTTTAACAAAGTCCATTAGAATGGGGAGTAAAAAAAGAAACCAGGGAAGTATCACCACAATCTTGATATATATTGGGTTTGGTACCATATGAGAAGATTTCGGCCTAATCTGTATAGATGCTAACATCACTGTGAAGTATGTGGACCTCATATTTCTCAGATGCCAAGTGTTTGACCTTTTGAACGTTGAAAGGAATTATTTGAGAAATGGTCTGACTACATCTCAGCAGCCTCCAAGATGAATACATTCATGATATCCATACTCAAAATGTTCTTCTTGTCTTCCATAATCCGGTAGTCACTGACTGATCATCGCAAACATGAGAATCTAATATTTAGCCCTTGAATGATATTATGGTCACCAAGTCCAACAACACCATCTGAGAATCACTCAATGTTCATATGCCCCATTATGCCTGTGCTGTCAACAAAGAAATGCCCAATTTAAATCCCATATTATAGCACAAGGTTCACAGCCCTGGAGATCATGACTCTTCAACTGCAAATTGTAGTCTATGAGAAATGTGGCAAGGGTTTTTGTCTCTTCCAGCCATTCAGGCAGTGAGTACCCGAGCCCTATCACCCAAACAGCACATTCAATTCTCTTTATCACCTCTCTAAGTCTTCTGCCAATTACTTTAATTTCATGGAGATACAGGAAACTGCAGATGCTGGAATCTTGACCTGCTGTTCGTTGATCTCCTGCAAAGGGGAATTAAGTTCTTCTCATTTGTTCTCTCTGGATATATTGTGTTATTATACGCGTCAATTATGCCACCCAATAGACGTCTCTGCTCCAAAGAAAACCAACCCAGTCTATCTGTTCTTCACTCACAGCTAAAACGTTCAAGTTTTAACAATGGTCTCTCTGCCTTAATTACGCCTTTCTTTTTACATAGTGACTAAAAATACATACATTGTTCAAGCTGTGGCCTGACCTGCATTATACTCAGTTCCACTATTATTTCACTACGCCCAGCTAACACATGGGACTTTATCAAAATCCTTGCTAGAATACGCATCGGCTATACAGAACAAGCTATCCTCATTGACTGTTTTCACACTGCATAACATTCAATTGTTAGAGAACAAAGAGCTGCAAGATTCTTGCCGCAGCATTGTGATAAATTTCAGGAAAGAAAGTGGGCATGGTAATGATTTCATTTCTTTGACATGGACATTACCTTCTCTTAACAAATCCATCTTGACTGCCATTGATCAGCCCGAGTTTCTAAATGAGAGATTACGTTTTCCCTCACAATTGATTCCAATAATTTACCATCACTGAAGATAAACTAACTGGCTTGTAATTACTTAGTTTATCCATTCTTCTCTTGTAAAACAATAAAACTTGCAATGACCAGAATCACAACAGGATCAGCACCTAAATATTGCAACTACAAGAGCTGATCAAGACGCTGGGTATCCTAAGAAAAATGACTCATCTTTGACTCCTTATGTCTTTTCTATAAACGAGTTATAAATCAAGAATGTGATGGAATAATCCACACTACCTTAGATAAATACAGCCCCATTAACATACAAGATTGATGTTCTTCACGATAAAACCGCCACATGATTGGCACACTGCATACCACCTGAGACATTCACTCAATCCATCTCCAGTACGACATGATTATAATATATATCATTCACATGATGCACACCAGCACCTTGCCAAGGTTTCTTTGATTGCATCTCTCAAGTACACCAGCCCTAACAGCAGCAGAAAGTTGGAGATGTGAGATGCACGGGACCCTTACTATTTGCAATTTCCTCTCTGAGTCGCATGCCATTTTGACTGACTGCTTTTCCTTGCATAAATCCTACATTTCAAGATTATGGGACACATTCAGCACAAGGTCTGCAGTTGTTCACCAAGGTGCACACCATCTTCTCCATGGAAGGTAGATTATCATAGACTTTATGAGTGATGTAAATGAAACTTGCTTCGCCTGACCCACTATTCCACTTGAAATTGACATTATGGCTGTTGAAAGAGTTGGAAATCCATTCATCACTGGTGGACCCATTCTGGTCCCGCTCAATGCTCTCTGTAGGGGCATACAGCTCAACCATCCCCATCCCACACATTTATCATCAATCAGCATGCAATGAATTAGTAGCAAACAAAACAGAACACACTGCACAAAGGCAGACATTTCACAAAATCAAAACTGAAGCAAAACAACAACAAAAATGAACTGATACATAAGAAATTGTTTCCTCTACCACTATGTCCCTCTACCCACCCTTCATTCTAAAGACAGGCTCATCTCCTGGTATTTCTTTGTATTTACTTTATATTCATGTTTCAAAATAGGCTACATTGAAACTGCAGTGTACTGCACTTTGAGAAGTTACAAAGAACTGAGTAAAATGCCTATTTCATCTTTCAAACTGTGAATAACTGGAATAATAACTTTCCACATTAATGATTAGACTTCAGCATTATAAAGCAGACCTGGAGAAACCAGAACCAGAAGAACTCTACCTAATTTATAGTAGCTGGTCTCGACACTCGTCCTGTTTTTGATCAGGCTGTCCAGAAATTTCTGAGTGTAAACCAGAGATTAAAGGTCTATTTTTTTTCCAAAATAAAGTCAATTGCTTCCCTCCCCCAACTGACTTCTACGCTTTACCGTATGGAGGAATTAATTGAGATATCCAACAAATTACATCAGCAGGAAACAACATACAATATTGAATCCAGACTATCAGTTTGGGAGCCACACTCACAATCAGCAGGCCTTAGGAAATGGTGCACACCCAGCCAGTGCGTTTCATAGCACTAAAATCCCAGTCTCACGGTGTGAGCTGACCCACGAGGTACCCCGAGCTTAAAACAAATTTAACTCGTGGTAATCACGTACGATTAACGTAGCGGGAACGTCGGAACTCGTGGACGCAATTTAGCGACTCGTGGCGCTAACGGCAGGCACCAGTGACACTTGTTAACTCTTGGAAAAATTCAAACATGTTTAAAGTTTTCCACGAGTAAAATGTACTCTTGAGGTTAAAAATTGAAACATTTAAACACGTTGTAAGAACGTAGTGGCCCGTGCGTTTACCTTAGTGACTCGTGAGTCTACCGTGGGATCTCTTTAACTCAGCGGGCAGGCAGCATCTCTGGAGAGAAGGAATGGATGATGGGATGACATTTCCAAATGGGGGGGGGGGGGTGGAGGGAGGGGGGGGTGGAGGAGAGAGGGTGGAGAGTGGAGGGAGAGGAGGGGGAGACAGATGGGGGTGTCTTCATTCACTGGCGGCGGGTGCCTGTCACTGAAACAGGCAGGTGAGATTTCACATCCACCTTGTGTGTGTGTCTCTCTCTCTCTCCTTCCCTCCCTCTCACACAGGCTGAGAGACCCTGCCTCTGTGAGTGTACGTCTCTTTCTCGCCCTCTCCCTGGGCTCTTGTTGGTGTGTGAACAACATGGTGAGAATTATGGAATTGTAGCATCGCCGAAGGAAGCCAAAAGCCTCATCAAATCGCTATCACGTTTTTAAATGATAATTTAGTTAGTTCATTTTTGCCACTGAGCAAGCGGAATAACTTTCCCTTTTGGGTAATGTTGTCCAGTAATTTTTGGAAAACAGGTTTGAAGCTTGTTGCCATCATTTTTTCAGGCAGTGCGCTCAGAGCCTCTCATTGTACGCTCACTGTTTCCTATGAGAGACTTTGAAAAATAAGAATCACATTTCACACATTGATTTAGGACTTTTAATTCTTAACATGACCATAATCACAATCTAACCCGATGGAAAATAAGAACTCAAAGTGCCGTTTTAAAGTGCAAATGTTCCCGGGAAACATGAAATATTGTTACACAAATTCTGAGATGTAATGATAATAGATTAGTGATAATGCCAGTAATATTGCGAGTGTCAACAATATGTCGACCTCACAATATTACTGGTATGATCACGAACCCGGAGACGACGGTATCCCGGCTGGAGTTTTACAACTTGGCAGAGAAAAACTACAGTCACAGATTCATATCATGACCCTTGCCCACCCCCCCCCCACCCCCACCATCCCCCATAAACTGGGATGAGGCGGACATGGTATTGATATTGGGTTATTTTGTCACCTGAAAGAAACTGCAGTGAAAAGCTCTGCTTGCGAGTTATGAAATATAGCCGTACATAAGTGCAATAAATAGCTAGCGCAAAGAGAAAAAATACCAGCGTGCAGAATACATTGTCACAACGTTACACCCTTATAGTTACAACACAAAAAAGTGTCGAGTTTTTTTGTCCAAGAGCTGTAATGGGGTATATCAGGAGATCAGGACTTCAGTTATGAGAAGATAGACACAAAATGCTGGAGTAACTCAGCGAGACAGGCAGCATCTCTGGAGAGAAGGAATGGGTGACGTTTCGGGTCGAGACCCTTCTTCAGACATCGAAGAACTTCCGTTTCAGCAATCTAATGACAGTGAGGAAGGAGCTGTCCCTGAATCTGGTAGTACATGTATGTGAGCGTTTGTATTATCTGCTCACGGGGTGAAAGGAGAGGAGGGAATGGCCGCGGTGTGAATGGTCCTTGGTTACGTTGGCTGCTTCCCGAACAGGGCGAAGTGTAGATTGAGTTGATAGGGGGAACGCTGGCCTGTGTAATAGACTGCACTACATTTGCAACTCTCTGTAATATATACTGCGCTCTTGGGCAATAGCCTTCTTGCAGACATGTTTCCAAATGAGCCAATTTAAACAAGGGAGGCTTTTTATAGTGTGTAAAAAAAAGCATGACATTATTTTTTTACCATGTGATGATTTTTCAACACGTCGGTAGACATTGTTGGCTCAAGATTAACGGGAGAGGAACTTGGTAACTCGGGAGACGAACTTGGAACATCGCAGAAATGACAAGTAAACGGCAAACAGTCATACCCATGGGAACTCGGTTACACTCTTGATCATACACTTGTAATCTCGTACACAACCACGAGTCTTTCACTCGGGATACCTCGTGGGTCAACTCGCACCGTGAGACAGGGCTTTAACTGTATTTCTGCTCAGAAGATGAGCAGGATAACATGACAACCCCTTTAGATTACAATTTGAGGAATCCCAAATCCCTGCTCTCCCTCATCCCATTTAATTGGACCTGGTTAAGAGACAGCAAATCTTATCAGCAATTTCCGAGAAGCAACAATCTTTCTGTTTCTTCTTTTCTTTCCAGCTTATTGCTGACCACGCAGCCCTTTAACCATTAACCATTGAGATGACTATGCTGAGGCAATGTTCGCCTGTTTGTTCCACATATTGTTACAGATAGAAGAGCAGATGCATTGTGGCTGTTAAAAAGTTAATGATTACAATAAGGTTTTGCTGAGTGCGTTGCCATCTATTGTTGTGCTGCTCCAGCACTGACATTTGGAAAAACACCGTGAAGGAAAATAAGTCATCAGCAGATTTTTTTTGGAGAAGAAAAAGACTCTGCTCCTCAAAGCATATTTCCGACCGTATTCAATTCATTTAGCAGGGACCTTCGTTCCTGCTCTTCCAACTGCCCCTCACTGTCAAAATGTCAATCATCGGGTCTCTGCTACAATACATGACTTTATTCAGCGTTTGATTTCTGTATCAAGCTGTCCTTTATGTCTTCTGGACACTACAACTATTGACTGAAGTGCATGAATGCATTGAAGCGATACAGACCCTTCGGGCTTTTTAATATACGAATGGTACTTCAGAAGAAAACAATATTCACAAGCAAAATTATTGTTCTTCTGAGAATCAAACAAGAACTGCCTACAGTTGATTACTTATAAATTAACTGTTTGAAGAGTTCCCCTTCAGACTGATAAATACAGTGAGGCATGCATGGAGAAATATACTGATTTCAAACTCAAAGCAGGAAACCTTTATTTTGATTGCTGTTCCCAAATGGGAATAGATGACTCATGCTAAAGAATCGTGTTTTCAAGTCCATTCCAGCAAGTTATCCGATTTCACAATGCCCCTAAAGGATTGTCACAAATCACCCAGGGGTACAGTGCTTGGAAACAGAGGTTTAACAAAGATGGTTATGTCCAATTGCTAAACTGTAATCCTTGTTGCAGAGTACATTTCAGGTGCAAACTCAATCATGTTCTTCTGTAATATGCATCCGCTAAAGTTTAGATACCCCAACGAGCTACAAGAAAGCCAGCAACTTAGTAACTGTGGGCTTTTAAGCAGCCACCAGGAGGAAGGGCAGAAAGCTGCAAAGGTAAAACATTTAAAACTTACTTAGACTCGATTCACAAAATTACTTCCCAATTTTTTCTTAGTAATTGGATACTAATTATATCAATATAATGCAGTAAGTTTCCAGCTGTACTTATACAACTAAGTCAGAGTTCAGATCCATTGAGTATTGCAGTGAGAGCAAGGAAGCAGCGGAGAATCATTCCCGACAGATTTGTATGTAACTTAAGGAGCTGGGAGTATTTGTATGGAAAATTTTCTTTAAAAATTGATTGATTAGGATATACTGAAAAACATTCATAAAATTAATGGGTCTCAAACACCATATGGAGTCATTCTCATGCAAGAATTTGATGTAATATTTCACGTTGATGATGATGGTTTTCTATGTGAAGAATTCCTGATTTTATCCACACTGTTGGTGCAGAGTGCTTTGTGAAGGGCATGAAGTGGGAACTGTAGCAAATCTGTTAAACTCTATTCCAAATTCGTGGAATTTTACTGAGGCATGACCATTTCAATGGTCTCTGATTGGGTAATTTGTTCATGACTGCTGGCTTCTAGCAGGAGAGAAACTCACAAACAAATGCTTTGGCATGTTCAGTGCATTTGGCCTTGGTTATGGACTGACTGCTCTACATGTGAGGGAAGCATGTTTGTGGATGTTGCTCAACCTGTTAGGGCGATGTGAATAGATGGCACTGTGTGAGAGGACAGGAAAATGGCTGTGAGGCTTGAAGTAGCAATGAAGCTTGAAGTATGTTAATATATGGTGGGCTCAGGTAAGGTGCAGATCCCTACAAAAGAAGATTAATGATTGGTGATCATGGGTGTATGAGTACATTGACCAGTGTGTGTCTAGTTATAAGATTAGTGATGGGTGTCTTCAAATGTAGCATTTAATGATTACTTAAATTGCCAAAATACAAAAGACTGTGGATTAAGTCCTGGTAAATAAGATTAGATCTGTAATTGGCTGTTAACATGAACATAGTGGGCTGAGTAGCTCATTTCTATGTTGTATGATTATAGCTATGACATGGTATTTCCCAAGGCACAAATTCTCACCATGTAAGAAGGTTTCCAACATATCTTTATAGAATTGGCTTTCGGCAGAAGGCTTTTTACCCCCAGCTTCCTTCTTGCCTTCTGACTGGTGCCCTCACATTATTTTCCCTATCCTGTTGGATTTCCACTGTAATGGTTTTCTACTGGATTTCTACTGCAATGAGCACCATGTCTGAGAGAAACTGTTTTCTTGAGCTTCCTTTCTCAAAATCGTTGAATACAGAGTATCAAAACTGCAATGTGGGCTGAAAGCAAAACAAATAATCAATCCAATTTAGTGCAGCAGCATTCCTAGAATCAATCTCCACAAGTATTTGATCCATTTAAATTACCCAATCTGAAACCTTGCGACTGTAAAATGCTGCATCGTTCACTGGAGTTGAGGACATGGTTCCAGCTGTACTATACAAGCCCAATCTGGTGCCGTTGGCATTCAATCATCACTTCACAATGACTGGCATGAGCATTCACCCAATGTGGGGGATCCTTCCCAAACTGGCAATCAGTGTAAACGGCAGTAGAAGTGTGCAGCAAATCTGTATCCACTGCATCCAAAACAAAATCACAGAGCAACATTTCAACGATTTGCTGTCAATAGCACATTGATGTCTTAAAAGTGACAGGATCATGAATAAAGAGGGAGAAGTGGACTTTATTACCTTCCATCACAGTGAAGAATGTGGGGAGCCGCTGTGGTGGATGTTTGTATTAACTTTTATTTTATGTGGCAGTGTATCTTGTTGCTTTTCACTTAGTATGGCTGTAAAGTAACTCAAATTTCACTGTACCTTAATTGGTACATGTGACAATAATCTGACCTTGAAACCTTAAACTACTGGACAAGCTGCTATAGCAATCTGAAATCACACAAAACAACAGTAAAAAAATAAGGACAACCTCTAACAGTGTCTGATCTTTAACTCTGTCTCACACAGAATGGAAAGTAAGAAATGCCATCA
Source organism: Malacoraja senta (assembly GCA_038087875.1). Taxonomy (NCBI): domain Eukaryota; kingdom Metazoa; phylum Chordata; class Chondrichthyes; order Rajiformes; family Rajidae; genus Malacoraja; species Malacoraja senta. The sequence goes on along the minus strand of JAXLNO010002853.1, from coordinate 155,176 downwards.
TAGGCTACAAGCCAAAGTCAGGGATGATCTCTGGCAACAACACATCTCTACCGAAGAGCTCAATGCGTTATTCACCCCATTGAACAGGCAAAGCTCCCTTTCTCCCACTGGCTTAGTCCCATACATCTCATTGGCAAAGTCAGATCTGGTTCATGAGGTAAACTGTTGGAAAGCGGCCGGCCTGGATGGAGTCCCTGGATGGGTTCTGAAACAGAGCATCAAACAACTGGCCACGGGCTTCACAAACATTTTCGCCAACTTGAGCATTCATCTCGCAGATGATACCACTGTTGTCAGCTGTGTCAACCACAATGAGCCAAATAAAGGAGAGATCGGAAGCCTTGTGTCATGGTATCACAGCAACAACCTAGCCCTCAACATCAATAAGACCAAAGAGTTGGCTGTTGACCTAAGGAAGCAAGGGGGTGAACACAACTCTGTTCTTAACAATTGAGCTGCTGTAGAGATGGTCGACAGCTTCAAGTTCCTAATGCCCCTGTCCCACTTAGGAAACCTGAACAGAAACCTCTGGTGACCTTGTGCCCCACCCAAAAAAAAATCAAGGTCGAGGTGACCTGCAACCCCCTTCTACCTCCCACGCATATGTTGAAAACTTTCCTCGACTATGAAGAAAACCTCCTTCGACCGACAGCAACCTCCTTCGACTAATTTGAAAACTGGCTTAGTTAAATTGGTCCGCGATTGAACAACACCCCCTTTAACCTCATACAACCAAACTGAAAACCAACAATGACCAGCGTTGACTGGTTACAGCTCAGTTGATCACGTGATGAAATTATGTCATGAATGTTTTTTTTTTAATCATTCTGAACCATGAGAGCAGGGAAGGAACAAGTTAGGTGGATGTTACTAAAAGTACATCAACTGCTGTCAGCAGCTGCCCTTTTGCTTCTGTCATGCAGGGCTACCTCCTCCTGTGGCATGTCCTTCTAGCCACTCCTCCTCCTGGGTGTGCGACACATGCATGGCAGTTTTTTTGGAGGGTTGTGCCTATCCCTGCGAGTCTGCCTTTTGGGAGCCATCAGTTCTACAACTTTCCTCTGCTAAAAAGAACTCTGCAACTATGATTGAGCACGCCCAGGAGTGACGGAGGTCACATGCTTATGTTAATATTAACCTTTTTGTTCACCCAGTTTTTTCCACCGGGAGGTCTTACCTTCCACTACCTTCAACCTCCCGTGACCACCTTCGACTAGCATCGCAACCGGCTTCAACTAAAAAATTACCGATTTTTTTTACGGCAACCTATTTTTAGTCGAGGCCGGTTTTGATTTTGTTGAAATAATCGAAGGAACATAGAAGAAGCCTCGACTATGCGGAAACCACTTTCGACCATTAGGGAGAGTGACCAAAACCTCCGGGAACCTCACGGAAACCTTGGGTGGGGTGCAAGGTCACCAGAGGTTTCCGTTCAGGTTTCCTAACTGGGACAGGGGCATTAGGAACCATACTCATGAGATATTTAGTTTTGTTTTAAATGGAAACAGGCCCTTCGGCCCACCAAGTCCGCACTGACCAGTGATCCCCGCACCTTAACACGAGGGACAATTTCCATTTATACCAAGGCAATTATCCTACAACCTGTACGTCTTAGGAATGTGGAAGGAAACCGAAGATCTTGGAGAAAACCCATGCGGTCACGTACTAACCCATATGTCTTTGGGACAGACAGCATCCATAGTCAGGAGCGTATCCAGGTCTATGGCGATGTAAGCACTGTAAAGCAGTAACTCTACCACTGCGCCACAGTGCTAGATAAAGTACTTATTGGGGATGGCAACTACTCTGCTCTTGAACACATGAACATGAACAGCCCAGTCCATCCAGTTCATCTTCATGCTTTGTTGTATTGGGAAGCCTGGAAGTATCTTCAAAGAAGCCTGCCATTTGGCCATTTCCTTTTCTCTCTTTTACCATCTGGGAGAGGATACATGGGCTTGAAAGTCCAGCCATCCAGACTTCAGAACAGCTTCATCCCCATAGCTATCAGACTCCTGAACTAATTCCCTTATTCCCTTCCCAAAGATGCTGTTGAGTACTTACTTTAACCTTACCTCATTAGGCTTTTCCATTACTGAACAATTTTATTATTTTTGCCCTACTTTAAATTGCACTATAATACTTGCACCATTCTTCTATTGTGCATTTGTTGTTGTATTTATTATTCTATCTGTTGTTACCATATACTGTTTTAGTCTATGGACACATGTGCACAAGGAATTTCATTGCACTCTGGTCTATATGACCATATACTAATCTGTATCGCAAAAATATATTCTGTTACCAGATGGAAAGGTACAAGATATAAATCATATTATTATTCATCTTATGTCTACCACATCAAAATATACGAAAGCAACTCACACAATCAATTATTTTTGAATTATTTATAGCCTATTGGTGTATTAAATAGGCTGCTTACAAACACTGGAGATTCTACAAAGTAGAAAACAGACCACTTGGTCTGTATTAAATGGATTTGAGATCTTTAGTTTAAGCGCTAAATAGAATGAATAAAAATGTCCTGGTTTCTCAGTTCATGATTGGCATAACAAATGGTCTCCTGTACATCCTTATCAACTGATTTTGTTCTATTCAGTCACGGAGAACACTGAATTCAAATTTGGAAACAAAAAGTGGGTCATATCATTCTGCAAGTCTTGAGATACAAGACCATGAAACCACCATTAACACAACGTTCAAGAAACACACCATTTTGAAGCAAGAACTAGAAATGCCAACCCCAGGTGGTGAGGATTGGAGACCACACCTCCACAGCCATCACCCTCAACATCGGTGGTGTGTCCTTAGCCCCCTCCTGCACTCCCTGTACACCCACGACTGTGCAGCCCAACATGACACCAACACCATCGTGAAGTTCGCGGATGACACTACAGTCATGGGTCTGATCACCACGGGGACAAGTCGGCCGACAGAGAGGGGGTAGTGGCCCTGATACGGTGGTGCCAGGCCAACAACCTCTCTCTCAACGTCGACAAGACTAAGGAGGTGATCGTCGACTACAGGAGGGGGGGGGAGGGGGGGGAGGGGGGGAGGGGGGGGAGGGGGGTGCACCCCACCCACCCCCATCAACATCAACGGTGGAGCATTGGAGAGCTTCAATTTCCTCAGTGTCCACATCACAGAGGACCTGACCTGGACCACCCACATTTCCACCATCACAAAAAAGGCGCAACAGCCTCTACAATCTCAGGCGACTGAAGAAATTTGTCCTGAACCACCGGGTCCTCGGGGATTTCTACAGACGCACCGTGGAGAACATCCTGACAGGCTGTATCTCCACCTGGCACGGCAGCTGCACCAGCCACACCCAAAGGGCCCTGCAGAGAGTGGTGCGGACGGCCCAGCACATCACCGGGTGCGAGCTGCCCTCCTCTCAGGACATCTACTCCTGACGGTGCGTTGGAAAAGCCCTGTGGGTCATCAAAGACACCAGCCACCTGGACCATGGTCTATTCTGCCTGCTGCCCTCAGGCAGAAGGTTCCGGAGCATCATCTCCCGTACCACCAGACACTCGAACAGCTTTTTCCCCCAGGCCAGGGCCGGCCTTAAGCTGATTGGACCAATTGCTCCCAATTGGGCCCCGCTCCTAAGGGGGCCTGCGCTAGAGTAATCCAAAGATCCTTGAGCTCCGCTCTAGGATCTTTGCAGTAATCTACTCTTGGCTCGGGTAGATCTACCCCGGGTGGAGGGGGGAGAGAGAGTAGAAGGGTGGAGGGGGGAAGAAAAGAATAGACGGGGAGGGGGGTGTGAGGGGGAATGGAGAAGGGGGAGAGGGGGAGGTGGGTCGTTCCCTCACGGTCCCGGTGCAGCGCTCCCGCCCCTCCAGTCGATGTGCTTCAGGCACACAGCCCCGGCTCCACCCCTCTCTCTCTCCCCGGAGAGACGCGGTGAACAATACAAGGAGGGCCGGGCCGGGGGTTGGACCAACGTTTACAAGCCTCGGCCTCAGCTCACACCCGTCCGCCCGGACCCCGGCATCCGCTCCCGCCGCCGGCCCTCTCCCTCCCTTCTCTCCTTCCTTCCCCTTCTTCCCTCCCTCCCTTCTCTCCTTCCCTCCCTCCTTCCTCTTTCTCTTTTCACCTCTCCTTCCCTCCCTTCCTTCTTTCTCTCTTTTCCCTTCTCTCCTTCCCTCCCTCCCTTCTTTCTCTCCTTCCTTCCTCCTTCCCTTCTTTCTCTACTTCCCTCACTCACTTCTCTCCCTCCCTCCCTTCTCTCCTTCCCTCCCACACATAACGCACAGACAACTAACACACACACATCACGCACAGACAACTAACATATACACAACTAAGACACACACTCACACACACGCACACAACTAAGTCAGGATGGGATAGAAGCCCAAAGGGTAGGATGGGGCTGAAGCCCAAAATTTAATGCTTGGACTGGTTTTTCGCCAATAGTTATTGGTTTTCCAGGATCTAGTTAATTAAATTTGTTTTTTCATTTCACAGTCACTAAAACAAATGGTATTGTAGCTATGTTCTTTTCAGAGGTGATCTACACATTTTGTTTGTTACTTGTAGCCTTTACATGTATGCAATTTTATATTAAAATTTAGCTTAAATCTGTCTGGTCCATTAACTCGCAGGCACTTTTTAACCGCACATTTTGATTACTTTCCATTCTACCATAGAGATATAAAATCTATAATAGACTTTATTTGTATTTCTATCATTCTACAGATCTTGGCTGAGAACCTGGGGCTCACCAAAATTGTTCCCAATTGGGCCCCGCACCTCCTAAGGCCGGCCCTGCCCCAGGCAATCAGGCTGCTGAACCAACCAGCCCTGAAACTCACCTGAACTGATCTCTGTCTATAATTTAATGTTCACTTTATAATTTAATGCATGCACTTTATAATTTAATGTTAAATTTACTGTACGGAACCCTCCAGCACAAGATTTTCACACAGGATTGTACCATGTATGGAACAGGCGTGACAATAAACCCTTTGAATCCTTGAATTGTGCCAATCTATAAAGAGAAAAGTTTGTTGGCAAAACATATGCCATTTTTCATAATGTTATTTACTCATCAACCGTTCAAGTCATTACTCGTGATGGCATATGAGATTTTTGTATACTCTTGCAATTGTGTCAGGGTTTGACTCCAGTTCTGGACTCATGAGCACCTTTGCTTTCTCCTCGTTCCTCTTTGTGCTGGCATCTGCAACATTATCTTCATCTATACATGCTAAAATTCATTGTTCTGAACATTCATGTAAGAGTATTGGCAAATACTTATTTTTTGTGTGTCTCTTTCATTGTCAATGTGCAAGCCTACAGTGCTACCACTCTTATGACCTATAGTATTTATTAATGTGGTGCATTAGCTAATTTGAGTGGTTCTGTTTGATGTCATTTGATCCTGATCTTGAACGATGTGTATTTTTTAAATTAATTGCTCATTCAAGAGACAAGAGGAGCAGAATTGGAAGGTCAGATACAGGATCGAAATAGTTGTAAAAGCATGGCATCAAAATATTATAACTAAGAGATAATATAGATTCATGAAATGATTAAACATATAGTATTTTTTCACGTTTTTATTTTTATTTTCAAAGATTCCACTGGAAGGAGTGATTACTTTGGTCTTAAAGGCAGGCCATTTTATGCCTTGATCTAATTAAGATCTGAGATGTGCCAACATAATTAATGTAATACTTATTTGCATTGATAACATTTCCTTTGATTGTATATTCATAGGGATTTAGAAATGTGGAGGCAGCCTGGTTACATTATGTCACATTATGCAAATATTGAAATTAAAACATTCAAAAGTATCATTCCAGAATTATTTTTAAACAAACCTTTGTCCCTATTTCAAATCAAATGATTTAATTCTTTAAACATTTTGTTTATTTTAAATTCTTTAAGGGCCTGTCCCACTTAGGCTATTTTTAGGCAATTGCCGGCGACTGTCATAGTCCTAACAGGTCAGGGAAAAACCGGCGACTGGACCCCCCTTCGACATAAAATTTGAAATAGAATCATTACTTTAACAACAACAAAAAACGAAGTCAGCACCGGCGACAACCTACGTCACCTGGTGACAACCTGCGTTAACCTAGCGACATCTACGACAGCACCTACTTCAGGAGAAGTCAAGCTACGCTCATTGGTATCAAACCCACTGTCGCCGACTGTCTCCGAAAATGTTTCAACATGTTGAAAATCCAGCGGTGACCAGAAAGACGCTACGACTCTTTGGGCAACTGAGGAGACTACTCACGATGATACAGGTGACACCCTGGCGACCATGTGACGACAGCCTAGTCGCCTGTAGTCGCCTAAAAAATAGCCTGTGGGACAGGCCCTTTAGAAGTTTACTTTTAGGAGATATCAAGAATTGCATTTTATTTTGAGACAGGAGGTGTTTTTTTAAGCCCACCCAGGCAGTGGGAATATCCATGATCATGAGATACAGACGTAGATACACAACCTGCCAATTCTGAATTTAAAGCAGCCTCAACCTGCAAAGCAGGAGCCGTGGCACAGAGTTTCACAACGTGCAGAGCCAAACTACATATAGATCCTATGGGTAGAACTGGACAACGCCACCACTGCTCTCAATTAATATCCTCATAGCTCATTCCCACATGATGTATCTGATGTCCAAAAGGTCACCAGTATTTTCACTGCTTGTCCCAGTTAAATTGCTGCCAAATGTCAGCTTTGAACTGAAGTAAAATGAATCCTTGCCAGAGATCAGTCAGTTGTGCACTAACAATGCATAAAGTCTTGCACCTTCCTCATCCTCTGCAGCCAGACGGTACCTTTACCCTGTCGGCCACTAAATTAATAGCATATTCATTTCAACTCTATGCACGGGACAAACCTATTCATAATAGGTTATTTCAGAAGGAGAAAGCGGCACTCAGAAGCAGTAGACAAGTTGGTCAGTTGTCATGAGGCTTCAATACAACATTTTTATTTCTCCATTGTTTTTCAAGGATATTTGAGTGATAGAGAATGCATCCTCAGACAAACATATTAATCTTTGCATGTTAATACCACAAACAGGTTACAACCAATTCCCTCTCCTTAATGTTTATATTGAAAAAAGGTCAACAAGTGATCACAGGAATACTCCCATCTCATGGCTAACAGGGCAGCACAGTGGCGCAGCAGTAGAGCTGCTGCCTCACAGTGCCAGAGTTCGATCTGTCTGTGGGGAGTTTGCACGGGTTTTCTCTGGGTGCTCCGGTTTCCTCCCACATCCCAAAGACGTACGGGTTTGTACATTAATTGGCTTCTGTTAATTGCCTCTGGTATGCAGGATATGAGAGTGGCATAACATAGAACGAGTGTGAATTGGTGATCGATGTTCAGCGTGGGCCCGTTCCGCCGAAGAACCAGTTTCCACGCTGTACATCGATCACCCATTCACACTAGTTCTATGTTATCCCACTAAAGTAAACTATACAAAACTAAAATAAAAACATGATCATCAAATTACTAGCTTATGTCATTGAAAGTTATCTTACAGATTATTACAGAAACTGATTAGTTGGTTCTTTCACTGCAGTTGGGATATTACAGTAAAAAAAAATCAGTTGTCTTGTTTCAACTTAACTAATTGCTTTAGAATGCCTTGAAGATGTGAAAGACATTATGTATTTATAATCATTTACCTTTTATTCATCTACATTTTTCTCTTTAAATGTAAAATTAATTCTATCAATTTTTTTTCAATAATTGATTTGCAAGTGAGCATGAAAGAACATTTTCCTGTTGCATGATTCAAAAACAGGAATTATCCTACATAAATATTGTGCAAATTTATTTTCAAACTGCACATGAATCTGCTTGGGTTATGAGTTAAACAGCATGTTAGAAAAAGACTGCTCACTTAAAAATAGAGAAGCAATGAAAAATATTTTGATTATATGTGATGAAAGGTAGAGTTCTGACTGTCCGATAAGCTGTCATAAATTAGTCAAATCTCTTTTGACATTAATTAAGAACATTTTTTTATCAGGCATGAGGCATATGCATCTCATTGTTTCACATCCCAGCTAATTATTAACAATGACACATCTTCAAATACAAAGAAGTGGCACTTTCAGTGATGTAACTGAAGTTATGCTGTTGCATAATTAACTAACTGAGAACATTCAATCATTACTGGTAGGGACATAGTGCCAACATAGGGGAAGAGTCGGGTATTGATTACACTTCTAGTTTTCTGATCCAGTCTCTGGACTAATGATTTGAAGATTAAACACAAAATGCTGGAGTAACTTAGCGGGACAGGCAGCATCTCTGGAGAGAAGGAATAGGTAATGTTTTATAGAAACATAGAAAAATAGATGCAGGAGTAGGCCATTCGGCCCTTCGAGCCAGCACCGCCATTCACTATGATCATGGCTGATCATTTAAAATCAGTACCCCGTTCCTGCTTTTTCCCCATACCCCTTGATTCCTTTAGCCCCAAGAACTAAATCTAACTCTCTCTTGAAAACATCCAATGAATTGGCCTCCACTGCCTTCTGTGGCAAAGAATTCCACAGATTCACAACTCTCTGGGTTACAGCTAAGCACTTAACACAATAATGGGCTCCAAACCCACCACCAACTCCAGGGCCTCTATATTTCCATTTGTAAATGATTCCTTGATTTTATTATTGGCAGACAACAATCAGAGCAGATCAGTGATAATAACCTCTCACGGACCATCATAGGCGCACCTCAATGCTGCATGCTTAGCTCTCAGGTCTTCCCTTGACTGTGTGGTTAAACACAGCTCCATGCCATCCACAAATCCACTGATGACACCATTGTAGCTGGCCGAATCGAGGGTGCTGCCAAGTCAGCATACAGAATGCCTATTTGACAGTGCCACAACAACCACCTCTCGTTCAATCTCAACAAAACTAAAGAACTAATCACCAACTTCAGAAAGCCAGAAGGCCACGTGCCAGTGGATCCACCGTGGAGAAAGTTAGCAGCTTTGAATTTCTCAGCATTAATGCCTCAGAAGACTTGTCCTGGGCTCAGCACAGATATAATCACGATGAGGGCATGCCATCACCTCAACTTTCTTGGAAGTTCAACAACATTCACACGTAACCAGGTTCAGGAACACCTACTTTGCTACAACTATCAGGTTTTGGAAATGATCCACACAACTTTAATCCTGCCTCAGCAACTTTATCACTAACATTTCCTCATTAAATAATCAAAGTGCTAATGATTTTACGGATGGTATTGCCTTCATTTATATAAAGCTATTTCACAATAGCATAAGCCTCCTCTGGCATTTAATATTTCTTCAGTCATCATGAAGATGTAGCCAGATTGCCAAGAGAGCCAATAACTGAACAATGCAAAACCTCCGATTAAAACAGAGTACAAGATGACTGCACTGATTACCCAAACACTAACCAATAAAATACACTGCCATAATATATATTTTCATCAGTGGGCTTCTTTGGTTAAAACCTGTCAAACATGTTTTGCTCTTTTGTTTTTAAATATACCATTTAAAAATATACATTCTTATTAATGATCAGGTAAAACAGCAAAGGAAAAGGTCTAGGCATAAAAGAACAGGATAATACAAGGTAAAGTGCACATGCAATATTAATGAACTGTCACATTTTGGCATGGGGAAAATAGGGAGGAAAATTAAGGAAACTATTGCCATGCGCTCAAATTCAGACATTAGATAGTGGTGTGATGAGGGGTTATTATGCAGAAAGGAGAAAGTTCATGCACTAAACAAACACTGAATCAACAGCTCATACAGCAAATCATCACCTCTCCCTCCTGCCTCATTCTCTATTACATATCCAAAACTAGTGGTATTTTCATTCAATTTTATTTAATTAACTTTAACATAATAAGCTCGATGCTGACTATGGAATTATTTGCATTAGTAAATGGGTTGAGACCCTTCGAAGAAGAAGGGTCTGAAGAAGGGTCTCGACCCTAAACATCACCCATTCCTACTCTCCAGAGATGCTGCCTGTCCCGCTGAGTAAATCCAGCATTTTGTGATCAACCTCGGTTTAAACCAACATCTGAAGTTCCTTCCTACACATTTGAAAATTAAAGATGAGTTCAAACTCCTTTATGGAGAGCAGATAATTTTAATTAACTAAATTAATTTGGTGTTTAAAACAAAATTACTTTCAGTTATGATGATTAGAAATTACTATGTTGTTATAAAAGTACAATCTGAGACAATTAACCTTTATAGAATAAAATCAATGTTATGGCACTGAAGGCAGTCATGCAGTCCAAGTCAATGTCTGCTCCTTGTACAGAAATTGAGCCAGGCCCTTTGCTCTCCACTTTCATCTGCAAATTATTTTGTCACATGCCTATCAAATTCCCTTCTGAAACCCCTGCGAAGCTGTTTTCATCACCTTTAAAAGGCACTGAAATATAACAAAAGCAGCATTGCTGAAAAAAAAAGCTGGAAAAACTCAGCAGTCAAGCAGCATATGTGGAAAGAGAAACAGTTCAGGCTGAAGGTCCGCAAGCATAAAAAAAACACATTCCCCTTGGATCATTTTTCCACCACCTTCAATCCATGAATTATCTGCAACAGGAACAGATTTTCTCTATTTTTTCTTAACCTCGTTATCTTGTACAGCTTTATCAAATCTTCCTTCAAACTTCCTCACTCCAAGGGAGCAAAACCAGCTACGCCAGCTTGCGCCGGAAATCCCTTGCCCCTGATATCATCCTTGCAAATCCTCTCTGGAAACTATTCTTAAAGTGACTAAAATGTGCTATCTGGGGAAGGAAATCTGCTGTAAGTCTAGTCTGAGTAAGAAGAGCAATGCAGTCAATTTTTAATTGCACTGTGAAACAGTCATGCAAGTCACTCAGCTGCACCAAACTGCCATGAGCAGTTCAACAAGGCAGCTCATGATTACTTTCACAAGAGCGATTAAGAATGGGCAATAAATGCTGACCTTCCCAATGTTCCCTACATCCCATGAATATATTAAAAATATTGCTGCTGAGGTTACATAATTAGCAATGGAATTTATGGCTATAATAATGTTTAAACATAGTCAAGTCATTTCAGTAGTATATTACAAAGTGTCTTTTCTACTTTCAAAGGTATAATAAAATGGGAACACTCTAAAGAGCATATAAAGGTTTTAATATATGAAAGGAATTTTCATGAGTTCGATGAGAATGGTGACAGTGCACTGCTGCATAAAATGTAGAAGCAGTTTAACTGATTTATTTTTCTTCAAGTCTTAATATACATAAAGATGAGAGCTCTCTGTCTGTGATATGCCATACTGAAGTGAGTGACATTATTAATGATGCTACTTTTTTTCCCCTAACCAAAATATAGCAAATAAATGGATATACGCTGACTGATTTGCTCATGTCAAACAATTAGCAAAAGATTTATATGAATTTGTGGTTGGGATAGGGGCACTACACTTTGCTGCATCCACCTTAATTTAAAGGTTGCTATGGAGGGATTGAGAGCTATAGCAGCATCTTTAAATTCACATCCATAGAGATGAGCAAATACTCTAGCCAGGCCCTTGCAATGCAGGAGCTTTGAGCAGTCATAAATGTTACCATTTGCTTGGGATGCACATTTGCCCTTTTGGTAGGCATAAAAAAAAATCACTGCACTATTCGAAGAATAGATTGTCAGTCATCAGACTTCTGCCCAATATTTATCTTTCAACTAAATAGGAAAAGATGGGGTTAAACTAGGCAAAACCCAAGAACATACACTGAACATTTCAATCTATGCCACTTAAATGCACCAGGGACAACATGCCAGCTTTAGTCTGCATGCTCAAGTATGCCCTTCACTGTTTCCTGCCTGAATGTACAGTGCCCTCCATAATGTTTAGGACAAAGACCCATCATTTATTTATTTGCCTCTGTACTCCACAATTTGAGATTTGTAATAGAAAAAATCACATGTGGTTAAAGTGCACATTGTCAGATTTTAATAAAGGCCAATTTTATACATTTTGGTTTCACCATGTAGAAATTACAACAGTGTTTAATTCGCCTGTCCCACTTAGGCGATTTTTCAGCGGACTGTCGGCGACTGTCAAGTTGCCGGAAGTCGCCTGAAAAAACGGGAATTGGAACGGCGACTGTCAGAGCGGAACACACACACAAACATATTGCAAAGGTGGGTGCCAGGGCAAGCGGGGGAGCACTGTCTAAAAAATTCCCACAGTGCAAAGCCAGGGTTATACAGACACACACCACAATGAACAGGAAGGTTGGCGCTGTAATTAAGTCAGATAAAGCACAGTGTCAGGTAAGTCTTTTATAAGAGGGGGTAGAGGGGGGAGAATGAGGGAGAAGGAGAAGAGACAACTTACAAGCCAGAGATACACGGCCGTGAAGTTCGGCAGACATTTAACATTACCGGTCGGTTCCTTGGTTCTTTCCAACTACTCCTTACATTTTTTTTCCCCCAATTAGCCAATGAAATTCACCAGTCAGCACCGGCTCCAACCTACGAGAACCTTCGACCTCCTGGCAACCCACTAGGACCGCCTTGCGACCCACCTATGGCTCGAGAATTCTCGCTAATCTCCATGGCGACTTCATTCTAGTCGCCGCTAATTTTTCATGTTGAAAAATTCTCAGTGACCATAATGAGGCCGCAACTAATTTCCAAAATGTGGGAACTCCTCGCGACAATGAAGGCGACTCCCCGGCAACCACCCGCGAACATGTGGCGACCATGTGGCGACTGCAAAATCTCCTGCAGTCGCCTAAATGGGACAGGCCCAATAGTCCCCCCATTTCAGGGCACTGTAATGTTTGGGACACAGCAATGTCATGTAAATTAAAGTAGTCATGTTTAGTATTTTGTTGCATAACCTTTGCATGCAATGACTGCTTGAAGTCTGCGATTCATGGACATCACCATTTGCTGGGTGTCATCTCTGGTGATGCTCTGCCAGGCCTGTATTGAAGCCATCTTTAGCTTATGCTTGTTTTGGGAGATAGTCCCCTTCAGTTTTCTCTTCAGCATATAAAAGCCATGCTCAATTGGGTTCAGATCAGGTGATTGACTTGGCCACTCAAGAATTGACCATTTTTTAGCTTTGAAAAACTCCTTTGTTGCTTTAGCAGTATATTTGGGATCATTGTCTTGCTGTAGAATGAACCCCCAGCCAATGAGTTTTGAGGCATTTGTTTGAACTTGAGCAGATGGGATTCATTATACCACTACCATCAGCAGTTGTATCATCAATGAAGATAAGCGAGCCAGTACCTTCAGCAGCCATACACCATAATACCCCCACCACCGAGTTTCACGGATGAGGTGGTATGCTTTGGATCTTGGGCAGTTCCTTCTGTCCTCCATACTTTGCTCTTGCCATCACTCTGATATAAGTTAATATTCGACTCATCTGTCCACAAGACTGAACTGTGGTTGCTCTTTTAAGTACTTCTTGGCAAACTGTAACTCGGCCATCCTATTTTTACAGTTAACCAGTGGTTTGCATCTTGCAGTGTAGCCTCTGTATTTCTGTTCATGAAGTCTTCTGCGGACAGTGGTCATTGCCAAATCCACACCTGACTCCTGAAGAGTGTTTCTAATCTGTCGGACAGGTGATTGGAGGTTTTTCTTTATTACAGAGATAATTCTTCTGTCATCAGCTGTGGAGGTCTTCCTTGGCCTGCCAGTCCCTTTGCAATTAGTAAGCTCACCAGTGCTCTCTTTCTTCTTAATGATGTTCCAAACAGTTGAATTTGGTAAGCTTAAGGTTTGGCTGATGTCTCTAACAGTTTTATTCTTGTTTCTCAGTCTCATAATGGCTTCTTTGATTTATATTGACACAACTTTGGTCCTCATTTGATAAACAGCAATACAAGTTTCCAAAGGTGATGGAAAGACTGGAGGAAAGACTAGGTGCTGAGCGCTCTCTTATACCTGCATTTAGGAGGCAATTAAACACACCTGAGCAATTACACGCGCCTGTGAAACCATGTGTCCCAAACATTATAGTGCCCTGAAATTGGGGAATGATGTATAAACACTGTTGTAATTTCTACATGGTGAAACCAAAATGTATAAAAATGGCCTTTAATAAAATCTGACAATGTGCACTTTAACCACGTGTGATTTTTTTCATTTACAAATCTCAAATTGTGGAGTACAGAGGCAAATAAATAACTGATGGGTATTTGTCCCAAACATTATGGAGGATACTGTATCTGCTTGGTAACCAATGCTCTTGGCAGCAAGGTAATCAATCCTCATATTAGCTTGTGTTTTTAAAAGGCCATTATAACTGAAATAAATGTGTTAAAGAAGGAACTGCAGATGCTGGAAAATCGAAGGTACACAAAAATGCTGGAGAAACTCAGCGGGTGCAGCAGCATCTATGGAGCGAAGGAAATAGGCAACGTTTCGGGCCGAAACATTGCCTATTTCCTTCGCTCCATAGATGCTGCTGCGCCCGCTGAGTTTCTCCAGCATTTTTGTGATAACTGAAATATATGCTGGGTGTCATTTCACACGTAGGGAAAGAGTACAGAATAGTTTGATCATGAGGAAAGTAGTTACCAAGTCTGGAGAAACAAAAGCCCACATATGCTGGAATCTGAAAGAAAAATACAAAATTGGCAGAGGAACGCTGTGGGTCAGGCAGAATTTGTGGAGGGAAATGGGCAGTCAACGTTTTGGGTTTGGTGAAGATAGAAATTTAATAATTTCAAGGAGTAACCAAAGTGAAGACTACACCTTTAAATGCCACAGGTTACTGTCCCACTGGCTGAAGGGCTGCTTCTTGAAGCACAGCAATAATTTTGTCCATCTCAAGACAAAAATGCATATTATCTTCACCACATGACAACTCCAGGACAAATGCAGAGAGTAATATTCAGCACAACTCATTGACTCTTCTAACCTTGAAAGCTCTTTAACTCACTTTATCAAATAGGACAGTGGGGAATCATTCTCATATTTGGTAGTCTACAGAAATTAATCTACATCCTTTGTCAAGTTCATAGCATGTAAGTAATGTTGTAACTAATGGTTCCATCATATACCTAATTCCAGTGCCAACCGGTGCCAAACAAAGCTGTGGCATCACTCTTAATGGTTTTCTGATTCAGTGCAATATAAGTTCAGAAGTCAACGGAGCAGAAATAGGTCATTCGGCCCATCGAGTCTGCTCCACCCCATTCTCCTGCCTTCTCCCCAAAATCATTGACACCCTCACCAATCAAGTATCGGTCAATCGCCTCCTTAAAAATACCCAATGACGGCTTCCACAGCTGTATGTGGCATTTCAACTGACCATCAAAACACTTCCTGTCATAGGGCAACCACCCTGTAGGGTGGCACAGTGGCGCAGCGGTAGAGTTGCTGCCTTACAACGCCGGACACCCGATTTTGATCCTGACTACATGTGCGATGTGTACGGAGTTGATATGTTTTCCCTATGACCGCATGGGTTTTCTCCGGGTGCTACGGTTTCCTCCACCCTGCAAAGACGTACAGTTTTGCAGTTAATTGTCATCGGTAAGATGCATTGGATGCATTGGAAATTGTTCAACATTTTTAAACTACCCCCAATCCTGAACTGAGGTTATTACAACTATTTACATTGAGCTGCCATACAAAGATGATGCTTGAATGCAGGCATGTGTGCACGCACACAGTCATCGTTGACTCATTCACTAAAACACATGAGAAAATAATCCTTACACCAAAGATCCATAAAACAAAGGTCATACAACAATCTGATCCCAATGCATAATACCAACCTGCAAAATAAAAGGTCCATATTGCGATCTTGGAAAATGTGTTGCATCTGGTTGGGTAACTATAGTAGGGTGGAGATTATTCCATGCTTTAATTGTGCGGGGGGAGAACGAATTGCTGTACACATCTGTCTTGGTAGCTGGAATCACAAATTGGATCGAATGCCCTTGTCTGCTCCTAATTGGTTTGGGTTTGGTGTAGGTCTTGTAATCTATGTCGAGCTGACCATTTAACATTTTGTAACAACAGGTCAAACGGTGAGCTTCACGTCTGTCTTGGAGAGGGTTCCACCCCAGAGAATTCAGAAGTTTGGTAACACTCGCTTCTCTCTCATAGGTGTTAGTAACAAATCGAGCTGCCTGTCTTTGGACACGTTCGATGGAAGAAATGTTTTTATTTGTGTATGGGTCCCATGCTGCAACTGCGTAGTCCAAATGAGGTCTAACGAGGGTGAAGTATAGCTTCTCCTTGACAGAAGTTGAACAATGATGAAAGTTGCACCTCAGAAAATTTAGGACACGGTAGGGCTACTACCTTGTAGGGCGGCACGAAACCCATGGTCTGCCAGGCTTCCATGATCTCTGCTCCCCTATATGCCCCGGACACATGGACTATCCACCAGGGCTATGTCAAAGCACTGCCAAAGCAGTCTTCACACAAAATACTCCAGATTTACTGGCAGGATAAGAAAAGAGGGATCAGTATCCTTTCCAGAGATAAGGTTCCAATTACAATCAGCTAGTTCCAAAGAGCAGACCTCCTCGGTCACAACACAGGATGCCTGAAACAGACATGCTAGCCAGAGTTCCATTACAGCAAGAGATGACCTGGTAGGATGACCTGGTAGAAAGATGTTCACAAAATCTCCCTGGGAAACAATGCAACAAAATCATCGCCTCACTGAAGTCCTTGGCCCATAATCAATCAAAATGGAGAGGGAGGGTCTATGATGTCAATGAGAGAATCTGAATCTGCAGCAACCCAGCAAAAATGGCACAAGTAAGTTGATACTTCCCAAGGAATCCATTCACCCTAATTCTGCCCCAGCTAAGGCTGCAGATCCCACAGCCATGTCAGAGCCGACAGAACTAGAGTGGAAGCAAGTCATTCCCTAAGAGAAGAACAGTAGAAGCCATTTAAAAATTTGTGTTGAAATTCAACACAAAAGATTTTGTGAATAATGTTGTACAAATTCCACCTCTCTTTACTTTGTCAGAAATGAGGCATGTGCTATGCCACAGAAATATCATTCAGTCCTAATTAACAAAAGAAGATTCATTCTGACACATTTACTGTTTTTTGGGACACCATTTGCGATTTCAGTTTGGGCTGTCATCCAATATTTCCTCATTTCCAAAGCATCAAAGCCTCTTTTCAAAGAAATATTCCAATTAAATCTACATTAAAATGCAATATTGTTTGCATGGCTTCATTAAGTTGGTTGAGTAAATTTGCAAAAAATGCATCTGTATATGTTGTATAAAACATTACGAAATGAAAGGCAGTGCCATAATTTGACTTTCAAACAACCATAATATCAAAACACTAAGCATTTCAAATGAGATGGTTGTGACAAACTATTTGAATAACTCTCCATTGACAAATTAAATGCATTCATTTGTAAGCCCATTTTAAAATACAATTAATTTAGGGAAATGCAGATTAATTATATTTTAAACTCTAGGTCTACTATTAATTTTATAACAATACAGGCATTGCACATAAATTAAAACTTCTGGTAAAAGAAAGGAACATAGAAATTAATTGCTTCTTTACCAATTCAATTTTTTACACTTTTCTAGGTGTTTTCTCACTGCATTCCGATAATTTAGTCAGGTTATTCAACAGCACTATCATAAGGTGAACAGGCTCATGTAGCACAGCACTAGACTCTCAGTCTGATGAGGGGTCTCAACCTGAAACATCACCCATTCCTTCTCTCCAGAGATGCTGCCTGGCCCACTGAGTTTATCCAGCATTATGTCTATCTTTGGTGTAAACCAGCATCTGCAGTTCCTTCCTACACAAAAAATATCCCACGTTTATAGAGTAGCCTCCAGGGAGCTTCATATATAAGGGATGCCTGGAGAACCTCTCATAAAAAACATAGTCAGTAGATTTTCCCAATAAATTTCTCATTGAATGTACATCATGTACTCAGAACAGTTATATTACATCACTTCACATAAATGGCCTTTTTGGATATGAAACGTATTGCAAATCGCAAGTTTTCAAATCATAAATAGCATTGGCATTTTGATAGAACACCAAAAAGGCACCATTGCAATTCATGTGGACTTATTTAAGAACAAGTTGAGATAGATGGTTAAATGAAAAGGGAATGCAAGGATACCAGCACCGAGAACTGAATGAAATTGGGACTAAATGGCATGTGGAGGATCTACACTTCTATGGACTGGTCAGATCACTTTTGGCTGTTAGAAATTGTGTGCTGTGCTGCTGGCTGCTAAATGAGGCATACAGTGCATTCAGAAAGTATTCTGACCTCTTCACTTTTTTCCACATAATTCCTTCGTTTTCATGGCTCTGCTCTGACATGCACTGTCAACTGTGGGACCTTATATAGACAGGTGTGTGCCTTTCCAAATCAAGTCCAATCAATTTAATTTACCACTGGTGGACTCCAATCAAGTTGTAGAAACATCATAAGGATAATCAATGGAAACAGGATGAACCTAAGCTCAATTTTGAGTGTCATAGCAAAGGGTCTGAATACTTATGTAAATGTGATATTTCAGTTATTTATTTTTAATTACTTTGCAAACATTTCTAAACACCTGATTTTGCTTCTTCATTCTGGGGTATTGTGTGTAGATTGATGATTAAAAAAAAGAATTTAATCCATTTTAAAATAAGGAAAAAGTGACGGGGTTTGAATACTTTCTGAATGCACTGTATGTTTGCAAACTGGAAATCTACCCCTATTGCCTAGTTCACAGTGTTTAATGTAGTACTTGGAAGGTGTTAATTGGATTCTTCCTACAATCCTCTTCAGAAATGGTGTACTTACCAATTTGTTTAAAACATATTGAACAATTCACAATTTGGGAATTAAAAGAAATAGCTGCAATTGAAATAAATCTTAGGTGAAGCCATGCCCAAGAATTTGAGTGGGATATGGCAAGGATTTTCTATCCCAGTACCTTTGATATACAGAATAACCAGTATCATTAGCTTATATTATTCTACTGTATCTTTCGAAAGCAGATGAAGGAATAGAAGGTTGTGCATCCAAGTTTGAAAATACATGATGCCAGAGGGAAAATTGTAAACAGTGTAAACTGATCAAAAAGTTATATAACCACATAAACAGATCAACAAGTAAAATGGTGACCAATATAGAATTGAGTCCGTTTCCAAGAAAGGCAACACAATAGTCAATAGTGCTTTATTTGTCACATACGTAACTGCACAATGAAATTCAATTTGCATATATTACATATGCGGGCGCCGACATTATTGCCGCCATTATTCAAAGTTCAAAGTCCAGTCAACCACGCGCTCGGAGTACTGGAACAGTTCCCGCGAATAGATGTCCCTTTTCTCTCCTGACCGGTCATTTTGTATCCCTGGGGCGCCTCCTGCAGCTTGCCTGAAGGCGTTCGAGGCATTACCCCGGTTCTCCCTCCCACTGGTCCTTGCTCCTCGCAACCAACTTCTCCAGCTCCCTCCCGGTTATACCATCTGCCGAGCTGATCCCGCCGAGCCTTCGGGCAAGGTCCCACCAACCGTGTCTTCCGGCGGCGAGCCAGGCCTACCGGGCGGGTTCTCCAAGATTGGTCCGCGGTGGGCGAGTCTGGCCTGCTGCTTGTTGGGAGCGTCCCGGCCCTCTGCCCAGACATGTGCCCACAGTGGCACATTAGTTAACTCTGCTGCTTCACAGCTCCAGGTTGCCAGATTCCTTCCTGACCCAGGTAATGTACGTGTGAGAGTTTGTACTCTCCCTATTTCTGCATGGGTTCTTCATTTCCACCTCAAATTCCAAAGATGTGCTGGCTGGTTAATTGCATATTATATATTACACTTTAGTGCAGGGAAGTGGCAAAGAAAGTACAGGAGAGTTAAGAGCCATGTGATAGATAACAAGAAGCAGGACTGCAGGGAAATATAGAGAAGGGTAATGGGACTGATGTGAATGTTCTGCTACAAGTGACATGAGTCCAATGGGCCAAATATCAACCTCCCACATCATCGTAAGTAAAGAAAGATAAAATGGAAATATTTTATTCTTATGAACGAATCTAAGATTAAGATCAGCATGAAACAGAAAGATTGAGGAATTCTGCTTGGAATAAAAATCAGAAAACAATGTTTGTGTTTAAAGAACATTGGCCTGACTCTAACTCAAATGCTTATACAGTGCTGGGAGGAGGTTTTTTTCCAAAAGGATAACACAGAGGTAAATTATAATGAGCCTGCCCCACTTAGGTGAAAAAAACCCACACACACACATCGCTTCCTTCAACAGCCCGTTATGCAGGCGGGGGACAGTACAAGCAGGGGGAGCGCTGTCCATGAAATTCACACGGTGCAAAGCCAATGAGATACAGACACACATCGCGATGAACAGGAAGGTTGGTACTGTAATTAAGACAGCTAAAGCACAGCGTACTTTAAAAGAGGGGGGGGGAGAGGGGGGAGAAGGGAGAAGAAGGGGGAAGAAGGAGTGGAGAAGGAGTGGAGACAACTTTTAAGAAGCCAGAGATACACAGTTGTGAAGCTCGGCGGACATTTAACATTACCGGTCGGTTATCCTTGGTTCTGAAAACTACTGCTTACCTTTTTTTTCCCCAATGAGCCAATGAAATTCACTGGTCAGCACCGGCTACAACCTACGAGAACCATTGACCTCCTGGCAACCCACTAGGACCTCCTGGGGACCCACCTACGGCACGAGAATTCTCGTTACTCTCCATGGCGGCTTCATTCTAGTCGCCGCTAATTTCTCAACATGTTGAAAAATTTGCGGCGACAATAATGAGGCCGCGACCAGTTCCCAGAATGCGGGAACTCCTCACGACCATGAAGGCGACTACCCAGCAACCACCCACGAACAGGTGGCGACCATGTGGCAACTGCATAGTCTCCTGCAGTAGCCCAGAAAGTTGCCTAAGTGGGACAGGCTTCCTGAGGCACCGTGTGTGGTAGATGTCCTCCAAGGCTGGTAGCGGTGTCCCAATAATCTTCTGCGCTCTGTGGACGACACGCTGAAGAGCTCTCCTCTCCGCCTCCGTTAAATAAATAGTTAGTCTATTTTAGCACTAAGACTGAGAGATATCAGGAGAATCATACACAATCTGACAAACCATTACCAAGCAGGTTATTGGTTTAGTGCTGTATTTGCAGATGCAAGTAAGCGACATTGTCATCGAGTACCACAGATATCTAAAAGTTTACCAGTACAAGGAAATGCAAAATACGAGTAAATAAATAGATTGTATGGTCCAAGTGCAGATCCTGAACCCTGGATGTCATGAGGTCCATTGCAATCTAGTGACGAGGTTATTGAAGCATGAATGAAAACATATTCGTTGCACCTCAGTTGAACTTGGTCACAGACTCTGCTTCTCTATAACAAGATGTTTGGCCAAGAATGTCTGCTGCTACGAACATATGTTTGGAACAAAATTACCAGCAGAACACATGGCAATTAAGATCATTTACTATTTAAGGTTTTGGGAACAATTTTAACTCAAGGTTCATGCCAATATGCATCAAGAACTTTGGCATTTAGGTCTTGGGACCTTATGTCAGATTTCTTGTGTCAGTTATTTTCCGGTGACACCACTCCACCCCCAATTCCCCCAGGCCCATTCCTGCCCCACCCCCTCCCTCCATCCCCTCCCTAATTAGCATATGTTTGCATTGTGTGAGAAATGGGATAAGGCCACAGGAAGGTGTTACAATCTCAACACTGACAGTGCCCAAGGGCAGGACAGAACCCAAATCCATGGGTGCTGTGTAGCAGCACTCCTAACAACTGTACCATTCTTTAATTACAAGAGTTTTAGTAGTATCGTTTATGAAAGTATTTGCATTTAGCTACAGACAAACAACAGTAAGACATTTAATGTTTTAGATTAGTCATGAGACATCATATTGTTAACTCAGAATTTGGATCATCAGATAAACGTAAGTTCAAACCGTTTGACAATTAACAAATCAAAGAATAAACTTTAAGCAACACCATCAACAAAATCTGTTCTTTTGGATTGGAATGGAATGAGCTTTATTGAATCAATAATCACTTGCAACTTAATTAGATTGCATCTGTACAAGCTCATTGGTGAAGCAGAATTTTACATTCTACATTTTACATTCCCATTGTTAATGTTGAAATATTTGATATGCTTGTTTGCATTATTTGTATTTGAGACATGGGTAGCGTGACAAGGCCAGCTTTTATTACCCATACCCTGAGAACGCAGTGGTGAGCTGTCATCTTGAACTCCCACAATCTTTCTCAGAGTCAGTCATGGAGCTATATGACACAGTCACAGGCTCTTCGACTCTTGTCCATTCTCATTACATTGTCCAACCAAGCTAATTCGACTTGCCTGTGCCTGTCCCAGATCCCTCTTAACATTTCCTCCCTATGCATCTGTCTAAGTGTCATTTAAATGTAATATTTGTGCCCAACACTACCATTTCCTCTGGCAGCTCATTCCATAACCACCATTCCATGTGTGGAAAAAGCTGCTCCTTCAGTCAGTTTTGAATCTTTCCTCTCTCACCTTAAACCTATGCCCTTTAGTTTTAGACTCCTCTACCCTGGGGAAGAGACTTAATGGCCTGTCCCACTTGGGCGTCATTTGCGAGTCATTTACGCGACATCATTTACGCGTCACGACACACGACGCACGCGTCGTGACGCACACTGACGTAGGCAGTGACGCGCAGTCACGAGCGGCGCCCCAGGATTTTGGGATTCACAAAATCTTCGTGCGCCACCTGCGTGATGCCCAAGTGAGACAGGCCCTTGACTATTCACCTTATCTATATGCCTTATGATTTTATAAACCTCTGTATGGCCCCAGCCTCCTAAAAGGAACAAAGACCCTGCCTATACAGCCACTCCTTATATTTCTGAACATTCAAGATTCTATAACATAAATCGTTAAAAAAATGATTCAAAATATTGGTATCCTCTTTTATATTATTGGCTGACACGCTAATATTTCATCTTTTCTCCCTTTATTGTTTTTTTAGTTGCTTTCTCTTGGTTTTTAAAAGCTTTCCAATTCTCTAGCTTCCTGCTAATCTTTGCCATATTATATGTCTTCTTGTTTGCTTTTACGCTGTCTTTGACTTGCTTTCTCAATCACGGTCACCTCATTCTCCCCTCAAAATACTTCTTTGTCTTTGGGATGAAAAGATCCTGTGTCTTCTGAATTACTCCCAGAAACTGCCATTGATGATCCAACGTAATTCCAGCTAGGGTCCTCTTCCAATCAACCTTAGCCCGCTCCTGAGGGAGTCTGATGAAGGAATTGCTAACTGTGCTCGAGAGCAGCAATTTTCAGCAGTTAGACCCAGTGACAGTGAACGACCTCCATTGTTATTTTAAGCTTGTTTTCCATATTAGGGTAACTCACAGGGATTGCTATTCCCATATGCCTGTGACATTCAAGGGAGCAGTGGTGGCAGGTCTGATAGACTGGCTTTGGCAAACATGGTAAGAGTAAGTGCTACTTAATAAGCTCTGTTGGTGACATTATTTAACCACAATTTGAGGAAAATTGTGAGTAGACTGATTGGATGTTAATTAATACTGGTCCACAAGATCCCTTTCTGTACCAGTGATACAATAAGAAGAAAATTTCCAAATCAACTTTGCATCTTTGCAAGAAATTATTCCATATTTAATTGATACCATTAAAAGTAAAAGTTATTGTTATTCCTCATTGTTCTAGGGCTGCAGCCTATGCTGATTGCTGAACACACATTCAATTGGTTGGCACTGGCATCATAATTTCAAGGCATGGGTTTCTGGATGAGACATATATATATTGAAAAAAACTCAGATCAGAAGGGATTCATTATCACAGTGAATTAGGCAGAGTGTTTTAATCTCTGTGCACCTAATTAATCAGACTAAATCATAAAAATGGGAGGTGGGTGGAAGGGGAGAAGGGGGGAGAAGGAGTGTGGTGACTTTTAAGAAAAAAAAGTAACGATGATAAAGGAAACAGGCCATTGTTAGCTGTTTGTTGGGTGAAAACGAGAAGCTAATGTGACTTGGGTGCGGAAGGGATGGAGAGAGAGGGAATGCCGGGGCAACCTGAAGTGAGAGAAATCAATATTCATACCACTGGGCTGTAAGCTGCCCAAGCGAAATTTGAGATGCTGTTCCTCCAATCTGCATTTAGCCTCACTCGGACAATGGAGGAGACAGAAAGGTCTGTGTAGGAACGAGAAGGAGAATTAAAGTGTCCAGCAACCGGGAGATCAGGTTGGTTCATGCGGGCTGAGCGAAGGTGTTCCCCGAAACAATCGGCCAGTCTGTGTTGGTCTCGCCGATGTGTAAGAGTCCACATCTTGAACAACGGATTCAGTAGATGAGGTTGGAGGAGGTGCAAGTGAACCTCTGCCTAACCTGAAAGGACTGTCGGGGTCCCATGACAGAGTCGAGGGTGGAGGTATAGCGATAGGTGTTGCATCTTCTGTGGTTGCAGGGGAACCTCCAAAGCTGTCTGTCTTTGGAGTGTGGGAGGAAACCGGAGCACCCGGAGAAAACCCATGCGATCACAGGGAGAATGTACAAACTCTGTACAGTTGACACCCGTGGTCAGGATTGAACCCGGGCCTCTGGCGCTGTAAGGCAACAACACTACCGCTGCACCATTGTGCCGCGTTTGTGTTGTTGCAAGCCACTATATGAATGCATGTTACTTAAACTGTCACCTTGACAGCGGTTACCTAACCAGCAAGTAACTGCGTATTAAAATGCACACAGCAGTGAATAGCAGAATATAAATCACATGCAGTGCAACCAGCACAACTCAAGCATATCACTAATGTCAGGAGATCTGAAGTGCAATTCAATGATTTACTTTCCTCCTGACACTCTGATGACTGTTGGATATCTATCCATATAAATTTCTTGTTGTGCGTCTGCAGCTAAATAAAAAGTGATAACAATTGGTCATATATAGAGCACATCTTAAAGTAAACTTGCAAATTTCCTAAAGATTTTTTCAGTTTTGTTTCCAAGCTTTCTCAGTAGGAAAAATGGTTTGACAGTTTACTGAATACAAATGAGGTGGTGAAGAATAACAAAAATTCAGCTTCCTGCACAAAACCTTTCACCATCTCCTTGATTATGCTCTAACAGGATGAACATAATGGCTTGACCTATAAATCTCGAGCTTTATGCAGTGAATAAAAAAAACAAGTACATTACAATTTTAATAAAACATTATTGCCATGAAGTACAATTTTGTTTGTGAACAAGGGAATAATGGCTAATTTGTTTAAGGGCATGTCGTTGAACCATTAGCCCAAAGAGAAGCAGAGAAGCAAGCATAGGCTATTTCATGATTTTGATGTTGGCCAATTATTTGATCGTCTTTCAAGTTATCCTGGTGATATGGCAAAGCTGGCATTTATCTTGCTTCTGTGATTGCTCGATCGCCCAGCTGTTGAACTGCTGCAATCATACTTTAATACAGCGGAGTGGTTTGCTAGTTTACTTCAGAGGGCATTTTAGAACAGTCAACCACATTAGTACGTGACAGCAGCAACACATAGAACACTGGCCATGGTGGCGCAGCAGTAGAGTTGTTGCCTTACAGCGTTTGCAGCGCCAGAGACCCGGGTTCGATCCCGACTATGGGTGCTGTCTGTACGGAGTTTGTACATTCTCCTCGTGACCGCATGGGTTTTCTTCGAGATCTTCAGTTTCCTCCCACACTCCAAAGACGTACAGGTACGTAATTGGCTTGGTGTATGAAAATTGTCCCTAGTGTGTGTTGGAAAGTGTGAATGTGCCAGGATTGCTGGTTGGCGTGGACTCGATAGGCCGAAGGGCCTGTTTTCGCGCTGTATCTCTAAACTAAACTAAAAAAGCCAGATAAGCACGTCTACTTCCCATCTGTAAACATCAAGTTTTATACAAAAATCTTAATAGCTCATTGGTAATTCTAAAGCAAACTAAAGGTAGAGATGTGCCACAAGAACACCAAGCTTTAAAGATATCAAAACTTGCCAGCTGCTGGAAATCTGAAATAAAACTGAAAATGATGGAAATGTTCGACAACTGTGGATAAAGGATGTTTGCTACGTCTCATAATAATAATAATAATAAAACATTTTATTTATATAGCGCTTTTCAGGACTCAAAGTCGCTTTACATTGAGAGTCAAGAATAAACAAAACAAAATAGAGCAGTAAGACAGAGATGCAAAGGGGAGGGGGACATGGGACTAAGGGTATGCAGAGGTGAAGAGATGGGTCTTGAGGCGGGACTGGAAGATGGTGAGGGACTCAGAATTTCGGATCAGTTGTGGGAGGGAATTCCAGAGCCTGGGAGCTGCCCTGGAGAAGGCTCTGCCTCCAAAAGTGCAGAGGTTTGATTTCGGAGTGGAGAGGAGACCAGCTGATGTGGATCTGAGGGACCGTGAGGGTTGGTAGGGGGAGAGGAGGTCAGTGAGATAAGGGGGGGCCAAGTTGTTGAGGGCTTTGTAGGTGAGGACCAGGATTTTGTAGATGATCCGGTGGGAAATGGGAAGCCAGTGAAGTTCTTTGAGAACTGGGGTGATGTGGTGCCAGGATTTGGTGTGGGTAATGAGTCGGCCACAGATACTGTCTAATCCACTGACATGTTAACAGTAACTTCTGCAAGCACCATAAAGTAGGTTACAATTTAGTTCTTCATCACACTCTGAAACAATCTGACAACCAATTTGACTTCCTTGTTATTTTCAGGAGTTTCATTACTCTGATTACAGTTTTTAAGAAAACAATAGACTAAGTGGGACCCGTTGGGTCCCAGACACACAGGCCTGGTCCCCCAACGCAACCCGTTCCCCAACGCAATATTCCA
Source organism: Malacoraja senta (assembly GCA_038087875.1). Lineage (NCBI taxonomy): Eukaryota > Metazoa > Chordata > Chondrichthyes > Rajiformes > Rajidae > Malacoraja > Malacoraja senta. Next base: position 128,327 of record JAXLNO010002853.1, on the reverse strand, counting down.
CCACTCACCCGTTCTCCCAACGCAACCCATTCCCCCAATGCAATATTCCACCACTCACCCATAGCCCCTAACAGTGCAAGCATGGCTCATTTCCCCTCCCCCCCCTCCGCTCCTCTTCATGTGTGGGAGGGGGGTGAGGGAAGGGGGTGTGTGGCGGGGCATTGTAGGGTGGGAGGGGAGGTGGGTGTGGGTGGGAGGGGTGTGGGAGGGGGGGAGGAGGGTGTGGGAGGGGGGCGGAGGGTTGTGGGAGGGGGGAGGAGGGATTTGGGAGGGGGGGTGTGGGGGAGGGGAGGGGGGTGTGTGAGGGGGGGTTGGAGGAGTGGAGGGGGTGTGTGTGAGTGGGGGGAGTGTGGGCGGGGGGTTGTGTGTGTGTGGGGGGGAGGGGTGTGTGTGAGCGGGGTGGGTGCGAGGGGGGAAGGGGGTGTGCGAGTTGGGGGAAGGGGGTGAGGGGGGAGAGAGCTTAGAGAAAAGGAGAAAAAGTCATGGGCGAGAGGGGGGTATCACAGTGGAGGGGGGCAGGCGCCAGCAATGGGGACCAGAGGGGAAGGGGCTGGAGCTGGGGGGCTTGTTATCAAGTAAACCTTGATAACTTTTAAAATATACCATCGATGGGAATGAAACTTGCTGCACTCGCAGCATAGGAGAACGGTGAGTATGCTGGCGAGACATCGTAGCGCTATCGTGTACCATTTTTGCGCAAACAGAAAAACCACGCAAACCGGAAGAGCACAAGATCAGAGTTTTAGTTATGTATAGAGGTCATGGTGGATTCTGAACATGCTTTTGCCGGCCCCCCTGATTAAAGCCCAATGACCGAGATGTCCAATACAACACAACCACCAGACATAATGCAAGCCTGAATGAAACCTTGTGGAATTTACAATTATGACATTGTTGAGGATCAGTGAGGGCAAGGGATGGGATGGTGATGATATATGTGGTCAGAGGAAAGTGAAGACAATGAAAGGTCAAGGAGGAATGGAAAGAGCCCTTGAAATTTGCGACCTCTGAAAGTCTGAAAGGATGAAAAAAAAGTCCTCTGTTTCAACACTAAAGGCAGCAAAGAATAAAACAGAACTACAGACCACAACTTTACTAGAGAGCAAATCTATGAAGTTGCAGAGGATAAGAGCATGCATGTGGTGATACGTGGTATTAAGCGTGTTTCCTGCTCTTTTTCTAGGTCTGCATGAAACTTGAGAGTCTTCAAGGTACAGCAGAAGTCTTTAACTATTACTCGATGCTGGCAGCAAGACAACTCAAAATGGCTGCACATTCACTGTCTGCAGACAGGAAAAAACGATATACAAAACATCTCCCTTTGTCCTGTGCAGCCCCACCTGCTGCACGGGAGGAGCAACAGATCCTTCCACCCCAAACAGTCCACCAAACATCACACTCCCCCTTTCCAGTTTGAAGGTCTCTATTCCTGAATGAGTCGCCTTGGGGGAATACCACGATTGCAACGTGTCGATCGACGAAGGACCACAGACAGATCAGCGGGGAGTTCTTCTGGCAGAACTTCGTCAAAGCCAGGCACTCCAGTATCCACACGATTCGGCACTGGGGTTTCCGACTGCTTGGTTCTGGTCAGGTTCTGTGCAGTCTTCGCTGGAGGAACGCGGGTTCTTAATTGGTCATCATGCCGTCGGCATTGTCCTTGGACGGTGTATAAGAGTTACGGGTCGGCATCAAAACTGATAGGGGAGAGCGCACGATGTCCGAGCATCATCTCCGCTGGAGTTCGACCAGTAGTGCAGTTTGAAACGGTTCGATATTGCTGAAAGAAATCGCCCAATGCCAATTGTTTCGATTTCTTTTCGATTCCAACAGTACGTTTCATAGCCTGCTTGAAAACGCCGACGAGCCGCTCTGCCTCACCATTTGAGGGTGGATGAAAAGGTGCTGATGTCAGATGCACGATTGAGTGTTGTTTGCACCAGTCACCGAACATTTGCGAGGCAAATTGGGGTCCATTGTCGCTTACGATTGTTAAGGGCAATCCCCAAATGGCGAACAAATCGTTGAACGCATAAGTGGTTATTTTGGTGGATGGATACTTATTCATTTGGATAACATATGGCCATTTCGAATGGGAGTCCATGACGACCAGCCACATGTCCTCCAGGAACAGTCCAGCAAAATCTATGTGGATTCGCTGCCATGGTTGGTAGGGGATGGGCCATGGGGAGGTCTTTTCCGGTGGATTCGGCACTGTTTCGGCACATGGTGTGCAGTCCTTGCACTGGTCTCGATATTCGGCCACCATACATGCATGCAGGCGAGCGCCTTCATTCACACAATTCCAATGTGTTTCTTCTGCAATAGCGTCAGAATTTGCGATCGCAGTTCCGTCGGAATGATCACTCGACAATCGCGGAGCTGAATGCCATCCTTTAAGGAGATTTCCGTTTGTGCATTCTGGAATGAGCACAATTTCTTGTCCAGCTTGGGACTGTTGGGCCACCCCTGAGTGACAAAATGTCAAACCTTCGCCAAAATGGGGTCTGTGCTCGTGTAGTTGGCGACCGTCCTTGCGGAGACGGGGAAATCGGCGATGACCCACGTGTTGAGCAAGTTCACGTCCGTCTCAATTTCCATAATTGCCTCTTTTTTATAGAATGTCAGGTCGGGTCCAATCGGTAGACAAGACAGTGCATCGGCATTGGCATGCTCGGCAGACCGTCAGTAAATGATGTGGTAATCATATCCCATCATCATCAGGGCCCAACGTTGTAGACGCTGCAACGTCACGACAGGCAAACTTGGCTGTAGTTTTTCTCGGCGGTCGTCAGCGTTTTGGATGTGAACGCGATTGGTTCTTCCTTGCTGGTCGGCGCCGTTTGTGAGGTTACAGCTCAAAGACCATACGGTGATGCATCGGCGGCCATCAAGATTGGCTTCGATGGGTCATAGTGGACCAAACGCGTCTTCTGGGCGAGCATCTCCTTCAACCTGGTAATGTATGGTCACACTCTTTGGACCAGTGCCATTCGCGCCCTGTTTTCGCAGGTTGTTCAATGCAACAGTGCCGGTATGAACTTGCCATAGTAGTTCACCTTGCGTCGGCAATTTCACAATAGCGTCCACTCTTTCTTCCGATGGCTTCAGACCACTTGCCGAGATCACATGTCCGAGATATGTGACCTGTTGTCGGAAGAATGCGCACTTGTCCATGAGCAACTTCATGCCGTAGTTGTTCAATGCCGTGATGACCTGTTTTAGGTTCTGCAGGTGTTCTTCCTCTCTCCAGCCAGTGACAATTATGTCATCCAGGTTGGCGGCTATGTACGGAATCCCGGCAACCAGATTGTCGACCAGTTTCTGGAAGATTTCCGGCGCCGGTGCCGGACCAAACGACAATCGGTTGTATCTGAACAGTCCCTTGTGCGTGTTGATCACTAGCAGATTTTTTGTCTCGTCGTCCAGTTCCACTTGGAGATACGCATCGGACATGTCCAATTTCGAGACGGTTCTGTCCTCCTTGCAGCTTGACAAACAGCTCGTCCACTCTTGGTGTGGGGTGTTGATCAATGTGCAATTGAGGGTTTACAGTCACTTTATAGTCGCCACAGATGCGCACCTTGCCACAAGGCTTGTGAACGACAACTATGGTGTGGCCCATTCTGAATGGTCCACATGGGTGATAATTCCCATTTCTTCAAGACGGCAGAGTTCCTTGTCGACGGGTCCATCCGAGTGAACGGAACTGGTCTTGGTTTGAAGAACTTAGAGACGGCATCGTATGTATGAGCCATGCCTTCATCTTTGTGCAATGCCAAAGTCCAGGTGGGAAAACAGCCGGAAACTGGTCAAGAACCTTCTGCAGGTTGTTCTCGCACTTGGTGACCATGTTGCAATCCATGGTAGATGACATTGCCATAGTTGATCCATCGGAGATCAAGGCGTGCATGTCAAGCTTGAAAGCATGGATCCAGTCGATGGCGCACAGGGATGTACCTTCTTTACCAACGACGATCAGCGGCAACATCTGTGTCATACCATTACAGGAAACGGCGACAGTGGATTCGCCTTTCGTGGGAATGGGTTGTCATCCGTATCCGAAAAGGCGGATGTTGGCCGGTTTCAGTTTTGGCGATTCCAACCTCCCCCAGATGTCCTGACCCACTAGCGATACAGCCGTACCAGTGTCCACCTGGAACTGTAGATCGACGTTCGAGACCCGCAGCAAAATCCTCGGCTTGTTGGTGATCGTAGACACACCGAGCACTTCAATTGAAATGGTCTCCACGATTTGGTCGACTGTGTTTTGCGCTTTCTTGCCCTTTCTCAGCTTTCCTACGGATTGGCAAACTGACTGGAGATGACCTTTTAGGTAACAGGCATAACAAACGGACTCGATATATGGGCACTCACGGTGATGATGAGCAGTCGAGCCGCACCGGTAGCAGAGTTTCGATCCTCCCCTCACAGGGGACGGCTCTTCTGAAACTATCCCACCTTCTCCAGATTTGCTCTGGGTCTATCAAGTGGTTTCTGGCGTTGCGGACGAGTCCGACGAACTGTATGCACCTCCTGAGGGAGCTTCGACGCTGTTTCGCCGGCCATTTTGTGCAGTTCTTTACTTAGCAGCTCGGCCATTTTGTGCAGTTCTTTACTTAGCAGGTCGGCCATCTTAGCACACCGCAGCAAATTCTTCAATGAGGCGTCCGATTCCTTGAGAATCGCTTACTGGATGAATGCGTGCCTGCAGCCCATGCCCAGTCTATCCCGCAACGCATTGTCTTGGAACTTTTCGCAGCATTGAGCTTTAAAATCAAATGCCTTTGCCTTGGTGCGAAGTTTGGCAAGAAATTCGGTGATCGATTGACCTTCCTGTTGCACCGTCCGGTAGAAATCGAGGCGAGCTGCGAGGAAATTGCGACTTTCTTCGAAATGCAGCTGCAAACCCATTGTGATTTCAGCCTATGAAACTTCAGTTACTTCTTCTGTAAGTAAATTTTGAAGCAGTGCAAACGTTTCTGGAGACATTGATGAACACAAGAGAGCCTTCTTCCTCAGGTCAGTCATAATTGCCATACTTTCAAAATAAAACTCAGCGCGCATCAAATATGACGACCACCTTCCTCGCTCGGGATCGAAATGATCGAATTGCCGAGACATGTTAGTTTGAGTACACTACAGAACTCCAATTTTTTTTTTTTTTTTTAATCGAAAAATAGGCTCTTATCTGGGTCTTTGGACGCAATCCAAAGTGTCCCACTCCTGACACCACTTTCGTGTTCTTCTTCTAGGTCTGCCTAAAACTTGAGAGTCTTCAAGGTGCAACAGAAGTCTTTAATATATTACTCAATGCTGGCAGCAAGACAACTCAAAATGGCTGCACACTCACTGTCTACAGAAAGGAAAAATCTATATACAAAACATCTCCCTTTGTCCTGTGCAGCGTCACCTGCTGCATGGGAGGAGCAATGGGTCCTCCCACCCCACACAGTCCACCAAACATTACAGCGTGGATCTCAGGGTGTTTCTATTTGTGAAAGAGCAATTATTTCTCCAATATAGTAGTATGCCTGGGAACGTCTAGCATATCCATAATCTGGTCAAAAAGGTCTTGTGGTATTCATTGGTGCCCTATTCACCACTTTCAGGTTTTGTTGTTTATACCCTCATCTATAAAATTAAAAGTCTTATTTTGACCACTTCCTGTCTGCGCTGTATATTGATTTTAGAAAAACACTACCATATATCGCTTTGATTTTTGGCCATTTTACTCACAGTCCTCCTCCGCTGAGCAGGCCCCGAGGATTTTTCTCATCGATGAAAAATAAAAAAGTTATGAGTGTTTAAAAAACCTTGAGATCCTCTCGCCTGACAATCACAACGATGAAGGTAACGCCCCTTCTGGGGGGGAGGGGGTGTGGCAGGACTATAAAACCCCGGATGCCTGGACGTGACTCAGTCACTCTGTAATATCACGAGGGAGAGGCCACGACTGTCATTCTAAGTTGTGAATCAACTGAACTGTGAGTCTGCAATGTACTTGCAATAAATGATTTGTTAGCCCTTAATGACAATGCCTTGAGTTGTTTGGCCTGCTGCCCTGCCGGTGCTTGAAACTGCAATGCTTTATTAGGTCTGACTGTGTTTGGAAGGAATAAATGCTTAATTAGGTCCGACTGCGTTTGGTTCAAAAGTCCCGCTCATTTCTTGACTTCCGCTTCGTGGACAGGTCGCGCTGATTGCGTAATTTCCGGTGAGTGCAGAGGTCACGCTGATTGCGTAATTTCCGGTAAGTGCAGAGGTCACGCTGATTGAGGAAGTTCCGCTGACTGCGGAAGCCCCAAAGTGGGGAAGCCACGCTCAGCCGTGTGAGTATTCAAGAAAGTTTATTGCCATATATATGGTGAGTCAGTGAGTGTGTATGTGTTTATGAGTGTGTGTGTGTGTTGGTGTGTGTGTGGGTGTGTGGGTGTGAGTGAGTGTCTGTGTGAGTGGTCTCAGTGACTGAGCTGCCAGCCCAAGAATCCATTCGGCCCTCAATGTCCATTCTAGCCCTCTGGAAACCAATCCCTTCGGCCCACAACACCATGCTAGCACTCCAGAACCGCCCTCCCCCAACACTGGCTAGCAATATTGGAATTGGTGGAGAGGTGGAATATTGCATTGGGAGACAAACTTCAGCACTTAAATGTGAGTGCTGAAGTTATTTTAACACCAGTTGTTGGTATTTTCACAATTTGCTAACTTTTTTTGTAGTAACAGAACTGAATTTGCACAATGTATTCCACCATCTTGCTGCTCCTTTCTCCTTTGCCATTTACAACTTTGGGTATAGTACAAGAATAGAATATGTGAATTGTCACTCTAACAGTTCACCAGTTTTACCTAGACCACAAAAGCAGTGCTATTGACTGCCAGAGACAACTGCTTTAAAAAGCATGATGTGTCAGACAAAGAGCTATTTTTGTGGGTTTAGAGTTCATCCAAGTATGATCACTACTGCCATATCTCCTAGATCTGCAAACTCCGTATGTGATATAAGTATTTGTGGCTTCTTTGGAATAATCTTTCATTTCTCCTTCCCTGCAATCCGATAACCAAGATAAAAAAATAAAAAAACATAGTATTTGTAATTCAATAAAACTAAACTACAAGGTCGAATAATTTAATAGAGAAAAATAACAACTCAATTTTGTTTCCTGCATTAAAATCTGATTTCTCAATATTTATAATATAATCTAAGGAAAGTAACTGTATCTTGCTTCAACTGCCACTGTTTTGATTTGACCATCAGCATTTCTCTCGGATTTAATATGAAACCTATGCTTAATATTCTGGTCTAAATCCAAATCTAATGAATACTTGTTGGCATAAAGTTAAAAATAAAAAGATTCTTTCATGGTATTGCAGAGATGCTGGCACAGCCCAAAATGCAAACAGGATTCCTCAGTTTCATCCCTCATCCCACTTGGCAGCACAATTCATCATGGCACAACCAATAAACACGAGAGAAGAGGGAGGGAGGGGGGGAGGGAGAGGGAGAGGGAGGGGGAGAGGGGGAGGGGGAGAGAGAGGGAGAGGGAGAGGGGGAGAGAGAGGGGGAGGGGGAGAGGGGGAGGGGGAGAGGGGGAGGGGGAGAGGGGGAGGGGGAGAGGGGGAGGGGGAGAGGGGGAGGGGGAGAGGGGGAGGGGGAGGGGGAGGGGGAGGGGGAGGGGGAGGGGGAGAGGGAGAGGGAGAGAGAGTTGAAGAAAAATAATCCTATATTTTAATCCTTTCTCTCTTTGAGGATGGTCTAGCCAACTCAACTATTTGCGCTGACTTTTTAGTTTTAGCTTAGAGGTACAGCGAGGAAGCAGGCCCTTCAGCTCACACCGACCAGCGATCGTCAACACTATCCTACACACTAGGGACAATTTACAATATTTTACCAAAGCCAATTAACCTACAAACCTGTACGTCTTTGGAGTGTGGGAGGAAACTGGAATACCCAGAGAAAACCCACGCGGTCACAGGGAGAACGTACAAACTCTGTATACTGTACCCATAGCAGGCAAGTGCCGTCAGGGTAGGCAAGGTAGGCACTGCCTACCCTGACTAAAATTATAAAATGATAATTATTAAACATAAACAGTAAAGGCACGGGAGAATTATGCCTACCTAAGAGATCGATCTCTTAGTTAGGCATAATTCTCCGTGCCTTTCATGCGCAGTACATGTAATAAGGGAAAGTCTGTGCAGCTCACGTGCCGTGGACGCTGCTTCAAGCCGTCAATTTCAAGCAGAGTTAAAGGTAGCTGAAATCCTGCCTTTGCAGCGTGGACTGTGTACTGCGCATGCGCAGTGCAAGCGGCTGTAAAGTGGGAAGCGGCTGTAAAAGGACAGCACCGCTGGGGAGGGGGGCGGGGAGAGTTCCTTTCACAGCGTGTGGGGAGTCTGGCCAGCGGTAAAGTTGCGGGAGGGCAGAAGCGTTGAGAAGGAGGGGGTCGGGGATCATGCCAGAGCAACCAGCTCAAGAGCGGGTCAGCGGGCGATGGATAACAGGACAGCGGGTGGTGGAGCTTACTCCATGTGTCAGTGCGAGTAACCTCAATTTGTTCCTTGTTCACGCTGACACAGTAGTGTCCACTGCCCGCTGTCCTGTTATCCATCGCCCGCTGACCCGCTCCGCTCTATGATCTTTGCTCTTGAGCTGGTCCCCTCACTGTTCAGATGGAGAGCACTGCCAGAGGCGCCGAGGTCTGGCGGCCGCTCGCAGCCACCTGAGCTTCTTCCCTCCCCGGCCACAATGCTGTGGCTCTGCGCCCAGAGCACTGCGGCAGCAGTACGTGAGTGAGTTGCTGGCATGATCCCCAACCCCCTCCTTCTCAACGCTCCTGCCCTCCCCGCAACTTTACCTCTGGCCAGACTCCCCACATGCTGCGAATGGAACTCTCCCCCCAATTGGTCCCTTGAACTAGTATTGTTATTCAATAAGATCACAACTGATTCAACTTGTCCCGGTGTGCTCCCGTTTTTCCCACCATCTCTCCACCTGCCGTTACCCTCCACCCCCCACCCATTCAGTAATTCAGAATGAAGGAGATTTGGAAGCCTTGGGCAAATTGAATTGTTACTTTCTTTATTTTTATTCTTTATTTTTATGGAGAGGAGAACAATCTGCGCATGCGTGGTTTAAGTTTTTTTTAAAGCCAACTGACTGCCTACCCTGAGTAATTACTCACGGCACGTGCCTGACCCATAGTCAGGATCGGACCCAGGTCTCTGGCGTTTTAAGGCAGAAACTCTGCCACTGCGCCACCCCAATACCCACTTGACATCCTTTTAGCAAATGTGCATATAGCCTGAACAGTCTGGCTGCAGAATAGTGCTTCCACATGAGAAAATCTCCACATGCATAATAAGACCATAAGACCTAGGAGCAGAATCAGGCCATTAGGCCCATCGAGTCTGCTCTGCCAATCGATCATGACTGATTATTTTTCTTTCTCAACCCCATTCTCCTGACTTGTCTCCTGACAGAGAGAGCTAGATAGGGCTCTTAAAGAAAGGGGATATGGGGAGAATGCAGGAACGGGGTACTGATTGGGGATGATCAGCCATGATCACATTGAATGGCGGTGCTGGCTCGAAGGGCCAAATGGTCTACTCCTGCACCTATTGTCTATTGTCCCCCTAACCTTTAATGCCTTCATGAATCAACAACATATCAATCTCTACTTTAAAAATACCCAATGGCTTGCCCTCCACCTTCCTCTGTGGCAATGAATTCCACAGATTCTGGCTAACGAAATTCTTCCTCATCTCCATTCTAAAGGTGTAGCAAACTGAACGTTGAGATAGATATTTCATAGGATTATGATCCTTGATGTCACTGTTCAAAATATATTGTGGCAAGTTTGGAATATGCAGATGATCGAAGTGTTATGTTTAGCAACACATTGTCCTGATGCTACTTATCTCAAATCAAATTTGTTGATAGGCCAGGATTTGTAGACGGTACCACCAGAGGCCCTCAGAGAGCAATGTAACTGAAGCATTTCTAATTTCACAAGAGTCAGATGTGGTTTGCTACTTCATACATATAAAGATTCTCAACCAAATGATCTCAGACAAATTACAGGTGAATGAATTTGGATCAATAGTGTCTCATCTCATTAAGGGATCCTAAGGCAACGATTGAAGTACAATTTGAAATGTTCCAATGCAGTCAAGTCCTAGTGTGGAACCCAATTAGTTGCAGAGAATCTGAAATACTATTATGCAGCCAGGTTCTCTTAATGTAATGGCAAATGCCAGTTGCATAACTAACCACATAATAACTGACAAGATAATTTTAATTTTCTGAATAAGTACTTGAGCATCTCTGCACATTCTAATAATTTCTAATAATAAAACATTTTCATTGTACATGACAATAAACTAAACTAATTGGTGCTTTTGCATATTCTTGCCCTTGCAGATGACAAGAAACTGTTTTATTTTGGTGGAGAGTGCAGAACTCAGGAGCAGCTGCTTAAAATAGGGGATCAGGCTTTTAAAACTGAAGAGAGAAAACATGTTAACACTAATGGGCTTGTCCCACTTACGCAATGTTGAAAATCCAGCGGTGACCAGAAAAAGGTACGAATCTTTGGGCGACTGACTACTCGCGACCATACAGGCATCACAAGCAAAATGGTCAAAACACAAAGTACTGGAGTAACTCAGTGGGTCAGGCAGTATCTCTGGAAAGAACAGACAGTTTGTCTGAAGTCTAGACTCCGAAAAGAGGTCCTGATCCAAAACATCGCCTGTCCATTCCTTCCACAGATGCTGTCTGACCTGCTGAGTTACTGCAGCACTCTGAGTTTTGCTTACGATTCCAGCATCTACAGTTAATTGTGTCTCCAAGCAAAATGTTGGTGTCTGCCAAAAAATCAAAATCGTTACTCAAGCCACAAAAGCAGCATGACCCTTGTGAGCTAAGAAACCAAATATCATCATCATATGCATTACCAATTAAATTCGGTACATTACCATAGAGAAGATGAATTTATTGGGCTACCACACTATCCATTCATGCAAGATGTTATTTTGTGCCAAGGGCAAATGTGCCAGTTTAGAACCAAGTTCAGCAAGTACACATTGTAATCTTCAATGTAAATGTTGCACAACAATGACCAGAACAATGCCACATGGTGCATCTAAAAATATTCCAAATGATCATTTCATTTTGGATCCCCTTCCTCTCAAAGAATATCAGGATATGAAGCAACCATTTACCAAACACCCTCAGCTTGTGACCAACAGCAAGAATAAGAGAAACAAATGGTTTTAATGTATACAAGGAACATTTTAATAGAATCCTTATCTGCTTAAGATTTTCTTAAGCAGATAAGGAGTTATGAAATGTTATGATATTACAGGTTCTACTCAAATAGAAGCTGTAGCTGCTTGTGGGCATTGATGAAAAGATCACTGAAGGAACTGATGTTAATATTAACTGGCATGCTACTGACATGGGAGCTGAGAGAAGGTAACAATGCTGGTTAGTGATTAGAATTACAATGAAGGCAAAGCAGTTTTGGTTGGCTAGGGGATATGGATAGAAAGAAAGATTATGATAATTGATTGCCGGCCCTTCCGTGGGACTTTTCGATGGAACAGGATGTCAAAGTCAGAGTTTATGTGCAAGTCTGAGGGTTAGGAGAGACAAAAATCGGCGAGGTCAGGCTGCGTTCAGGTGCAAATAAAATCGACAAGCATGAGTTGCTTTTCAGTTAACACTTGAGTAAATGCAGAAGATAACGGCACTTGTTTTTTATAATGTAAGAATTCTCAGGAGATTCTCAGAAAAGATCTGGGAAGAAGGTAAGCAGAAGGCGAGATTTCCAAAGTAGAAAAGAAATACCAGAAGTAAACTGGGACAGACCAGGCTGACAGACAGAGTAAAACAAAGATAAGTCTAATTGATATGATACAGCACACCCAAACATCAGTTGGAGATGTTGATTCATGTTTTTTTTTTCTTTCATTCATTTAAATAGCTGACTATCTTCCCGTGTCTTAACTATAAAATACAGGTAGTTCTGCTATAGAATGCAATTCCATACCACAAATTGGATATAACGTGATAGATGAATTATGGAACACTATTTGTGTTTTGCATGTTGAATTGGTTATAATGTAACTTTGATTGGGAACTGGAGAATTACTTAAAAGTTACTTTGGAAATTGGCAAGCAGAAAAAAGGTTGTCTTGCAAAAATAGTCTCAGGGAAAAAAATGATTCTATGTAACCACCCCAATAGTAATCAGACACCATTGTCTCCTTAGAACACGATCCATCAATTTCACCACAGGTGGCCGGTGAATTTGGCAAGCAATTGCTTCTATTGACACTTGTTCAATTATATCTATTAAACAATCTAACATACACACTTCAGTACTTTCAGCTTCCAGTAACAGAAGTGAACTTAAAGCTATTAAAAATCTTTATTTTTGAAAATCCTGTGGGGGGTAAAAAAAATGTGTTGATGCCATCTGAAAATCTCTAGCCCCTCCCACCCGATTTCCAATTTGCACAATTATTTTTGCAATGTGATTTTCTTTAACACAAGGTTTCTCAGGAACGCAACTATCACTTTATAGCAGTACCCATAGATAGAAATGCATCATTTCTTTGCTATATCTCAGCTACCAAACATGCAGACAGCTTCTCCATGGCAGCAATCGTGTGCTTCTGGAATATTAAGTCATTGGGCCATAAGTGATAGTAGAATTAGGCCATTCGGCCCATCAAGTCTACTACGCCATTCAATCATGGCTGATCTATCTCTCCCTCCTAACCCCATTCTCCTAGCCCCATTCTCCTGCCTTCTCCCCATACCCTCTGACACCTGTACTAATCAAGAATCTATCTATCTCTGCCTCAAAAATATCCACTGACGGCCTCCACAGCCTTCTGTGGCAAATAATTCCACATATTCACCATTCTATGACTAAAGAAATTTCTCCTCGTCTCCTTCCTAAAAGAACATCCTATAATTGTGAGGCAATGTTCTCTAGTCTTTGACTCTCCCACTAGTGGAAACATTCTCTCCACATCCACTCTATCCAAGCCTTTCACGATTCTGTATGTTTCAATGAGGTCCCCCCTCATTCTACTAAACTCCAACGAGCACAGGCCCAGTGTCGACAAACTCATCATATGTGGGTTATTCGCTGGTATGTGTCTCTAGAATATTCGTTCCAAAACATTGTTTAGTTTAGTTTAGTTTATTGTCACATCTACCAAGGTACAGTGAAAAGCTTTTTGGTGCACGCTGTCCAGTAAGCGGAAAGACTATATATGAATACAATCAAGCCGTCCACAGTGTAAAAGATAATAGTAGAGATTTAAAAGAGTGGAGCGTTTGTAATGAGTGATTGCAGATCCACTTCTGGGACCAGCTAGAGAGTCGCCTGGCTGGGGTGCCATGTTTGTTAAACACTGTTGCCAAATATATATATACATAGAGCATTTGGTCACATACTAATTTTTAAAATACCAACAAATATTACATGTCACATGGTTACAATTCAACTCGTCAGATCTGTTCTTTGCATATTCCATGCAAGAACAAATCCCACTGCCCATCAAAACATCATCTTTTTCAACATCCTTTCAGTACCATACCAGGATTATGTTTTTCAGCCCTCAAAATCTTTTTATGACAACTTTCAACCAAATCCCTTCCAAGCTTTCTTCAAAAGATGCACTATTAATTTTATCATTTCCATTGAATCTATTTCTATCTAAAACGTTGTGAAACATTAGATAACGTTTGCTAATCCTTCAAATAAAAGAAAATATCTCTATTTGTAAAATGCTTCAGGTTTTTTAGTAAATTCTATACATCTTGGCTTAAATAAGCCTGCATTATGCGACAGTACATGCTAACATTTCTCTTCATACACACTTTATCCTCAATATTGCACACACAGATGTGTACAACTAAAATAATGAATTTAAGGTTTGCATGCATCAGTCAGCCAAACCATGCTCAACGCGTTGTTTTCGCATTTGGATTGTTTAATGAAAAAATAATAATAATAATTCAAGAACAAAACACACGGCATCAAAAAGTGCTCGGCAATATTTCAGTTAAATTGCACAATTCTGTTAAACAGAACTAGGAAACATTTATGTTAACAAATAAAAGTAATCATAGCTGCATATCTTGGTACTTGCAGATATTCACCTGTAAATACCATACTCCTTTGTTCAATGACACGTAGCGCAACTTAATCTTAATTATATTTTGAGACATTACAAATTTTCTAGAGTTTTTGCAACTTTAAATAGAAATACGCTCCAAATAGGCTCCAAACTATATAGATGGGGGTTTTTTACTGCACTATTATTGTTTATTTATTTGTCTGCTTTTTATATATATATACTGAACTTTTTTTGTTAATTATGGGTTTTATAGAGTACCTACTATGTTTATACATCTGTTGTGCTGATGCAAGTAACAATTTCATTGTTGCAATATGGGACATATGACAATAAAACACTCATAACTCTAGATCCACATTAGATCAGGTATGTTCTACACATAACTTGGCTCATACAGTACTATTCCAGTCAGAAGGTTGAGAATTCAACTTCCAAGTCAGACTTTCAACTCAGTAAACCCTGACTTTGTATAGAAACCGTAGTGAAATTGTCACCATTCATTGTCATAACATCTTGTAACTGAAGCAACATTTGCACTTCACCTATGTCGAGTCTAATGAACGTCCCAATAATGCTGTTGACCAAATGTGCTGTCATAATTAAATTTACCCTTCCCAGGTGTCAGTGCTTACAACCTCAATCAATCAAACATAAATCACTTGAACTGGCATGAACTTCAGCTTTTCATGTTAGCCCCACTAAATTTACCAATGTCGGTTCTGGATGAGAGACTTTAGCTACAAGGTTAGGTCACAGAAGCTGAGACTGCTTTCCTCAGAGGAAACAAAGTTGAAGGAAGGTTTGATAGAGGTGTGCAAGATCTTGACAGTCTAATCATTGCAGATAAAGAGAAGCTAGTCCCATAAGAACTACAAAAGACAAATTTACAGTGGTGGGAAAAAGAAAACATGGGTTGTGGAGGAAGATGTGAGAAAGGACCTTTTGACACAGGGCATAATGCCTACCTTTGAGGACTGAAACAAAGACATTCAGTGATTTCATAGGAACAGAGGATAACTGCTTAAGAACAATAAATTTACAGTGTTCATTGGATACGGTGGGGGAATGAATGCTTTGCTCTGCTGACAGCCATATGCACTCAATGATATGAATGAGTCCTTCCATGCAATAATGACTATAACTCCAAATAATTCCTCTGGAACTGATTCTGCTAAGGTTAAGTGAAATCATAATGACATATTAAGCCTTAATTGTTACTTAACCAACTTATTCAACCTCAAAACCACTCATGCATGTGCATTCTATATTCTCTTCCACAAACATTCTAAAGTGTAAGTGATCTTAAATTTAAAAGTGTGTTATTTCCATATATTGTTACTTCTACTACTTTATTATGTTTCACTCTTTATTTACCACAATACATGATTAATACTATATTATAAAGAAGTAATTAATAACTTTTAATTTCAATTGCAGTTTATTCCGTTTTATTTCAGATTTCCAGCATCTGGTTTTGAACTTTGAAGTTGCTGCTTGATTTCCTGCCAGTGAGAATTCTTTAAAGGGATTGACTGCTTGGCCAGCTTCATGTTGTCACAGAAACCGGGCATCAAGAATCCTCTGGAAATGATCCCTGACAAAAGTGGACATTGGGAAATAAATTGTCATCACAGAGATGGCTATATCTTCCTAGAGTAAAAATGTCCACACTTTCCCCCTCCAACCCAGATCCAGCTGAAATTCCTTTTTTTTTTGCAGATACCTGCAAGTCCAATGTTGTCATTTATAGGAATAGCACAATATAGGGGAAAAGGAAGACACTTCTGTCTTTCAGCATTGGATTTTGGTTGAGACATTTCATCAAGACCTCACCTGCATATTTTGGTGGTTTGGGTTACCAGGGTTCATCTGTGCTACTTAAAAGCTGAGGGTCTTTCATCTGATCCATGAGGGAGGTTGGCTAACCAGACAATTTTCAGCATGGTATCATCGAGTTATACAATGCTGAAAAAAGGTCCATCAGCCTAAAATGTCCGTGATGACTAAGTTTTATAGCGGAGCTAGTCCTATTTGCCTGTGTTTTTCCCATATCCCTTTAAAACTTTCCTATCCATATACTTGTCCAAATGTATTTTTAACGTCGTTGTTATATCCTTCTTTATTACTTCCTCTGACAGCTTGTTCCATATATGCATCATCCTCTCCGTGAAGAAATTGCCCCTCATGACTCTTTTAAATCTTTATCCTCTCATCGTCAATCTTTTCACTTCAGTTTTGGACTCCCTTAGCCTGGGATATAGATTGTGACAATTCACCATGCCTCCTACAACCTCTATAAGGTTACCCAAAGCCTCCCACATTCCAGGGAAATGTCCCAGCCCGACCAACCTCTTATAACTCAAGCCCTCAAATCCTGGTAACATCCTGGTGAATCTTTTCAGCGCCATTTCCAACTGTTCTGTTTTTTAATTTCAGATTTCTAAAATTTTGTTTTACATATTAAAGGAGATTCCTCGCCAGGACACCCAGAGGAACTATTGCACAATTCCCACCATTTCCCCCCCACATCTTTTCATTTAGAATCATAGTCATAGAGTGATACAGTGTGGAAACAGGCCCTTCGGCCCAACTTACCCACACTGGCCAACATGTCCCAGCTACACTAGTCCCACCTGTCTGCCTTTGGTCCATATTCCTCCAAACCTGTCCTATCCATGCACTTGTCTAACTGTTTCTTAAATGATGGGATAGTCCCAGCCTCAACTACCTCCTCTGGCAGCTTGTTCCAAAGTGTGAAAAAATTACCTTTCGGATTCTTATTAAATCTTTTCCCCTTCGCCTTGAACCTATGTCTTCTGGTCCTCGATTCCCCTGCTCTGGGCAAGAGACTCTGTGCATCTACCCAATCTATTCCTCTCATGATTTTGTCTATAAGATCACCCCTCATCCCCCTGCACTCCAAGGAATACCCAGTCTACTCAATCTCTCCCTATACAGTAGCTCACACCCTCTAGTCCCGGCAACATCCTTGTAAATCTTTTCTGAACCCTTTCAAGCTTGACAATATCTTTCCTATGACATGGTGCCCAGAACTGAACACAATATTCTAAATGTGGTCTCACCAACATCTTATACAACTGCAACATGACCTCCCAACTTCTATACTCAATAATCTGACTGATGAAGGCCAATGTGCCAAAAGCCTTTTTGACCACCTTATCTACCTGCGACTCGACCTTCAAGGAACCATGAACCTGTACTCCTAGATCCCTCTGCTCTACAACACTCCCCAGAAGCCTACCATTTGCTGTGTAGGTCCTGCCCTGGTCCCAAAATACAACACTTCACACTTCTCTGTATTAAATTCCATTAACCATTCCCCAACCCACCTGGTCAATCAATCCAGATCCTGCTGCAATCTTTCACAACCATCTTCACTATCTGCAAAACCACTCACTTTTGTATCATCAGCAAACTTGCTAATCTTGCCGTGTATGTAGATGACAAGCAGTAACGGGCCCAGCACTGAACCCTGAGGCACACCACTAGTCACAGGCCTCCAGTCTGAGAAGCAACCTTCCACCATTACCCTCTGCTTCTTTCCGGTGGAGTCAATTTGCTATCCATTCAGCTATCTCTCCTTGGATGCCATGCGATCTAACCTTCCAGAGCAGCCTAACATGCGGAACCTTGTCGAATGCCTTACTGAAATCCATGTACACAACATCTACAGCTCTGCCCTCATCGACCTTTTTGGTCACTTCTTATGAAAAATCAATCAGATTTGTGGGACACGACCTCCCACGGACAAAACCATGCTGACTATCCCTAATCAGCCCTTGCCCATCCAAATGCCTGGATAACCTATAGAATACTCTCTAGTAACTTTCCAACTACAGATGTTAAGCTCACCGGCCTATAGTTCCCAGCATTTTCCCTGCAGCCCTTCTTGAAAAGAGGCACAACATTTGCCACCCTCCAGTCTTCTGGCACCACTCCTGTATTTAAGGACGACTCGTAAATTACAACAAGGGCTCCCGCAATTTCCTCTCTAGTTTTCCGCAATGTCCTCGGATATATCTGATCAGGCGCTGGAGATTTGTCTACCTTCATACACGATAGTACCTTCAGTACTTCTTCAACGGTAACACTAACTGCTCTCAAGACACTTCCATTGACTGCTCCAAGCTCCTCTGTCCTACTGTCTTTCTCGGTAAATACAGAGGAGAAATACTCATTGAGGACCTTGCCCATCTCCTGTGGCTCCACACAGAGGTGACTGCTTTGATTCCTGAGAGGTCAGACTCTATCTCTATACCCTTTTCCCCCTTTTTTTTTAAATCTTTTGGGATTGTCTTTAATGCTACCTGCCAGAGCTATCTCCTGGCCCCTTTTTGCCCTACTGATCTCCTTTTTCAGTTTTCTCCTTAGTTCTCGAAACTCCTCCAGAGATGCACTTGATCCCAGCTGCCTGTCCCATGCATCCTTCTTGTTTTTGACCAATGCCTCAATTTCCCCCATCAACCAAGCTTCCTTACATTTGCCTGCTTTGCCCTTCACTCTAATGGGGATGTACGCATCCTGAGCTTTTGTCAGCACACTTTTAAAAACATCCTACTTGGTCGGTGTTCCTTTCCCCTCAAATATCCTGCTCCAGTCAACTTGAGTGAGACCTTCTCTCATACCCTCAAATTTGGCATTACCCCAGTTGAGCATTTTTCTCGAATGGTTTGTGATATAAAGCTGAAATGCTCTATGCAACACTTAATTTCCTAATTCTACATGCCAGCTCATTGGACTTGAAATTGCGATAATTTCTCATCTAAATGTGTAAGTGGCTGAAGAAAAAAAAAATCAGTTGCCACATTTTGTGAAGATTTTTGCACTGTGTTTATTGCACCATGACCCATTCAAGGGATTTAACATTCAACAAAAAGAACTGAGTTTGCCTGTGAAAATTGCCTCAGTTGTTTAAACACATGGTTCACCAGGTCTAAGTAACAGGAATAAATTAATTGTTCTTTTCTCATTCTGACCTTCTTTTGTAAAATATTAATCATATCTTGTATAACTTCAGGGGAAAGAATAAATTCATGTTGAAAGAGATCATGTTGCTGCAATCTTATGCTTTAACAAAATAATACAATTGCAAACCACTGTTTGAAACTGAAGGGCCATGTACAAACCTCCATTTCATTCAGCTTCCAACAGTGAACATGACATGATAAGTTCATTTTTGGTTTTGTATAGAACCACAGGAACCTACTAACCTCAGAACTACTCTGGCTGGATTTGGCACCCGTTAATTTAGTGCTCAATTAACGGTTGGAAAATAATCTAACCATAGTTGCACAGGGGATCGCAAAAATAGTTTTTCCTTTCAGAGTGATGTCTTTTAAATTATTTTAATCGATCCAAATCTGAGAAAGGTTAGTATTTTTGGTGCAGAGAGATCATTTATCGAAACTGCCTCGTTTATGTCCAATGTTCTCCAATTTCATTTCTTATTTCATCCCCTCCATGAGGGGAGATATAGTTCATTGTTTCTTTTATACTTTTTCCAGAATTTGATTCATGTTCCAAAATAGGCAAACACTGTGGAGATCTGGTTAGGACAACCAGTGGAAACATAGAAATCTTCCAGCTTGCAGAGGGTGGATGCACAGAGGTTTTTAATCAGGATAGGGGAATTAAGAAATAGAAGGATAGGTTTAAAATGAGAAAGGAAAGATTAAACAGGAACCTGAAAGGCAACTTTTTCCACAAGTTTATGGAAGTATATGGAACAAACTGGAATGAAGTAGTTGAGGCAGGTAGAATTACATTTGGACAACATGGATAGGAAAGGTTTAGAGGGATATGAGCCAAACATAGGCAAATGGGACAAGCTTAGATGGGGCATTTTGGTCAGAATGGATGAGTTGGGCCAAAGGATCCCGTTTCCAAGATCTATTTTTTATGCGCCAAGGTAAATTCCTTGTATGTGAATACTTGGCCAATAAACTTATTCATTCATTCATTCTATTACTCTACAATTATGATCTGGATTCATTACACATTTATATATAATTTTAAATTGCCAAGGAAGTTCTCAATAGAGATGAATATCTTTGCAGCCAGGCTTCTTCCTTGCTGACATTTTAATCAATAATTTGCAACTCTTATTTAACTGTTGGACAGTTTATTCTTTCTTCACCCCTGTGAAACCCTTTACCTTAATTAATATTAAAGTGTATTCCCTTCCTGTGCTCCTTGAGTAGGTTCCCCCCTATAAACTCCCCTGGTTATATATTAATTGCTAGTTTTTCAGCCTTTGTTGGTCTCCATCAGAGGCAAGCCATCTCTTTATTCCTTCACCATCCACATACCCCTTCCTAATTCCAGCTTCTGGATACAACAGTGCTTTGCCACTCAACCTCTGGAGCTGTCAGTGCCAGGCACTCCAAGTAATCCCCCTGTCCTCAGTAAAGCTTTGAATCTTTCTTCTCCTGGTCAAGCTTCTCTTTTAACCATTAATTTCAATTATTCAAGTATGAATTTGATAGCATGACCCACAGCTGGTTGAATAATATGCCAGCAGTTCAAGTTAGATTATATCACGTAAGGTCGAGCCGCTCTGTCCAAAACAAAACGCTGCCCAGGTTCATCCTGGAGACAGAAATAACTAGTACATATTTTTCTGAAGCATCACCCACCTCCGGAAACCATTCTCTCCTGCTGTCTTCATGTTGAATACTAATTAAAAGTATCAAGAGCACAAATGGACTAACATTCTTATTAATATTTAAGTCTATTAGCCCAAGATCCCAACTAAACCTCAACACAACAACTTTGCTACTATTTCTCGCCTGTTTTATGCCCTTGAAGAATTTATGTTCACTTGGAGCTGTATATTATTCTAAAATATTGGAGATGTCCAATCATTGTGCCATTTAGTAAGTATTTTTTTCACTTCAGGTACTACCATACCTAAATTGCCAACCTGTCCTCCAGAAACCTACACTTTCCAATTAGGCATCATTTTTTGTCTCCTCTGAGAATTATCACCTCTTCCAATTTCATCCACTTGTTCTTCTTGCTGACAAACATAATTTCATATGTGCACAGAATGGACCCCAAAATACACAATATAAGTCTCTTAACCGCTCCCTACTGTTTTTGCTTTATCCATTTTTGGATGAGCTACAATCCTCCTCAGTTAATTACTCATGCCACAATCGTCAACCCTGATCACAATTATTGATGCTCACAGACTGTCGTTGAGCAGACTGATATTAAGGCAGTGCCTTACTTGGGTTAGAACAAAGATTTATGTCCCGTATTCATGTCATTTCTATTCAGCAAATTTCTTGCTGATATTTAAAGTTTCCTACACGTGAATTCAACTACTCTGGCAAGTTTCACCCTCTCTAAATTGCTCACATACTGAATTCTGTTACTCAGCAAAGGGCCTGTCCCACTTGGCCGTCATTTGCGCCTCATTTATGCGTCATATGTAAAATAGGTCGACGCGTTGTGACGCATGGGTAGCGTGTGGGTAGCGCGGGATGGGCGCATGGAGAGGCGTGGAGTGTGGAGTTGCGCGCGGTATCGCGCGGTGCTCCAGGATTTCGTCCTGTACGAAATCCTCGCGTGCCACCTGAGCGAGGTATCGCGTACGCACGCTTACGCATTGGCGTCGCACGCTGTGTCCCGACGTCTCACATGTATCGCTTGGTGATGCATGGTTACGTCACCGTGCGTAACCATGCATCGCCGCGCGCCGCAGGGTATTCTAATGACGTCACGCGCACCAGACGGCATTTGCGCGCGACGTCGCGTGTAACAACGCGTCGACCTATTTTACATATGACGCGTAAATGAGGCGCAAATGACAGCCAAGTGGGACAGGCCCTTAACATAATTTGAACACAACAAATGATTAAACTTGAAGAAAAATGAATATAAGTTGCACAGTGATACAGCTGGTGGAGCTGCTGCCACACAGCTCCAGCAGTGCGGGATTGATTGAGACCTCCAAAGTTGTCCATTTGAAGTTTGCGTGTCTGTGATTTCCCCCGGTTGGTAGCTTAATTGTCATAATCATCTCCTAGCAAAAGTAGCATGTGAATAAATTCCTGGATCACATGCAGGTCAGTTTTCTGGAGAAATATATCAAGGAACCAATTAGCTTATGGGAGTATTGCAAATTCAATATGTGCAAAGGGACAGGGTTAATTATCAATTTTAACTTAAATTATTCTCTGGGGGTGACTGACATAATATGACAGAATTTCATGCGTATATGAGTGTAATTTATTTAAATGTTAATAAAGCCAACTGTGGGCATATGAATGTTGAGTTAGTTATAACAGATTATAAAATTAAATTAAAAGATATGATGCTGGATAAGCGATAGCCAATACTTCAGAATTCATTACTCTCAACAAATATCAATTCCCTCATGGAATAACATTACTGAATAAGAGGTAGCACTGAATGTAACTGAAGAAGTATCAAACTGTTGTCGAAAAACCATTGCATTGTTCATGATCTAATGTATTTTCATAGATCTGCACACGTAACCAATAAAAAAAAACTAATACAAAAGGAGAAAAAAAGTAGATCGGCAATACATATGCAAGGACCAATATTTTGACATGTATACGGGAAGAAACATAAAAAGGTGGTTACAGGCTTCTCCTCGCAAAAAACATCAGCATCTTGGCACTCAAACTATTTAAACTTACTTTTTCCACACTGCTGAGTATTTCCAGGATTTTCTAATACAAGGATTTCTAATGCAGGATTTTATCATACAAGGAAATGTTGATACTGAGATAAATTTGTGTTCAATAGATACTTGGATCCACAGAAAGATAACATGGAATCGCCATGTTTTTAGAAGGGTAAATCGTGTGTTAGTTGTCGCAGTCTGCAGCTCACAATTGTGGTTGGGGAGGGGGGACTAGAGAGAACGAGTCCACATTCCCAGATTAATCACATAAATAATATCTAACTTCCACTTCGAGCAACTTGAAGTAGCCCTTTAAGGCAGAGTTGTTTTGGGCTATTCCTAGATGAAGATATGGACCAAGGAGGAGGGATCGAGTCTTTGGATCTTTGAAGAAAGTTGTTCACATTGAGATATC
The DNA here is from genome assembly GCA_038087875.1 of Malacoraja senta. Taxonomy (NCBI): domain Eukaryota; kingdom Metazoa; phylum Chordata; class Chondrichthyes; order Rajiformes; family Rajidae; genus Malacoraja; species Malacoraja senta. The sequence continues at coordinate 105,072 of JAXLNO010002853.1, read as the reverse complement.
TGAACTTCTTGGAAGTTTAGATATTGTAAAAAAAAATGCTTACCTGACTGAACAGTTGAGAATGAAGCATCACTGTTTCAGGATAATGGTTTGGCCATTTGGACATTTAAGATGGAGACATCAGGACACATCTCTTCATTTGGAGGAGAGTGAATTTGTGTTTTACTGGTAGGAAGCAAACATTATAAATTGAAGGCTTGGTTTATAGATACACACAAAATGTTGGAGTAACTCAGCAAGACAGGCAGCATCTCTGGAGAGAAGGAATGGGTGTCCCGCTGAGTTACTCCAGCATTTTGTGTCTATCTTTGATTTAAACCAGCATCTGCAGTTCCTTCTTACACCCTTGGTTTATCGATGTTTGGGCACCCAGGGAATGAAGGGTTATGGGAATACAGTGGAGGTGATGTAAAGTTTGAACACCATTGCACAGAATAGAGGAGCAGAATTAATGGGCTGTCAGGCTCACTTCATAATCTTATTGCACCCTGCACCCTGACTTCCATCAAATCCTCAAATCACTCTGCTACCATCTAATTCTATAGCTTAGAATTGATTAGTAAGAGTGTCAGGAGTCATGGGGAGAAGGCAAGAGAATGGGATTGAGAGGAAAAGATAGATCAGCCATGATTGAATGGATGGGCCGAATAACCAAATTCTGCTCTAGAACTTGTGAACTTATGAATAACTTTCCATTCATTCTCGCAGTGATATTTACATGCCATTCTTTACAAATGTTATCATAAATGCCCACGTCTCCTCTCTCGTTATTCCTCAACATTCTTTGACAAAGCTCATCATCCTTCCTATCATTTTCTGCTCTGGATCAGTCTCGATTCAGTCAGTGACGATTATCAGTGCTATATAAGAACTACCTTTAGGATTGTATCAAAACTGCAATTGTAAATGACAGCTTTGTAAATATTTTTAGATATTTCCATCAGTGAAAAGATTTAATGGGAAACATAGCAATGCAAGTGTCCCAATACTCACCTTCACGCAATAGGAACATTATTTGAGTAGAAGTAAAAATCAGATTTGTTGATTTTCGAAATTTTCCAGTAATTAAGACATCTTTTTAGTCTTTGCTCAGTGAAATGACCAAATCAAACCTAAATTGATTGTTTTGAAATGCTGCTGTGACATAAAAGTTAATGTTGTCATTTGTTTGCATTGATTACAAAATTAAGATAGTTAACAATTTAAAATGTAATTTTTTACAAGCAACATTAATCTCTAATAAGCTTCTAATTTAATTATTTTGTGAATTTGTTTTAATTAATATTTAACAACATCCAGATAGAATGTGGGGAACATGTATAGATTTGTATTTAACGACATCCAGATAGAATAGAACATGTCAACTATTTTTAACCTACCACACTTAAAAAGATATGGCTCACACATCAATGCTACTTTTGATATGTTTCTGCAATTTATTATTTGTGACTTGTTTGCAAGTAATTACTAAGTAATGACTTGCATCATATGATTGTGTAAGTTATTATACGTTGTTTTATGCACGGATCACTGTTGTTAAAAGTAAATAGCATTAACATTTGACTGCATGCCAATAATACGTGTGGCCTCATTGCTTGCTGTGTGGTTTGCATCAGCTGTAAATATCAAAGAATTGTTATACCACACAGAATCTATTCCTGTAACTGTTGGACAATGAAAATAAATGAGATATTGCATTGAAATGGAGTTAGTTCATCCTGCAAATAGGTCATGCTCCAAGTTTAACCCATTACAAATACGAGAAATTAACTTGCATTGAGTTTAGTTTCTTTTGTAAAATTTGCCCATATGAAATTAATCAGTAATTACTTTGCATTGATTCTGCAGATAGGACAGGAAACAATAATCCTTTGTATGAAATATGACAATCAACGGTACTAACTATTTGCTACTTTCTACGACACAGGAGCACTGAACACTTCTATATTACTTATATATCCTCTAACCTCATAAGATGGATTTTCTAATCATAATATGATTATTAAATGTCCCAAAAATGAAAATTGAGATTAGATTACGGTTTTGATGATGGTTTTGGTAGCTTGGAGCTACCCATTTCTTACAATCTTAATTCTCCATCTCACTCTACCCACCAATCTGTCGTAGTTTAGTCTCAGATACTATTCCAATAGTCTTTCATTTAGATGTAAGAACAGCAGCATGACTTTTCAGTGAGCACTCGGCAATTGCTCAAGCTTAATACTGACTTTAACAATTTCTGATTTGAACCATCACAACATTTTCTCTCGACAGTTGATACTAGCCACAAAGGACTAGCACACCAGTGTTTTGTGGGATGTGCAACACAACTCTATCCATGCATGTTGGTGTCTTCATCTGGGCAATGAAAAATAATTCCTTTTTTACAACTACTGTTCAATTAAGTGTTTAAAATTAATTTTGAGCATTTCCAATTTAATACTCTCTTAACGCAGCTCGTCCAATCCAATGTAGCTACTTGGATTTATTCAATTGAAATTATGGACTACAATTGAACAAGGTTTTCCATGCAAACCAAGATATGTTAGATAGAACTGATATAAAGGCAGATATACTGGGGATCATACTGGTCATAAAACTATGAAACTCTGAAAACAGATGTGGCTGTCTGCAACATTACTCAGATGTCTGCACACCATGCTATTATAATGTTAAGCAAATCGTATAACCTGCTGCATGGATAAACAGTTAATTTAGATTGGTATCATTTGACATGCAAGTCTTAATATTTAATGCACAAATAAAAAAATGTTCAAAGTAAAATCTGAGAACCTACATTTAATTTTTATTCAAGGTTAAAACCAAGTTGTTTTGGATTACAATAATTTGCTCCTACATTAATAATCTGATGTTTGTAGTATGGTTTCATGTATGGTCTCTCTGTGGAGATTGACTATGGCAGGTGCTATCTCACTGGCTTTTCATTCTGCTTTGGACCACCTGGATAACAGAAAAACATACATCAGGCTATTGTCCATTGACTAAAGCTTGGCATTAAACACAATCATCCCTCCACACCCTAACTAACTCACACCCTCCCCCCTAATCGTGTTGCTGTTCATTTATGATGTTTGAGGGTATGTGTGCACATCTGAAGACCAAACTCCAGATCAACGGCAACATTTTGACTGAAAGATATAAGTGAATTTACCTTACACTTAACATTCTCAAAACACAGATCCTCTACTGAAAAATCTTCTATCTGAAGTAGAGTCCCGAACCAAAATGTTGCCTGTCCATTCCCTCCCCAGATGTTGCCTCACCTGTTGAATACCTCCAGCAATTATTGTCCCCTGCAATAAAGTACCATGACAAGATCCTGGAAAACATGAATCACTTTCCATTGGAGTTGGATGGGAAATGGAGGTTGTCAGGTAATAGGTGGAATTGGATGGGGTGGGATGATGGGCAAATGGATCTAGATGAGGAGAAAGAAAAGGGAGAAGAAAACTAAGCTGATGGGTGAGTGTGGGAGGACACCAGGTGTGTGGGTCTGCTGTAATTGAAAAATTCAAGTATGTAACCTACCAATATGGAATATGGGATGTTGCTCTTTCAATATGTGGTTGGCTTTTCTTTAGCAATGGAAAAGGAAGAGAACAGATAGATTGGTGTGGGAGTGGGAATGAGAGTTAAAATGACACACACAACCAGAAATTTGAGATGTCCAGTGCAGAGAGCAGGTAATCTGCAAAACGTTCACTCAGTCTGTGTTTGCTTTCCCCAGCGTAGAGGACATCATATCACGAACACCAAAGGCAGCAGAGATGCTGCTGAACGTCTAACTCATCCGGAAGGGCTGCTTAAGTCCCTGGATGGAAGTGTAGATCAGTGCATGTTCCTTTAACATAATGACCTCACCACTACTAACCACTCCCCATTATCTTCAGTATAATTGTAACCTTCCCACCCCCAGCTCGCTCTCTAGCTCCGGTAACGGACCACGAACAGCCAGGGCAATATGTGTGTATACGACTACAATGTATGCAATAAACTAAGAGTGAAGACATTACGTGTTTGACGAGTCTTTACATGGTGTCACAAAGTTGAACCCTGCGTCTCCTGTCTATCGGGTTTGTTTTGTTCTCTCCAAGTTTTTATTTTCCTTTCAAACCCTTTATGTACTATGGCCAGCTCATGTCGTAAGCCTGACGTTCTGGTGTTTGACTCCGACATCGTTCACCGGTGGACTGTCTTCCGGCGCGACTTCCAGCACTATGTCGCCATTGCTCATCCTAATGCTACCCCTGCGGTTACAGCACATCTGCTCCTCAACCTGGCTGGCCCGGAGGTCATGGAACGTTTTGAATCTTTCCAGTACGCCGATGGTGAGAATGCAGAGGACCCGATATGTCTAACGAATAAATTTGCTGCGCTGTGTGACATTCCCACCAATTGCATTATAGAGCGGTTTAAGTTTTTCAGCAGGCGCCAGAAACCCGGTGCGCACATCGACACCTTCATTGCATCGTTGCGTCACCTGGCTCGGCGTTGCCGCCTGGACGCATTGAACCCCGACCAAATGGTCATAGATGTCCTAGTTCACGGTCTACAGGACGTGAAGCTACGGGCAGAGCTTTTGAGGAAGCCAGACCTCACTTTAATCGAGGCTTTGCATGCCTCTCGCATGGCTGCTGCTGTCGACTCCATATCTCCCCCTGAGGCTCAGGACATTCACTATGCCGGTACTGCTGAACGCCCACGGCACGATGGCCCGCCACGCCAGGGTAGCACTCCCGCGCCCGCGAGGGACAACCCTCGTCGATGCCCAAACTGCAACTTTGTCAGTCATCAATTTAATGTTTGCCCTGCGCTGGGAAAGACTTGTAATTTCTGTAAGAAGCTTAATCACTTCTCCGCAGTGTGCCGTTCCAGGGGCCAGCCTGTCCCTGCTCCGAGAAGGAGTCTACACAACCTGACTGTGACTGATAGTGTTTATGGCTCCGAATACCTTTCAGACGAACTCCCTGATTCTGATACCAGTTCCTCCCATGATGAATCGCTTGTTTTTTCAGTCTTGGGTGCACATGCTTTGATAGCTGATCCATCAGTTCGAGTTACTGTGAATGGAAAGACCTTTCCTGCGAAGGTCGACACGGGGGCGTTTGCAAATGTTATGTCGTTAAGACTCTTTCAGCAGATAAGATCGGGTGAGAAGGTTACTGCTGACGACTCCCGTCTCCACGCATATGGGGGGAGTGTGCTAGTTCCAGTCGGTAAGGCAACCCTTATCTGCACAGTTCTGAAGGCCTCTCGGCCCCTCTCTTTCCTCCTGCTGGAATCTGAGAATGTTACTCTGTTGGGCGCCAGTGCGTGCCAGGACCTCGGTTTGGTTTCCTTCCACCGCGATATCCACCTGATGCAGACCCCCATGGATCCCATGTGCGAGTACCCCGACCGTTTTGACGATGTATTGGGCAAACTACCCTGCAAGTACGAAATCGAGGTGGACCTGGGGGTCCATCCGGTAGTCTGCCTGGCTCACCGCGTCTCCTTTGCTATGAAGGACAGGGTGGAGTCGACTCTGTGCCAGATGGTGGCCGTGGGCATCATCAAGGAGGTGAGTGATCCCACCCGGTGGGTCTCCACCATGGTCGTTGCTTCCAAGAAGGACAAGAGTGAGATTCGGATTTGTATAAACCCCAAGGACCTAAACCTTGCCATCAAACGCCCGCACTACCCCATGCGAATGGTGGAGGATGTCGCTGCACAGGTTGGCCCAGCCACTGTATTCTCTGTCCTCGATGCCAAGAGCTCTTGCTGGCAGATTCCGCTGGATGAACGTTCATCCTTCCTGACCACGTTCGGTACACCTTTCGGCAGGTTCCGTTTCCTCCGCATGCCTTTCGGGATCAATTCTGCCAGCGAGGTTTTCCAGCGCACCATGGAGCAGCTATTTGCCGGTCTGCCGTGTGCTATCATCGTCGATGACATCTTGGTGTACGGGAGAGACGTCGCTGAGCACGACCTCCACCTCTGCCAAGTCCTGGATCGGGCTCGTGAGATCAACCTCAAACTGAACCCCAAGAAGTCCCGCTTCCGCGTCCCGGAGGTCACCTACGTGGGCCACGTTTTTACGGCTGAGGGTCTGAAACCAGACCCACAGAAGACAGCTGCGGTCTCGGGGATGCCAGCTCCGGTCGACGTGCCCAGCCTGCAGCTCTTCTTGGGCATGGTGAACTACCTGGGGAAATTCATTCCCGACCTCAGCGAGCTGAGTGCGCCCCTGAGGGAACTGACCAAGAAGGACACTGCCTGGCTTTCGTACCCGCTGCATCAGGCAGCCTTCGATGACCTAAAGTCCCGGCTGGTTCGCACCCCCACTCTAAAGTTCTTCGACTTAAAGCGCCCCATCGTCCTTACCTGCGATGCCTCAAGTTTCGGTCTCGGTGCCGCCTGCCTGCAAATCTACGACCGCCTGCAACTACCCGTCTCCTACGCCTCCCGCACTATGAACCCTACCGAGCAACGCTACGCTCAGATCGAGAAGGAGCTCCTTGCCGTGGTGTTTGCCTGCTCGAAGTTCAAGGACTATATTCTGGGTAACACTTTCACTATTGAAACCGACCACCAGCCGCTGGTCACGATCTTGAACAAACCGATCCACGTGGCTTCTTCCCGTTTGCAGCGTATGATGCTGCAGCTCCAACGCTTCACGTTTCAAATCGTGTACCGAAAGGGCAAGGACATGTTTGTGGCCGACACGCTGTCCCGCGCACCGCAGGCGTCTACTGCCCGCCACCCGTACGAATCATCCGACCTGATGGTACTAAACGTTAACTTTGTGCCTTCCCAGCAGATGCAGTCCCTGATTCACCACACTGCCAATGATCCTGCCCTGCAACAGCTTGTAGACGTCATCCGTCGTGGCTGGCCTGACCTTCGCTCATCCTTGCCGGCTGGTGCTGCGCCCTACTTCCTAGTCCGGGATGAACTTGTGCTGCATGACGGCGTGGTGGTGAAGGGCCACAAGGTTGTGGTGCCTGCTGCACTGCGGGACCACTATTTCCAAACTGCCCACAGCGGCCATCCCGGATCCGATGCCACCCTGTCCCAGGCCCAGAGCCAATTTTATTGGCCCGGCATGGCACAGGACATCCGGGATAGGGTCTCTGCCTGCTCAACCTGCAATATCCTCTCTCCCCACCAGCAACGCCAGCCACTCCTGCAACAGCCTGCCCCCGTCCTGGCGTGGATGGCGGTCGCTACGGACATATTTGAGTGGCGTGGCAAACATTTCCTGGTCCTTGTCGACTCCTACTCCAGCTGGTTCGAGGTGGAGCGTCTGCACTCCCTCACTTCTGCTGCTGTCATCGGGAAGCTGAAACGCAACTTTGGGACCTTTGGCATTCCTGTGACTGTGCAGTCTGACAACGGGGGCCAGTTCTCGAGTGCTGAGTTCCGCGCCTTCGTTGCCGCCTATACCTTTCGCCACATCACCAGCAGCCCCGAATACCCGCAGAGCAACGGCCTTGCTGAGCGCGCCGTCCGCAGTGCCAAGGAGCTGTTGGAGCAGTGCAGACTATCGCATTCGGATTTTTATCTGGCACTACTGAATCTCCGAAATATTTGTCGCGACCATGCCATGGGCTCGCCTGCTCAGCGGCTCATGTCCTGCACCACACGCCCTCCGATCACTGTCTCCCAGCGATCCCTACAGCCCGCAGTCCGCAGCCCTGCTGCTGTCCAGGAGCGCATTGCTCAGAAACAGGCCGTCCAGAAGCGCTCCCACGACAAATCATGCCGTCCCCTTCAGCCCCTCTTCAAGGGCCAGGTCGTCCGGATGCAGTCCCCCTCCGGACACCACGACTGGCTGTTGTCATTGACTTTGGAGACTCTCTTACCTAGTTGACTACGAGGGCACCATCTACCGCCGGTCCCGCCAGCATTTGCTGCCGGTTAATGAGCCCGCTCCGCCTCCCGCAGCCCCTTTTGCTCCCCCGGTTGCCACCTCTTTGCCTACCGCTCCTCCCATGCCCAGGACTCTGCCCTCTCAACCCTTGGTGCCCCGTTCTCCCACTGCTCCTCCTGGCCCCCCCCCCCCCATCATACCTCTCCCGCTCGCGTGCCCATTGCGGTGCCCGTTTCTCCTCCCCGGTCTCCTCGTCCTCCCTCTCCTGCTCATTCTCCTGTCAGCTCCCCTATCACCCCTCCTGCTCCTGTACCTGCTCTTCCTTCGGAGGGGGGGAAGGTGGGCTGCGTACCCGCTCCGGGCGTATGGTCAAGCCGCCTGAGCGTTACGGGGAGTTTGCTTGAATGTTTCAAGTTTTTTCCTGACGATGTACGCGCGGGTTTGTGTCTAGCATATGAGTCGTGGTCTCACTGTCATCATTGTAATGTTTCCCTTTCCAAGGGGAAGGATGTAGATCAGTGCATGTTCCTTTAACATAATGACCTCACCACTACTAACCACTCCCCATTATCTTCAGTATAATTGTAACCTTCCCACCCCCAGCTCGCTCTCTAGCTCCGGTAACGGACCACGAACAGCTAGGGCAATATGTGTGTATACGACTACAATGTATGCAATAAACTAAGAGTGAAGACATTACGTGTTTGACAAGTCTTTACAGGAAGTGAGTGAGGGGACCGGGTGTCTGCCAGGGGACAGGAAGTGAGGTGATCTGCCAGGGGACAGGAAGAGGGGAGTGATGTGGGATGAGGAGACCAGGGTGTCATGGAGAGAGTGGTCCCAGCAGAAAGCAGGTTGGGAAGGGGAAGATGTGACTGGTAGTGGGAGCAGGTTGGAAATGCAAAGGTCTTGTGGAATCAGGTATGGGCAATTCTTCAGTGACGAGTCCAGTCAAGTTTCTGAACAGATGATCATCAAGGTGTGGGTTTTGAGGCTTAATTTAGAACATGGTTTACATTGAAAAAAAACACTGGTCACGATGACACAGCCGACTGTAGAATATTTGTATGGAAATTCGCAGCTACTTTCCTAGATAATAGCAGTGACAATACTTCAAAACCACTCCCTAATCTGTAAACTGCTTTGGAACACACTCAGGGTTCTTTTTGCATGATGTGAATAGTTGGGGAGGGAGCCAGCACATGATGCAAGGACTTGAAATTTTTCGCAAATAGCAAATAAAGCAGCTTTCAGCATTAACATTTAAATGTAAAAGATCTCAGCATGCTCTACTTAAATTTGATGACCAAACAACAAAGCAGCCAGTTCTAAATATTGTGCCATTATGTTATGTTTTAATTTTATAGATTATTTTAGTTCAGGTTTTCCATTTTTACTATAAAACAAGTAAAAAGATGATTGAATGATATTAGTTCTTCCATTTAACACTTGACCTTCCTTTGGACATTAAAAGGTAAAGTAAGATTATGATGACAATTTTGAACATCATCACTGAAAAAAACATTACGTATAAAATTACTGATCCATATTAAATCCAGACTAAAATATTGTTGCTGGCTTCGTGTGCATTGGTGCAGACTTGTTTAAAATATATGAAGCAGAGTCATCTCCATTATAAAATACATTTAATTTAATCACGTCAATTTGGGGAGTAAATAAGTAACTCGCTATTCTGAAATCTAATAAACATCACATTAAATGTGACTTACTGAGTTAAAATATACAACACAGCACTATTTAAAAAATAAAATCATTTTATGAACCAGATTTATCCAGGAAGCAAAATTGAATATTAGATCGATCAATTCTGTTGCTGCAGAATGTTTGGACTGCATTGGAAACATATCCTGATCACCATGTCCAAATGTATCTCAACAAACAGGGAAATAGTACATCTGATTTCCACCAAAACCATTTCGTCACCCTTTTTAAAATGTCTGTATCAGCTTACATTCCCTCTGCTGAAGATTTGACTCCAAATTAGCAACTGGAAACAACTACATGCATTGTAAAATGAAAGAATGAAACTATAACTTTACAAGAGAAATTGACTGCCATAGTTCATTCCTCTTAAAGAGTCAAAAATGATTCTCATTTGCTCTCCAAATTGTTCATATTTTAGGTGTTACATTTTCTGATCTCGTCAAATGTCCACTGTAAATAACATATTGCCGATGGAAGGTGGTCCTTTGGAGATTCACAAATTAAACAAGAACAACCTTCAGCAGGAATCACAATATTAAAACATTGCTAACCTGCAAATTTACCAAAGGTTTGATAAATTAATAAATTAAAGCTGTGCTAAATAAAACTAAAATAATCCTGTCAACGAGGAGGCGGAAACATATCATGGAGAGATGATTTTGTGCATTCTATTCATATTCATTTTCAATGAGGCATGGACTGAAAGAAGCAAACGCACTTAATAACAAGAAAGAACCAAATATCAAATCTTTGGAGGCATAAATATACGTTGACTTGGTAAATTATGTTACCAAACCTGATGTGGATAGCTTGAAGCACTACAAAATAATTGTACCAAAGTGTGTAACTGCAACTGTCCCACACATCACTGACATGATCAGCAGCAAACATAATGTACACTCATTTGAACATGAACACAACTCATAATACCAGTGTGCAGCTCCTTCAGTTGTCTCCCTCCTCAGCAATCACTTCTTTCATACAATGACATCTACTTTGGTGTACAATCATCGCCAATTATATATAGACATGCAAAAATATAAATACAACCTTTAAAAATGATCCTAAAGTAAGCATCCAGTCACTAAAGTAGCAACACCCTGTGAAAAGAAGCCTTTTATTGTTTTGCAGCAATTTTCATCGTGTGGCGTATTTTTCACATGAAACCTAGTTGCAATCTATTGTCTTCAAGCTTTCAGAGTTTTTGCAAACTATTTCCAATGTCCAGATAGAACAAAGATGATTCAAGAGAGTTTAGTGTTTTATTTGGCTTTCTCCAATGTTTCATTTCAGGAGATCATTAAATAGCAATCCCACAAGAGAAGAACTAACATATTTAATAGGTTTATTGCTTCTCCTCATTGAAAGTCTGCATTGTCTAGAAAGAAGAACTGAAGATTATGTTAATGGATGAGCGAATTAAATACTGAGCTATGGAGTTAATACAGTTAGCCTCAAGATCTTTTAGAACCTCAGCTTCGAGCTGCCAAATATGTTCCATTTAATAGGACAGTAATTGTACAATTTGATGAAGAATATCCTCAATGTGAAGACTTTGCGATAATAATGCCTTCCAATGCTGGAATGTATGAATGCAACAAGTAGATAAGGGTGAGTTCAAGTAGGTTTATCCTTCATCTTGGGTCATTTACCAGCTACCATCTGCCTGGCAGAACCTGGCCTACTTCGTCATTGACACTACTACAGAGCAAAATGGACATTGACGTTCCCCCAACCAAAGCTGATTTTATGTCCCTGCTATTTTATGCTTTTTTTGTTGTTTGGTTTTGTATGTGATGTAAATAGCAATCCAATAGAATGAATGATACATAGATACATAGATACATAGAAAATAGGTGCAGGAGTAGGCCATTCGGCCCTTCGAGCCTGCACCGCCATTCAATATGATCATGGCTGATCATCCAACTCAGTATCCCGTACCTGCCTTCTCTCCATACCCCCTGATCCCCTTAGCCACAAGGGCCACATCTAACTCCCTCTTAAATATAACCAATGAACTGGCCTCAACTACCCTCTGTGGCAGAGAGTTCCAGAGATTCACCACTCTCTGTGTGAAAAAGTTTTTCCTCATCTCGGTCTTAAAGGATTTCCCCCTTATCCTTAAGCTGTGACCCCTTGTCCTGGACTTCCCCAACATCGGGAACAATCTTCCTGCATCTAGCCTGTCCAACCCCATAAGAATTTTGTACGTTTCTATAAGATCCCCTCTCAATCTCCTAAATTCTAGCGAGTATAAGCCATGTCTATCCAGTCTTTCTTCATATGAAAGTCCTGACATCCCAGGAATCAGTCTGGTGAACCTTCTCTGCACTCCCTCTATGGCTATAATGTCCTTCCTCAGATTTGGAGACCAAAACTGTACGCAATACTCCAGGTGTGGTCTCACCAAGACCCTGTACAACTGCAGTAGAACCTCCCTGCTCCTATACTCAAATCCTCTTGCTATGAAGGCCAACATACCATTCGCTTTCTTCACTGCCTGCTGCACCTGCATGCCTACTTTCAATGACTGGTGTACCATGACACCCAGGTCTCGCTGCATCTCCCCATTTCCTAATCGGCCACCATTTAGATAATAGTCTGCCTTCCCGGTTTTGCCACCAAAGTGGATAACCTCACATTTATCCACATTATACTGCATCTGCCAAACATTTGCCCACTCACCCAGCCTATCCAAGTCACCTTGCAGTCTCCTAGCATCCTCCTCACAGCTAACACTGCCCCCCAGCTTAGTGTCATCCGCAAACTTGGAGATGTTGCTTTCAATTCCCTCGTCCAGTTCATTAATATAAATTGTAAATAGCTGGGGTCCCAGCACTGAGCCTTGCGGTACCCCACTAGTCACTGCCTGCCATTGTGAAAAGGACCCGTTTACTCCTACTCTTTGCTTCCTGTTTGCCAGCCAGTTCTCTATCCACATCAATACTGAACCCCCAATGCCGTGTGATTTAAGTTTGTATCCTAATCTCTTATGTGGTACCTTGTCGAAAGCCTTCTGAAAGTCCAGATACAACACACCCACTGGTTCTCCCCTATCCACTCTACTAGTTACATCCTCGAAAAATTCTATAAGATTCGTCAGACACGATTTACCTTTCGTAAATCCATGCTGACTTTGTCCAATGATTTCACCACTTTCCAAATGTGCTGCTATCCCATCTTTAATAACTGACTCTAGCAGTTTCCCCACTACCGATGTTAGACTAACTGGTCTGTAATTCCCCGTTTTCTCTCTCCCTCCCTTCTTAAAAAGTGGGGTTACGTTTGCTACCCTCCAATCCTCAGGAACCACTACAGAATCTAAAGAGTTTTGAAAAATTATCACTAATGCATCCACTATTTCTGGAGCTACTTCCTTAAGTACTCTGGGATGCAGCCTATCTGGCCCTGGTGATTTATCGGCCTTTAATCCATTCAATTTACCCAACACCACTTCCCGACTAACCTGGATTTCACTCAGTTCCTCCATCTCCTTTGACCCGCGTCCCCCTGCTATTTCCGGCAGATTATTTATGTCTTCCTTAGTGAAGACGGAACCAAAGTAGTTATTCAATTGGTCCGCCATATCCTTGTTCCCCATGATCAATTCACCTGTTTCTGACTGCAAGGGACCTACATTTGTTTTAACTAATCTCTTTCTCTTCACATATCTATAAAAACTTTTGCAGTCCGTTTTTATGTTCCCTGCCAGTTTCCTTTCATAATCTATTTTCCCTTTCCTAATTAAGCCCTTTGTCCTCCTCTGCTGGTCTCTGAATTTCTCCCAGTCCTCTGGTATTCTGCTTTTTCTGGCTAATTTGTACGCATCATCTTTTGCTTTGATACTATCCCTGATTTCCCTTGTTATCCACGGATGCACTACCTTCCCTGATTTATTCTTTTGCCAAACTGGGATGAACAATTTTTGTAGTTCATCCATGCAGTCTTTAAATGCCTTCGATTGCATATCCACCGTCAACCCTTTTAGAACTAATTGCCAGTCAATCTTGGCCAATTCACGTCTCATACCCTCAAAGTTACCTTTCTTTAAGTTCAGAACCGTTGTTTCTGAATTAACAATGTCACTCTCCATCCTAATGAAGAACTCAACCATATTATGGTCACTCTTGCCCAAGGGGGCATGCACAACAAGACTGCTAACTAGCCCTTCCTCAATACTCAATACCCAGTCTAGAATAGCCTGCTCTCTCGTTGGTTCCTCTACATGTTGGTTTAGATAACTATCCCGCATACATTCCAAGAAATCCTCTTCCTCAGCACCCCTGCCAATTTGATTCACCCAATCTATATGTAGATTGAAGTCACCCATTATAACTGTTTTGCCTTTGTTGCACGCATTTCTAATTTCCTGTTTGATGCCATCCCCAACTTCACTACTACTGCTAGGTGGCCTGCTAGGTTGCATTGAGACACAAAGCCTTCAGGCTTGTTTTTACAATGCTCTTACCCCTTATACAATTATGTTGAAAAGTGGCTCTTTTTGATTTTTCCCTGGATTTGTCTGCCTGCCACTTTTACTTTTCACCTTGCTACCTATTGCTTCCGCCCGCATTTTACACCCCTCTGTTTCTCTGCTCACCCATTTAAGAACCCCACCACCTCTTATTCTCTGTTTATTATTGTTTTCTTCATTCCCCCCTACATGTTGGGTCTGAGTGCTTTCCTTCTCTGCCTCCTGCCTCACACTGTCTAATAGCATTCTCTATTTGAGTCCCTCCCTCCAACCATTCTAGTTTAAAGTCTCCCCAGTAGCCTTTGCATGAATGAATGAATGAATGAATGAATGAATGAATGAATAAGTTTATTGGCCAAGTATTCACATACAAGAAATTTACTTTGGTGCTCCGCCCACAACTGGCAACATGACATAGTGACAGTTACGAATGACACATAAAACACTAAACATTAATAATAAAACACCATTGATCAAACATGTGAACCAAACAATTGATCAAACATGTGAACCAGAGATTATTTGATTAATAATAATTGATTACCATGCCCCATTGCAATTCTTTGGTTTGAAAATTTCGAAGTTGGACTAATTCACAGATTTTTCCCTCCATTTTCAGCACATTTAACATTTGTGTTCTGACCTTAATGGCTGCTCCCGAGCAATTGCTATTTTCAACAAATGGAAAATATTTAAATTCATTTCAACTGGCATCCTTTTGATATGTACTTGGATCAATTAAATTTGCAGCGACCATAATGAGGCCACGACTAGTTCCCAAAATGCGGGAACTCCTCACGACCATGAAGGCGACTACCCGGCAACCACCCGCGAACATGTGGCGACTGCATAGTTGCCTAAAAAGTCGCCTAAGTGGGACAGGCCCATTATGCATACACTCTTGGGTGTATCGCCATCAAATCTGGACAGATAATAGTTTGTTAAACAAACCATCACTTGAGCTAGATCCAATACGCATCAAGACTATATACAACTACAGCACACACTCTACTGTGGAAGATTTTCTCAACCTTAAGTGTAGCTTGTTTGAAAGACAACGTTCTGAAATTTTTTGAAGATGTAACTAGGAAAATGGACAAGGGAGAGCCAGTGGATGTAGTGTACCTGGACTTTCAGAAAGCATTTGATAAGGTCCCACATAGGAGATCAGTGGGCAAAATTAGGGCACATGGTATTGTGGGTAGAGTGCTGACATGGATAGAGAAGTGGTTGGCAGACAGGAAACAAAGAGTAGGGATTAACGGGTCCCTTTCAGAATGGCAGGCAGTGACTAGTGGGGTACCGCAAGGCTCGGTGCTGGGACCGCAGCTATTTACAATATACATCAATGATTTGGATGAAGGGATTCAAAGTAACAATAGCAAATTTGCAGATGACACAAAGCTGGGTGGCAGAGTGAACTGTGAGGATGATGATATGAGAATGCAGGGTGACTTGAACAGATTGGGGGAGTGGGCAGATGCATGGCAGATGAAGTTTAATGCGGATAAATGTGAGGTTACCCACTTTGGTAGCAAAAACAGGAAGGCAGATTACTATCTAAATGGCGTCAAGTTGGGAAAAGGGGAAGTGCAATGGGATCAGGGGTCCTTGTACATCAGTCTATGAAAGTAAGCATGCAGGTACGGCAGGCAGTGAAGAAAGCTTTCCTGAAGAACATATGCAGATAGTGTCAATAATAATGAGACATTTAATTTCACTTTGCTTTTGTCTTCTGCTTCCCTTAAAATTAAAAAATCTAAAAAATTAAACAAACTTTCTTTCAATTAGTTAACAGCAGATTAAGTATTAAATAGCTCCTGGCTTATGAACACAGTGATTTTGGTGATTCGTTACTTTTGGCTTAATCGTAAAACTGTAAAATGATCCTGCTAGCCTGCCAGAAGAAGCATTTACATTATTCAATGCAAATTCTGAAACTCAAACGCAAATTTAAAGTAAAAAAGAAAAGCACAGAACCCATGATCCTATCAACTCCCCCCAGATTATACCTCTCGCATAGGCACGAGGGACAATTTACAGTGGCCAACTAACCTACCACCCCGACATCTTTTGGATGTGGGATAAAACCAGTCATCTAGAAAAAGCCATATAATCATTGGGTAAATTCAACAAGGTTAAGATCCAAGGTCCGGATTGAATGCAGGTCTCTGACATTACGAAACAGCTTACTCCTGTGTTCAAACAGCAAATGCTGAAGACCACCATTTGGGACTTTATCTACAAATTATTTAAAAACATACATTTTTAAGAAGGAACTGCGGATGCTGGAAAAATCGAAAGTAGACAAAAAATGCTGGAGGAACTCAGCGGGTGAGGCGGCATTTTTGGAGAAAAGGCGACGTTTCGGGTCGAGACCCTTATTCAGAAGAAGGGTCTTGACCCGAAACGCACCTACTCGTTTTCTCCATAGTGGCTGCCTCACCTGCTGAGTTTCTTCAGCATTTTTGTCTGCTTAAAACATTCATTAATTACTGAGAACACCAACATTACAACTGGAGTCCCCCTATTTTAGTAAGACTAAAATATTCTTAATCAGTCTACATTTTCAATGTGCATTTGAATATCAGAGGTAATAGATTCAGAAACATGGATACAGAGTTCATTCATTGAACATCTAGTTGATTGAAGAGCACTTTCAGTACATGATACAAACAACAAATGGCAAGTAACCCTCAGGCTGCATTAATAACCAGATCATCACTTCTGAGGCAGCAGCCAATCACAAAAGAAGCTTGATGCTATTTTGTGTAGGAGGGAATCATCACAGTGATATCTGCACGGCACTGTACAAGATTTCTTGTTTGTATGGGCAACACATACATTTACCTACTTTAAAAAATAATAGCTTTTATTTTGTATGTAAACAGGGCACTGAAAATTAGGGGCAGCATAATGGCGCAATGGTACAGCTGCTGCCTTACAGCGACAGAGACATGGGTTCCATCCTGACCACGGGTGCTGTCTGTACAGAGGTTGTACATTCTCCCTATGACCACGTGGGTTTTCTCCGGGTGCTCTGGTTTCCTCCCACACTTCAAAGATGTACAGGTTTGTAGGTTAATTGGCTTCTGTAAATTAGAAATTGTCTCTAGAGTGCAAGATAGTGCTAGTGTACAGGGTGATCACTGGTCAGCGTGGGCTCAGTGGGCTGAAGGACCTGTTTTCAGTGCTGTATCTCTAAAGTCTAAAATCTAAAATTGTTCACAGCAAAATAATTTATTGGCCACAGTTGAGGATGAAATATCAACTTGATTCACTGGGCAATTCCTAGTTGCACACATTATCATGAGACTACCTAGAGGACAGAGGAAAAAACAGATTTACAGATGGGCTAAAAGCATTCTTGTGTATGACATCCCGACCGTCATGTAGGATGCCGTGCCCATGACCACTCAACAATAGAATACTTTGAAAGCATGCATCAAGAGTGCACATAAGCCAGACATAAACTGAGGAAGGTGCTCCTTACCAACTACTAGGGTTGCCAACTTTCTCACTCCCAAATAAGGGATAAAAGGTCAAAATAAGGGACAAATTCCCTACAGCAAATCGTTGACAGACTCGGCTGTGGCTGGGTGAATGATGAGTTGGCCCAGGTGCTGGACTGCACACATAGCCCAGCCGGCTTGCCAGGTGAAGAGTTTTGACCCGGGCGCCGGACTTTGCGTGCGACGTCGCGCGCAAAGTCCGGCACCCCATCCAACTCATGAACCGATGATCGGCCATGAAAAGGAGGGGTGGTGGTGTCGGCTGTAAGAGAAGTTCAGACAGCTGGCCGGGCTGCCGACCGACGGGGGCATGAGTGAGGCGCTGCTGCTGCACTCCTAGGGCTGTATTACATTGGGACGGTGGAGGCGTGGCTGGACACGGCGTCCGACCTGACAGTCCCCTCGACCCGAGCAGAAGCAGTCAAATATGGGACAAGGGCGGTCCCGTATGGGACAAACCAATTTAGCCCAATAAACGGGATTTCCCGGCCAATATGGGACAGTTGGCAACCGTGCCAACTACTCACCCTCCTGTCATGTCAAGCACCAGCTGCCTTAACTGTGACAGAGTATACAGTTCCAACAATGGCCTCATCAGTCATGTCAGAACCAGAGTAAAAAATAAGTCATCCTGATTCTGAGGGACTGCATAAGATTTCTAAAATAAAGTAACATGATCTACAAATATCCCACAAAATTAATCTGATGAACTAACACCACAACATTGGGAACTGCCCTGAAATGTCAGACTACTTCTATGTTCAATTCCAAAGACAAGACTGAACCTTCAATCTACTCATTCAGCGCAAGAATGTTATTTCAATGGAGAATTAAATTACATAAATATGTCCTATGGAACAAAATGTTTGTTCAATTACCAAATAACAGAAGAGAATTTGCATTATTATATCTCCAGTGCCACTCCACAACTTGCTGTTGCTTTTGTTTAAATTGAAAACCAGTGAACTGACAATCCGAAACTTTGGACATTATTTACCATTCATTCAAGGCCTTGTTCAGCTTTCATAAATGCAATGTTTTCCCATATTTTTTTTAAGGAGGCAAAGCTGTTTGTTCAACTTTTCTTTTCTTATTTATATGACACACGGTCATTAATTCTTCACAATCATCAGATGGAGTTGTATTCATACCAATGGGCAGACAATACCACACTGTCAGGCTTCTCTCTAATAAGTCATCCATGACAGTTATCTATATGACAAAACACCTTGCCTTTGACTTCTGTAATTCTGAGTTTGTACAAAGAATCCTTTCTGATAACCTATGGCCCAACATACCACATGGCAGCACTTCATATTGTTGAAATTTCCACTTGCTAGACAATGCTAAAGAAACCCAGTGTTAAATGACCAAATGTCGAAGGAAATGCATGTTATTAATAAATCCAGACCACTGAAAATAATACCATTAAATACGTAAACTGCATTTATTTGCTTGTGTATTTATTTGCTTGCTTATTTGCTAGGCTAAATTGACCAAACAATTGCATTATTTTGACCAACATGTAACCAAAAATTGTTGAGGCAACCTTCTTCTAAGCACACACGTCAAAGCACAATCTTAAATCAGAAATTCACTGAATCTGAATTTTTCAGCTTGAAGAAAAAATAAGCATTCCAAATCTTTGTCCACACAACACTCTTCCAATACAACTACTGTTTCCGGGAAGCAATTATCGCTCTTGATCAGCAGTTTTGTTCAAATGATCAAAGTTAATGTCTATATAATCAAGAAATCTGTGAAGGTGCAATGTTATCAACTTCAATACGTTAAAATGAGCCAAAATTATGGCAGCAGGCCTATGCCCCAAGGATCCTCATGGCAAGTGCATGATGTGGGAATAATTGTTTAAAGTAATCTCAGGATGCAAATTCTTTTCATCATCTTTACTTCCAATTAGTAACACTGAGAAGATTCAATTGTTCAGAAGAAACTTCTAATTGTTTAAAGGTTCACCGTGGATGAACGCCTTACTTGAGGAAATGTATTATTTGCCTTATTTGGGGAAATTAGGGTAGCACGGTGACGCAGCAGTAGTGTTGTAGCCTAACAGCGCTTACAGCGCCTGAGACCCAGGTTCGATCTTGACCACGGCCGCTTGTCTGTACGCCGTTTGTACGTTCTCCCCGTGACCACGTGGATTTTCTCTGAGATCTACGGTTTCCTCCCACACTCCAAAGGCGTACAGGTTTGTAGGTTAATTGGCTTCGTATGAATGAAAAATGGTCCCTAGCGTGTGTAGGATAGTGTTAATGTGCAGGAGTCGCTGGTCGGTGCGGACAGTGGGCCGAAGGGCCTGTTTCTGCACTATATCTCTCAACTAAACTATCAGCACATTCACCAAACTCATTCATATGCAAGGGTAAACTATGTCAATAGAGATTACTTGAAGACATCCACCTCTGAAAATCTTGTCATCCTTTCAATTCCTCTGGTATGTTCATAATGAAATAAAGTTCAAAATGATTAAGATGTGAAAATGCAGAGCACATCGCAATGCAAATCAAAACAGCATGAATTCTAGACAGTGAATCAGTCTCATTATAACTAGCAACAGCGTCTTCCCCATTGATGACATCTTATCAAGAAGTTATCAGAGTAAACAATCCCAGCTATTTGTAAATCACCTGTTTATAAAATAATTTTATATAAAGCAGGTATAAATTAGTGACGACTGTAACATTTTAATCATGATGACTAAACCAGTTTTCATAAGGATACTAAACCAATACATTTAATCACCCAAACATTTTATTCCCTCAGGTGTGTTCACATTATATTTCACTCTCAAGCTTTAACTTTGATAGAAATGCAAGTGTAATTTAAATGTGGTCCATTTTCTTCCAATCAAAGCATTTCAGCACAATTTAGGATTTAGTATTTTCCAATACACAAAAAAACACAATACACATAATGAGTTCCCCCCCAAAAAAGAAAGTACACTCATTGTAAAGTATCATACTCGAAGTATTTAGTGCATAATTCATTCCTAATCTGTATTGAACTACATAATCATATCCAAAATAACCCGTTTTAATAATACGAATGACAAGATCATGATTCACTATCAATATTCCTCTCAAAGTACAAGAACACAAATATTATTCAGAGACATCAGGGAGCTTCTGGCAGCCTGACCGTTTTACTGAAGAGCTTGCATTATCCTGGAGAATTGTACACCTGGTCCGTTATCTGGCCTGATACGATAGAAAGATTGTAGTGCAGAACAAATGCCACAAATCATATTGAAGGCTTTACATCAATTTGCTACGTAGAAAAAGATTGTAAGGCGAAGGAGCAGAATTAGGCTCTTCAGCCCATCGAGTCTGCTCCACCATTCAATCATGGCTAATCATGGCATTCTCTTGCCTTCTCCCCATAACCTTTGATGCCCTTCCTAACAATGGTTCAACGGTGCTTTATTGTCACATGTGCAAATGCACAGTGAAATTATTTTCTTACAAACAGTTCAGTGGAGTATTCCCATACCTAAGCACAATCGCCCAATTAGCAAAGTGTACAGAAATTGTTCACTGAGCCCGCGTGCAAGAGGCATCATGTTTTGTGCTAATGTACTTCTTTGGCAAATACTCAAGAATTTCAGATGTGAACCCAGAAATTAAAGTGTCATTATCAGTGGGCAAACTTTTAATGGATCTCAATAATATTCTTTTGTCTGATATTTAAACCAACAGTAACATAAGTGACTCAACAAGTTTATTTTTTTTTTAAATGGGAAAATGCAAATTAGTGAGTGTGTTAATCACACAGCAAAAATTCTTCAGCTATAGTTATTACACAAGAGATTACGAAGATTCATTAATGCTATTTTACTTATCAATAAAACATCACATGTGAATGAGACATAAACAACACTGACATTTCAAAATAATTAGAGTGACTATGTAATAATTGGAGAGAACTATAATGAATAAACTAGAATTAAGTTTTAAACCCGTCAAATTTCTTACTCAAACTGGCTAGTTAAACATGTCCACCCTGCTCTCAGCACGAACCTCAAACATTCCAAGGTTAAAATGAGTGAGTGTGAAATTCCTTCTACCAACTGCCTGTACAGAGTAAACCAACCTGGAGTTCCTACTATTTTCACTGGTGTGAAATATATTGGTCCACGCAAGGGCTTAGCTGTGTTGTACTGATCATAATTTTTAATTCATTTACTAAGGAAAGAAAGTAAATGTAGTAAAAATTCAGTCCACTGGACAATGCAACAGCAACAGTTTTTAATTGTTAATTATTTTTAAAAGTTGAGGAAAAATTCTCCATTTATGACACAGAGATTTAAACTCTCACTCAAAAGTAATAGTTGGGGGCTACGACTATGTCTTAAATGTCGGAGATATTGCTTCTTAAATATCAAAGATATGAAAGTCAAAACAAAGCCCTGTGTCTTGGCTTTTCACACTACATTACAGAGTTTCATTCTTCTAAACTGATTTATGAAATATGATTTCAAGTTAGTTTGATTGACCGAGCAAAAATAAAGAGAATCTTAAAACATGCAGAACTTACATTACAATTATACCTTTTTAACAGAGACCACCCACCCCCCCTCCTCCCCCACCAACACCAAATATTGCTTTGTAATTATTTTAAACCACAATAACAAATGAATTAAAAACATTTGATAGGTTATTAATAAATAGTGGCAATTTTTGAGATCATTCAATTCCCCAAACATTTAATTAAGTTATGTCAGATCATAACTAGATTTTATGAAGTAATACAACAGTAATTAAATTGCATTTCACATATGTTCACACAGTTCATATTACTTTTGAGCAGTTTAATGATGCAAATTATAAAAACATGATCTGCAAGTATTGCTAAAATCAATGTCAATACCTCTCTCATTATTCAAATTTTCACCATAGATCTTCCTGTATTTCAAAACAAGTTCCTCAATGTAAGAGGGTCATTATTAACAAGTCATCTCAACACTTAATTCTATTCAATCACCAGGAACACAAAACCTACTGAACGCATGATGAAATAGACAACTGGGTTTGTGACCAATTTATAAATGGAAGAGTTTCTATTGGAATGAAACTTGCCTTGATAATTTCTCAATGTGCAGCAATTTGTGTCAATAAAAATGTAATGACCTTACGCTTTGATTTATAACATCTTGTAAATCTAGAGGAATAAAATACAATTCCTCACTGGTATAACATCAAAGTTATGATTTACAGTTTATATGATATTATATCAGTATTAAGAGAATACATGATATCACTTTCATTTTTGATAGATATTAAATGTATATAATGTTACCTCCTCCCAGAGCACTCACCTGTATTTTGATAGGCCAAGTGAAGTTACTAACATATACGTAGAATGTGATATTTGGATTGTTGTGAAAATTAAATTTTTCATAGGAGAATCCATCTCTGTACTCTTTAATGTTCATTTTTGAGATTATAGGTACTTCTTCCCCAGATATCGTCCCAGCTGCAAAGTAGAAATTCTCATTTAATAACTATATGAGTAGTGATTTACTTAAATGAATTAAAGTGGAAACTTTAAAAAAGAAAATTAAAATATTTCCATTGATTTCCATGAATCAACTGGATAATATTTACTAAACATGCTCTTCTAGCTATTTTGTTCTTCGATGCATACATGTATTGATCATTTAAACATGCCTTGAAGTCATAGAACATGAGAATCATATTGATCAATTAATGTTTGAAAATACATTGAGGTAAAAGGTAGAAAGGTAAATAGATATCAAGGAAATATGGAAAAATGAAATAAACCTTTCTGCTGCTCATGCTCAAGCCTATTTTGCCATTTAGTAAGATTATGATCAATCTGACTGTAACTTCTCCATATTCTCATCAACTTGTCATAATCCAATCTGAAGAAGGGTATCGAGCTGAAAAGTCACCCATTCCTTCTCTCCAGAGATGCTGTCTGTCCCGCTGAGTTACTCCAGTTTTTTGTGTCTATCTTCGGTTTAAACCAGCATCTGCAGTTCCTTCTTACATATAATCTTTCCTTTCTCTGAAGAAGGCTTTTGACCCGAAATGTCACCTATTCCTTTTCTCCAGAGATGCTGCCTGACCCGCGGAGTTACTCCAGCATTTTGTGTCTATAATCCTTCATTCCCCCGGTTATCAGGAATCTATCTAAAAATCTTCAACGGCTCTGGTTGCAGTGCCTTTCAGGAAGTTTGTTCAAAATATCTCTGGTTCTCAGCATCTCATCTCCACGCTAAATAGGTGACTCCTTAATTTTAAATAGTGATCCATCATTTTTGATTGTACCACATCCTCTCCACATTCATGCTTCAAGGTCAGTAGAGGAGCGGCAGGTGAAGGAGTGAGTGCGGGGACTGACAGGAATTTCATTAGCAAATCAGTAAGATAGCAAATTAATCAATTTATCAGCAAATAAAAGCAAGGTTTGCTCTTGGGTAGCGGCCTGTTGGGGAGTGGCCTTGTCGAGGGAACTGCCTTTTGAGAAAAGTGCGAGTCTTTGGCTCGTAGTGCCTTGTGAGAAAAGCGCGAGTCTTTGGCTTGAGAGTCTTCGGCGAGGAAGCTGAGGGAGGAGACTATGCCAAAAGTTGGAGAGGGTGAGACGCAGCGAAGAAATGACAAGTGAGCTGATTCAGTGTGATGCTTGCAGGGTGTGGGATGTCAGGGACACTGATGATGCCTCTGGCGGGTACAACTATGGAAAGTGTGTCCAGGTTCAGCTCCTGAAGGACTGTGTTGGGGCACTGGAGAGGCAACTGGATGACCTCAGGATCATCTGGGAAAACGAGAGTATCCTGGACAGGACCTACCACGAGATCGTCACACCGAAGGTACCGGAGGAGAGAAGGTGGGTGACGATGAGGAAGGGAAGGAAGCTTGGAGTACAGGAGACCCCGGGGGATGTACCTCTTGAAAACAGGTTACCCTCTTGGAAGCTGTCGGGACAGAAGACACTGCCATTCTGAGTGGGGGACGGGTCTGCGAGTCACAACGAGGTGCTGAAGCAAAGCCGAAGAGACAGACGTCAGGCAGAGCCGTGGTAGTCGGGGACTCAATCGTGAGAGGTACAGACAGGGGTTTCTGCGGCAACTGGCGGGATTCAAGGATGGTGTGTTGCCTCCCTGGTGCCAGGGTCCAGGACGTCAGGTACCGATGGCAGAGCATCCTCAAGGGTGAAGGTGAGCAGCCGGAAGTGGTAGTGCATGTCGGCACAAATGACGTCGGGAAGAAGAGGAAAGAGATTCTGCAGCGTGACCTCAGAGAGCTCGGAAGAAGGCTGAAAAGCAGGACCTCCAGGGTGGTTATCTCCGGTTTGCTTCCAGTTCCTCGTGCTGGTGAGGGCAGGAACAGGGAGATAGGGGATCTGAATGTGTGGCTGAGGAGCTGGTGCTGGGGGCAGAGATTTAGATTCTTCGGCCACTGGGATCTGTTTTGGGGTGAGGGTGAATTGTACAAAAGGGACGGGTTGCACCTTAACAGGCTGGCAGGTTTGCCACTGCTACACGGGTGGTTTAAACTAAATAGTGGGGGGGGAGGAGACAAATTGGAAATACAAGGATGGAGTTAAAGGGAAAGAGAGTATAGGAAAAGTTAAGAAAGACACCCAAATTAACGGGGCTGAAAGTTCACAAAGGGATAGGAGAGTATGGCCAAGTGAAATACGAATTGATGTGAAAGGTGAGGTGAGTAATGGATTAAAAGTATTATATATGAATGCACAAAGTATAAGAAGTAAAGTGGATGAGCTTGAGGCTCAGTTAGAGATTGGTAGATATGACATTGTGGGGATTACAGAGACATGGCTGCAGGAGGATCGGGACTGGGAACTGAATATTCAGGGTTATACATCCTATAGAAAGGACAGGCAGGTGGGCAGAGGAGGTGAGGTAGCTCTTTTGGTGAGGGATGAAATTCAGTCCCTTGCGAGGGGTGACAGGGACTGACGATGTAATCGCTGTGGATAGAATTGAGGAATTGCAAAGGTAAGAAGATACTAATGGGAGTTATCTACAGGCCCCAAACAGTAGCATGGATATAGGGTACAAGTTGCAGCAGGAATTAAAATTGGCATGTAACAAAGGTAATGCCACAGTGGTTATGGGAGATTTCAATGTGCAGGTAGACTGGGAAAATCAGGTTGGTTCTGAACCCCAAGAAAGGGAGTTTGTCGAGTGCCTCCGAGATGGATTCTTAGAGCAGCTTGTACTGGAGCCTACCAGAGAGAAGGCAATTCTGGATTTAGTGTTGTCTAATGAACCAGATTTAATAAGATAACTCAAGGTAATGGAACCGCTAGGAGGTTGTGACCATATTATGATGTTTTAATAAGCAATTTGAGAGGGAGAAGGTTAAATCAGAAGTGTCAGTTTTGCAGTTGAACAAAGGGGACTATGAAGGCATGAGAGAGGAGCTGGCCAAGGTCGACTGGAAAAGGATCCCAGCAGGAATGACGGTGGAACAGCAATTGGCAGGATTGCTGTTCCACCATCCAGTAAATGCAGGATCATTTTATTCCAAAGAGGAAGAAAGATTCTTAGCAGAGTAAGAGGCAACCGTAGCTGACAAGGGAAGTTAGGGATGGAATAAAACTAAAAGAAAAGGTGTATAACACAGCAAAGAGTCGCGGGAAGCCAGAGGATTGGAAAACTTTCAAAGGACAACAGAAGGTAACAAAAAGGGCAATACCAAATGAAAAGATGAAGGAGGAGGCTATGCTGGCCATGAATGTAAAGAAGGATAGTAAAAGCTTCTTTAGGTATGTTAAAAGACAAAGATTAGTAAAGACAAATGTGGGTCCCTTAAAGGCAGAAACAGGTGAAATTATTATGGGGAACAAGGAAATGGCAGAAGAGTGGAACAGGTACTTTGGTCCTGTCTTCATTAAGGAAGACACAAACAATCTCCCAGATGTACCAGAGGACAGAGGATCTAGGGAGACAGAGGAACTGAAAAAAAATTGCATTTGGCGAGAAATAGTTTTGGGTAGACTGATGGAACTGAAGGCTGATAAATCCGTAAGGCCTGATGGTCTGCATCCCAGAGTACTCAAGGAGGTGGCTCTAGAAATCATGGATGCATTGGTGATCATTTTCCAATGTTCTATAGATTCAGGATCAGTTCCTGTGGATTGGAGGGGAGCTAATGTTAACCCACTTTTCAAGAAAGGAGCGAGAGAGCAGTTAGCCCAACATCGATGTTGGGGAAGATGCTGGAGTCAATTATTTAAGAAGTAATAACGGCGCATTTGGATAGCAGTAAAAGGATTGGTCCATGGATTTTTGAAGGGGATATCCTGCTTGACTAATCTTCTGGCATTTTTTGAGGTTGTGACATAAAATGGATGAAGGAGAGCCAGTGGATGTAGTGTATCTGGCCTTTCAGAAAGCATTTGATAAGTTCCCACACAGGAGATTATTGGGCAAAATTAGAGCACATGGTATTGGGGGTAGGGTATTAAAAGAGTTAGATAGAGCTCTAGGAGGAGAATGCAGGCACGGGTTACTGATTGTGGATGATCAGCCATGATCACAATGAATGGTGGTGCAGGCTCGAAAGGCCAAATGACCTCCTCCTTCACCTATTTTCTATGTTTTCTATGGTGTCAAGATTCCTCATGACCGAATATGTTGCAATTAAGTCCCCTCGAATGCTTCTAAACACCAGCAGATACAAGCCTAACCTGCCCAACCTTTCCTCCCTGGACAACTTATTAATTTCAGCTGTGCGTCTAGGAAACTTTCTCTGATCTCCTTTCAATTACTTTAAATAAGGAGACAAATATTGCACACAGCATACCAGATGTGGTTTCACCAATGCCCCATATAATTGAAGCATAAATGAATTTTACAATTGAGTCCTCTATCAATAAATGTTAACATTCTAGTAACTCTCCTGCATACATTCATACTTGCATGTTGGCCTGATTCAAACCATGGAGTACCTGAACAGATACTGTTCACATGATTTCTCAAAATATTCAATTAATTTACACCAAGTATCAAACATAACAACAAACACTAAATACGTCGGAATTGACGAGAATGGTATCACAAATATTCTCCTACTGATCAAATGAAAACCTGATTTGAAATGTAGGTGTTTGAGGGAAAGATTGTTTTTTTTGTTTTGCATCATTTTATCACAGCATTTAAATAACATGGAAGTACACCTTGCGTATAACAGGAGAACGTTATAATATGCATTTCAACTGTGCATAATCCATTAATTCTTAAATTATTTCAATAGGAATTTGTTTAATTATTTCACCATTGTGTTCTCTGGCTTGGAATTTTGATAATAATAATTTAAGAAAAACAACAGATTTACTTTTGATAAAATATAAGTACTTATGAAGGCTTAAGAGGCAGAGAATGAACCAGGCAGAAAGCTATTTTCAATTGCACACGTAAAGTTCAGGCGTTTGATTGCCTAACTCCATGCTGGACACCGTATGAATAGAATACTATCCATTTGTTAATATACTACAATTGCAAAGAGCACAGCCTTGGTAAAAACATGACAATCAATCATTGCTGAATTATTTTTTTCTTTAAAAATCTATATTAATTTAGTTGGCCCACAAGAACTATGGATTTAATATAAATTATCAGACAACCTCTGACTTAATATTAACTATTTTTGAATAACTTTTAATAAAATATGTTCTGCACGATCACAAATTAATTAATAAGTAATAGCTGCCAGGAGAAAGTTCTCTTAGCTGAGTTTAAACTCTCATATTTTACCAGCTTCAAAAATATTAACACTAACAATTTCAAAAACAATTTAAATCAAAATGAAAAGCAATGCTGTTAATCAAATTATGCACATGAAGCTTAATATATATATAAATTTGATTATATCTCCAGTACAGAGGTAAATTCTCTGCTTTAAAATCATTTCCTGCATCTGCAATGTTTGAGCCATTTAATAAAGTACAAAAATCATCTACTTCTAAACATCCTTTAATCATAAACTACATATTGCAACGTGACATTCAACATTCAAGACAATTTATGTCACACTTTTGGAAGCAACTTTTGTTCCACCTGTTTCAAACGGTAGGCTGGTCTGGAAGGTAAGATCACATGGGATCTGGAGTGAACTAGCAAATTGGATACAGGTCAGAAGATGGCAATGGATGACTCTTTTTCAGATTCGTAGCCTATGACCAGCGGTGTGCCATGGGAGTTGGTGCTGGGTCCAATCTTGTTTGTCATCTATATTAACAGGTTGGATGAGAATGTAGATGACAAGGATAGTATGTTAGCAGATGAGAACAAAATTGGTGATAATGTGGACAGCAAAAATGGTTATCTAAATTTATATCTAAATCAACTGGAAATGTGGGCCAAGGAATGGCAGATTGAATCTAGCTCAGACAAGTACAAATGTGATGCATTCTGGGAAGTTAAATATGGGCAGTACAAACATAGTCGATAGCACGGCTCTGTAGAGTGCCATTGAACGAGAGAAAGAGAGCTAGGTGCAAAATTATATTGTTTCCTCAAAGTGGCAACACATTCAGAGTGGTGAAAGAGGCCTTTCTTAATTATCTCAACCTTCCACTCAAGAAGTTGATGGATTTTGAAGTATTTTCCAAATGTGCATTCACCACCTTTTCAGGCAGCGAGTTCCAGGTCCCCTTCGAACATCCTCTGGGTGGAAAAACATTTTCCACAATCCCTCTTCTCATTCTTGTACCAATTATTTTTAAACTATCTCCATTGGTTTTTGACCCAACCACCAAGATAAATAATTCCTGTTTACTTTATCTGTACCCATCATGATTTCAACTGTCTTAATATCATCACACATAATCTTCCAAATATCAGCCTATTCTATCTTTCCTTTCAGTTACAATTTTCTCGCAACAGTTTCAAATTTTCAGTGTAATACCATCTGTCCCATAATATGGTAACCAGAACATTACACAGTCCAAAACAGCATTCTAACTAGTTTTGTAGTCAGTTTAAGCATAATCTTCCTGTTTTAATCTTCTATCGTTTGGCTCATAAGGGGAAGCATTTATATGCTTTTATTACCACATTATTGATCTGTCTGCTACTCTAATAAATTTGTGGAGCTACATTCTAATGTTCCAGTTCCTCCACTCTTCCCTGCATCCTTCTATTTATTGCATGCATCAGTACTGATTGTCAGTATTTCCGTTATAAAGGACATGTTATTGTGAGCAATCTTTTAAACCTTATTCTGTCAGAATGCAATCACAGAAAAAAAAATGATTAGGCAGGTTGAAAAATAATGGACAACGAAAGAAAAGGATGATCCAACAAATGAACATACCGTATTTCCTGGCTATGAAGACGCTCCTGCGTCGAAGATGCATCCCCATTTTGAGTAGCTACATCTTGAAAAAAAGGCTAGCGGGACACAGAATTTCTCACGCTCAAAAAATTAAAAAATAAATAAAAGTAAAGAAAGTAACAATACAATTTGCCCAAGGCTTCCAGACATCCATTCTGAATGATTGAATGGGTGGGGGGTGGAGGGTGACGGCAGATAACGACAGAGATGGTGGGAAAAACAGGAGCACACCAGGACAAGTTGAAGCAGTTGTGATCTTATTGAATGACAATACTAGTTCAAGGGACCAATTGAGTTTACTCGCGCTGACACAGGAGTAAGCTCCACCGCCCGCTGTCCTGTTATCCATCGCCCGCTGGATAACAGGACAGCGTAAAAAATAGAGATAATGAGAATTTCAAAACTAATACCAACTGCTTTTGTGCGCGATTGTTGACAAGGCAGCAGCATTCTTATTCTCTCTGTTATTCTCACTTGACCGACAACCGCCACACACCTCCAAAGTATGTCCCCATGCAAATTTACATTGAAAGACACGGCACGGGCAGTAAATGCCATGCAGTCTCACCCAGCGTGTCTTTTACAGCCGCTTCCCACTTTACAGCCACTTCCCATCAGCTGCCAGCAATGAGGGATAGACTTGGTAAATTTTCGTGCCTTATTTTTGGGTAACAAATAGCGGCTTCGTTGCTGGGAAATACGGGTATATTGAACAAATGCTCTTGCTCATACACAGAGCCAACAATTTCATTTAGGGTCAAACTAAGTTGGAATAACAATATTTCAGATAGGAAGCATATTTGAATCAATTAAAACCAGAACATCTACCAGTCCAGATCAGATAAAGCCAAACTCCCAAATAGATTATCTATTTCAAAAATGATGCACGGTGAACAGACAAAAACTTTGATGACCCTAGATATTGAGACGGGCTCAAATTAAATCATATTAGAGGTTATCTGGACACTTGACAAAGATCAAGTGCATTATTTTGGATAGAAACACACAAGGAACTGTTCTTATACATAACTTTTCATCAAATGATTGTTTACATATGTGAACCTTAATAAGGAAATTTGCTTAGTGGATTAAATCACGTGGGCAGTTGAACATGCTGTTCTCAAGAAATCAATTTGCTTTTTTAAAACGTACCTGTTGATCCAATGGACCAAGTGACATTTAAGTTGAAGTTGTTGGATGCATTGATGGATAAATCAAGGTCTTTGTTCATCTGCACAAAAGAAATACAAGTTGTGCAATGAAATTATTTTACGGAAATGGTGGAGAGAATAAAGAGAAAGAAAGATTTGTACTTATATAGTTCTTGCCATCAACCTTACATGACATTCCAAAGTGCACAGTCTAGAACTACATTCTAACTAGTTTTTGTAGTCAGTTCCAGTATAAACATTTCATGAAGTACTTTTGAAGTGAAGCCATTGCAGTTTTGCAGGAAAGCTGGCAATCCATTTACAGTGCATTCAGAAAGTATTCAGACCCCTTCACTTTTCCACATTTTGTTATGTTACTGCCTTATTTTAAAATGGGTTAAATTCAGTTTTTTATCATCAATCTACACACAATACCCCAGAATGAAAAAGCAAAAACTGGTGTTAAGAAATTTTTGCAAAGTAATGAACAAAAATAACTGAAATATCACATTTACATAAGTATTCAGACACTTTGCTATGACACTCAAAATTGAGCTTTGGTTCATCCTGTTTCCATTGATTATCCTTGAGATGTTTCTACAACTAGATTGGAGTCCACCAGTGGTAAATTAAATTGATTTGACATGATTTGGAAAGCCACACACGAGTCTATATAAGGTCCCACAGTTGACAGTGCATGTCAGAGAAAAAACCAAGCCATGAAGACGAAGGAATTGTCCGTAGACCTCCGAGACACAGATCTGGGGAAGGGTATAAATCAATTTCTGCAGCATTGCAGGTCCCGAAGAGCACAGTGGCCTCCGTCATTCTTAAATGGAAGAACTTTGGAACCACCAGGACTCTTCATAGAGCTGGCCACCCAGCTCTAAGCACACAGCTAAAACAACACAGCAGTGGCTTCGTGACAAGTCTGTGAATGTCCTTGAGTGGCCTAGCCAGAGCCCGGACTTGAACCCGATCGAACATCTCTGGAGGGACCTGAAAATAGCTGTGCATCGACGCTCCCCATCCAACCTGACAGAGCTTGAGAGGATCTGCAGAGAAGAATGGGAGAAATTACCCAAACACAGGTATGCCAAGCTTGTAGCGTCATACCCAAGAAGACTTGAGGCTGTAATCGCTGCCTCAACAAAGTACTGAATAAAGGGTCTGAATGTACTTTGTAATTATGTAAATGTGATATTTCAGTTAGTTCTTTTTAATTGCTTTGCAAAAATTTCTATACAGCTGTTTTCGCGTTTTTATTATGGGGTGTTGTGTGTTGATTGATAATAAAATAAAAATAATTTAATCCATTTTAGAATAAGGATGTAACGTAACAAAATGTGGAAAAAGTGAAGGGGTCTGAGTACTTTCTGAATGCACTGTATAAACAACAAAAGGCGGAGCTGGTAATAATACCAGATGATCGTTTCAGTTATTTTTAGTTGGGGAAAAGATTGGCCAGAACACGTAATAAATATTTTAAATATTAGCATCAAGGCTATCTCTCATTCACCTAAGCAAGCAGAGTAGGGAATTGAATTGAGAATTTATTTTCTCTTGCTAAAGATGTACTTTCAACACTACCATGACCCTTAGTAAACTATGAGATTTTTCTTCCTATTCTGGAGTGGGACTAGAATGTACGATTTTTTCACAGAGGCAAAAATGCTGTCAAATGAGCCACATTTGAAAACGAAAGCCCTCACTGAAACAGGAAAATGCATTTATTGGTACGTCACATTTTTTAAATGTTGCACAAAATGTGGAATTAAAAGCATGAGCATTGCAAATCTATTCAGGAATTAATTTAACCCAGCAAACATTTACATTGTCCACCATTTTATCGGAAGCAACAATTGGAATTGGAAATATTAACAACAACATTATTATTTTATTGCAAGTTATTTATAAAATAAGCAGCAGATTACAGGCAAGCAGTTTCACTTTTACATGTGACTCTAATCCTTGGTGAAATGTATTTTTTATTGTCTGCAGGGGGAACAGCAATCACAAACCAAAATTATTTGCATGCAGTACACTTTGAATTATGTATGAAAACTACATGGAATACAAATTGAAATACTATACAGTGTGTAAACAAGACATGCATATTTTTAAATATATAAGATGAATGACCAAATACAGACATCAGTTGCACTCAAGATGCACAACACTACAAAGCTGTTGGGAACCTAAGTGTTCAGTATTATTCTCATTGCAGTTAGGGTGTTGACCAGCTGTTTGTGCACTGGATGCCCTTTTCACTTGAACTGGGGAATTAAACTCTCACACAGTAATAAATAAAAATATATTTTAAATATATTTTAACACAACTATATTAGAACAGGAGTGTGCAGCTAACCAATAATAAATGAGCAGCGAGCCAATCCATTGATAAACTCTGGAATATGCTGGATACAGTAGTTTGCTCGTATGATCCCACAGTCCATCTATGGTCTTGTCATTGTGCCCAGCAGCAACTAACATAAAAAACAGGAGGTGGTCTTTTGGCCTTTCAAACCCATTTAGCAATTTATCAAGGTCATGGCTGATCTTCTACCTCAGTGTCATTTTCTTGCATAATTACCACAACCTTTGATTTGCTTAATATCCATAATTCAATTGATCTCTTTCTGAACAAAGTGAATGATTGAGCTCCCACAGCCATCCAGGCAGAGAAGTCCAAATATTCATCACCTCTGTATGAAGCTATTTCACACCGCAATCCAAACCAACCTACCCATTATTTTGAAACTTTGCCATTGATCCAAACCTTCTAAAGGTTTACCCTGCATCAGGAGTCAAGAGTTTTGTATTGTCGCATGCCCCAAAACAGAATGATGAGATTCTTATTTCTCAGCAGCAAAACAAGTATAAAAACACAGTACTCTGTAAACACCATAATAAACAACAAAACAGCATATAAAGAACAAACAATAATAGCAAAGCAAAAACAATGCCCTCGGGTCTACTCCTTTTGAAGTTGAAGGTTGTAGTTTTTAATAGCCTGATGGTTGTTGGGAAGAAGCTGCTCCTGAACCTGGAAGTTACAGTTTTCAGGCTCTTATACCTTTTCTCAATAAGAGTATGGCAAGGGAGATGTGGGTCTCCGAGGATGCTGACTGTGTTTTGATGCAGTGACCCCTGTAGATATCTTCGATGGTGGGAGGACAGTACCTGTTATGGACTGGGCAGAGTTCATCATTTTTTGTTCACCACATCCCTGCCTCATTGGGCTTTAAGTATGTAGTAAGTGAGATGTCCCCTCATTCTTCTGCACTTTAAAGAAGAGGAATTCAAACCAGCATAGATCAGCCATGATCATATCAATGACAAGGGCAGATGGAGGGGCCCGGCTGCCTCCTCCTGCTCCTATTTTCTCATGTTCTGATGAACTAAAATATCAGCAATGTGTGCTCTCCACAAATGCTTCCTGATCTCCTGAGTGTTTCCAGCATTTGTTGTCTTTGTATCAAAAACCATGATCTAATTTGTTTTGTGACAACCTAGATTCACCTAGCTAGAGGTTGGGACATAATGTAGCACTTTTTATAAACAATGTTGAATTTTAGCTGAAAATTCTCAGTAAAGAAAAGTACATCTTTCAAGTTACTCCAAGTAATATGATGACAGTTCAACTGTATAATTAGACAAACTAGGACATGAAATATCAAAAAATAAATGGTCCTTTGGGTGGGATATTCTAACAAATATTGCCAGTTAGATCAAATTCTTCCTGCTGCTTTGAAGTATGTCAAGTTGAACCCACATCCAATGCCAGTGTTGCTTTGAACACAGAATCAAACAGTATTAGAAACAAATTAGACCAAGAGCTCCTGAAAAACAAAGTTGAATACACACAGACTTTAAAAACTAAGGGATTAACTTTTCAGAAAAAGTAGAATGGATATTTTCTACAATTGCAGTTGAAAGTAATTACAAGCAAATAACAAAGTGCTGGAAGAACTCAGTGGGTCATGCAGCATTTGTGGTGGGAATGGACAGACGACGATTCAGGTTGGGACCTTTCTTCAGTCTGATACTGCCTGACCTGCTGAGTTCCTCCAGCACTTGGCATTTTGCTCAAGAATACAGCATCTGCAGTTTCTTGTGTCTCTCTGAAATTAATTGAAGGTAGTGCTGCTACAGTGCATGTTTCCATAGCACACATAGGATTGATGAATAGGGAAGACTATTTTTATTGCACTGGCAATTGGTTGTATCGTAATTTTAATCATGAACTAGAGAACCTTTTGAAAGTTACTTTGAAAATTGACAAACCTCAAATCATTTTGGAAACAATTCAGTGTTGGAAGTAAAAGATCTTAGGCTCTGTCTCACGGTGTTGCGGTCATTGGCGGTGAAGCGCGGAGTCGCCGGAAGAGGGGACCGCATGTCAACCGCGAGAGCGCCGCACGGATGCTGTGCGGGGGCCAAGTGATCTCCGTATGGCCGGTTCCACGAGCTTGCGGCGTCGGGAGATTACGTCATCGCGCAACGCGACGCGCTACGCGATGACGTCATCGCGCAACACGACGCGCTACGCGATGACGTCTTTTGGATCGCGGGGCTGTGGCGGCGGCCGTGCCGCACACCTGCCTCACTGGTGGCGGCTGTGGCGGCGGCCGTGCCTCACTGGCGGTGGCTGTGGCGGTGAGAGTTCGACTCACGGCACTCGTGCCTCACTGGCGGCGGCTGTGGCGGTGACCGTGCCGCACTCGTGCCTCACTGGCGGCGGCTGTGTGGTAAGAAATTATTTTTGGACAGTGCTGACTTTTTCTTAGCACCGTGCGGTGTTGGGACAAACGCCGCACGGCCCCGGCGGTGGTCTTGACCGAACCCGCAGTCTTTGGCGGTCCATGAGCGGTAGATACTTCCTGTATCACCGCCAATGACCGCAGACTAGTGAGACAGGCCTTTAAATCTCCCAAAAGTAAACAAACATCATTGTCTCTTAAGAACACAGTTGCAACTTTTACCGGAGGCAGCTATTGAAGTTGACAAGCAATCATTTCTATTGATACTTGTGCAATGATGCTCTGTTAAACAATGTAACATATGGTCTTTGGAGATACAAGTAATGCAAATGTTGGCATTGTGAGCAAAAAAAAACCAAAGTGCTAATCTTGATTAGTACAGGTGTCAGAGGTTATGGGGAGAAGGCAGGAGATTGGGGATAGGAGCAACAGATAGATCAGCCATGATTGAATGGCAGAGTAGACTTGATGGACTGCATGGTCTAATTTTACTCCTATCACTTATGATCTTATGAACTCAGAAGATCAGGTAGCATTTGTGAATGGAAATGGACACACGATGTTTCGGCTCAGAACCCTTCTTCTGACTGATTGTTGGGGACGGGAGGGGGAAGGACGATGAAAAAGAGAGGTGGGGGTGGGACAAAGCCTGACAAATGATAACTAGAGAATAGAAATAAGGAACTGCAGATGTTGGTCACAAAAAGGGGGAAGGAATTAATGGATATGAGTCCAGGTGGGGCACAGAGAAGGTGGGTGGGGGTGTTAGGAAAGTGGGGTTAGCAGATGGGTGGAATAAGCGACAAATGCTAAAAGTGAAAAGGATGTCAGATAAGGAAGGAATAAGAGTGGAATGTAAAGCAGGAGAGAGGGATATGGGTATGCGGGGCCAGGAAGGGGGGGGGGGGTGATAAAAAGTAATAATGGGATTCACCCCTCTTTCCCCTCACACCCATATCTCTTCCACCAGCCTCCCACTCTTTCTCTTTCCTAATCTGACAAACCTTTGTCTCCTTTTCACTTCCAGTTTTGGCCACTTACTCACCCATCTGCCAATCACTCCCTCACCTGCAACCAACCATCACTTGCCAGACTTTGCCCCAACTCCGCCGCTCTTTTCCAACATTTTTCCCCATGTTGAATCAATCTGAAGAACGATCTCTACCCAAAATGTCACCTGCCCATTTCCCAGCACAGATATCACCCGACCTGCTGTGTTCTTCCAGCACTTGGGTTTCTTGCTCAACATGCACCCTTTAGCATTAGGACCTTGCAGTCACAACAAATAAACCCATTCCTGTTGGAAAAAAACTTTATTTTTGAAAATCTTGCAGGTGAACTGATGCTAATGCCAAGCTGACCCTCACTATCACTCCACTTTCCCATTGATACAATGTTATTATTATAAGGAACATGACCACTGCAACATGGCAGAACTGCCTATACAGTTAGCCGATAAAGAAAATATGGTAGACACAAAATGCTTGAGTAACTCAGCGGGATAGGCAGCATCTCTGGAGAGAAGCAATGGGTGATGTTTCGGGTTGAGACCCTTTGATTTGATTTTGATTTGATTTGATTTGATTTCTTGTCATTTGAACCTCAAAGAGGCTCAAACGAAACTCCGTTTCCACAGCCATACAAACAAAACAATTCCTACACGACACACAAACAATTCAATTTACAGAAAAACATCCATCACAGTGAATCTCCTCCTCACTGTGATGGAAGGCAAAGTCATTTCTCTCCCCTGCACCATTTTTCTCCCGATGTTGAAGCCCCAGGCGGGCAATGTTAAGTCCCACGGCCGTTGAGGCCGCTCCGGGCGGTATACAGCTTCGCTCCGGGCCCAAAGTCACAAGTTGGAGCCCCGGCGGGCGCTGGAATGTCCCGCGGCTTTAACATTAAAGCCGCGCCGGGCGATTTACGGCCCCGCTCCGGGTCGTTCCAACCCCGCGACTCGAGCTGGAGAAGTTGCGTAACGGGAGCTCCGGAAAGCGGTCTCCCACCTGGACCCGCGAGCTCCCGATATCCCAGTCCACGGGTCTGCAGCTGCAGCTGGAGGTCCGGAGTGAGCAGCAACGAGTCACCACCGCTCCCCGCGCTCCGAGGACGGCCAGCCCCACGATGGAAAGTCCGCAGCTCCACAGGCTCCGCGACTGGAGCCCCCAGGTCGTCCCGGTCGGAGGCCGCTTCACGGAGCTAGGCCCCAACGACAACGGAGACCCGACAGGGAAAAGGTCGGATCTCCCGTGCAGGGAATAGATTTTTTTAAAGTTTCCCCCTCCCCCCCCCCCCCCCGCCCCCCACATATACACAATTAAAACAGTACAAAAAAAACACAAACAACTACATTTAACTAGACAAAAATAAAAAAAAGACAGACGGGCTGTAGGGGCCGCTGCAGTAATCCGTGCCACCGCACTACCGGATTACTGCAGCGGCCCCTACTTATTCTTTCCTACAAATAAAGAAAATATAATATTTTTCTCATTCACATTTATGCATCAATTATTTTATTAACTAGATAAATCTGAAAGTATTCAAACTTTTTTACTTTAGAATGAAAATGTATGGAATAAGCTTACTTTCATTTTAACTCACTATTGTGCTGAAAATAGACAAAAATGCTGGAGAAACTCAGCAGGAGAGGCAGCATCTATGAAAGAAATAGACTTCTGAAGAAGGGTCTCGACCCGAAACATTGCCTATTTCCTTCGCTCCATAGATGCTGCCTCACCCGCTGAGTTTCTCCAGCATTTTTGTCTACCTTCGATTTTCCAGCATCTGCAGATCCTTCTTAAACATTGTGCTGAAAATGCTATTTTATTCTATTCTATTTTATTTTATTCTACACCAGAAAAGGAACCTTTTGGCAAATACTACAAATGGCTATGCCATCCAAAGTTGAATCTCCTACTGACAGAGAGGTGGTATATGTAGAACAATCCTATGATATGGAGGCATTAGAAATGTACGTATTTTCTTTACTGGAAAGACACAGGAAGGGGTTCAGCTTCATCACACAGATGAAATAAACATTTTAGTTACACTTCCCATTATTTACAAAAATAGGCCATGCCAGAAGTGGAGAGCAGATGCTGGACCATGTAAGAATAATGTACAAGCTTGCACAACGTCCAATTACTAATAAGAAATAAGAAATTATGTATTTGTACTGCACTTTAAATGACAGAGATGAGACTAATATGAGACCGTGTTGCCTCATGCATTGACTGCTACGAGGATTAGTGCAAACACTACCTCAACCACTTTCTATGGCCGCTTGTTCCAGATACAGACCACCTCCGTGTGAAAAAATTGCCCCGCAGGATCCTATTAAATCTTTCCACTCTTACTTTAAATCTATGCCCTCTAGTTCTTGATTCCTCAACCCTGGGGAAACGATTGTGTGATTCACCCTATCTATGCCCCTCCAGAAGATAATCACTCAAACTCCTATGTTCGAAAGAATAAAATCCTAGCTTGCCAAACTTCTCCCTATAACTCAGTCCCTCGAGTACTGGCACCATCCTCATGAATCTTTTGTGCACTCTTTCCAACTTAATGACATCCTTCCTATAGCAGGGTGACCAAAACTCCATGTGCAGCCTTACCAACGTCAGCGGTTATGGTGGCGCAGCGGTAGAGTTGCTGCCTTACAGCGTATGCAGCGCCGAAGACCCGGGTTCGGCTGTCTGTACGGTGTTTGTACTTTCTCCCCATGACCTGCGTGGGTTTTCTCCGAGATCTTCGGTTCCCTCCCACACTCCAAAGACGTACATGTTTGTAGGTTATGTGTCTTGGTAAATGTAAAAAATTGTCCTTAGTGGGTGTAAGATAGTGTTAATGTGCGGGGAGCGCTGGTCGGCGCGGACCCAGTGGACCGAAGGGCCTTTTTCCACACTGTATCTCTAGACTAAACTAAACTTGTACAACTGCAACATCCCAAATGCAAAACTCCATTCTCTGACAGATGCATTTTAACACAAAGGGTAGTGGGTATATAGAACAAGCTGCCAGAGGAGGTAGTTGAGACAGGGACTATCCCAACGTTTAAGAAACAGTTAGACAGGTACAAGGATAAGACAAGTTTTGAGGGATATGGACTAAGCACAGGCAGGTGGGACCAGTGTAACAGGGATATGTTGGCCGGTGTGGGCAAGTTGGCTCAAAGGGCCTGTTTTCACACTGCATCACTCTTTGAGTCTATGTCTTTATGAAGGCCAGAATGACAAAAGCTTTCATAAGATAGTCTAGAGAATGGGTTGGGTAAATTATTTCAAGAGAAATTTTAACGTAAAACAGTATGAGCGGTTGAGCAAGAGTAAATTAAGCATCAATTATTTGCAATAATATGACAGATGGTGCGAAAAATCCAAGTTGTTAAATATATAATCCTCATCATGTACCATAAGGCAAAATAAATGTTTCATACATTTTATCGCCATTAAAGTATAATGTTAAAGTACAACATATTTGACGTGCTTTTTAGGTAAGGCACCAAATGCACGGAGTGCATGAAGTGAGTTTACAGACCAACAAGTTTCATTATTTGATATTTTGTTATTTTTGTTCTTTTGATATTTACCAGATTATGCAGATAAGTTTGCACAGATCATCCTCCTTCAAGTTTCCTGTAATGCTTTTATGATGTGACATTGGTGTTATTCTAGTTCAGTTGTAGAAGTAATTAATGCTCGCTCCAAGTTGAAACAAGAGCTGGTGAGAGCAAAATGACATCTTGCACTGAGCAGCCAACCGAGAATTAGTTCCTTCATCATGTTGAAATATTCAATTGTTTGAAGTAACTGCTTATCTCTTACTGCGAGTGAACTGTTTTATAAAGCTTAACATAGGATGAATAAGGCAGTGAAAATGCATGCGGTTAACTCCAAGTGCAGCATCGAATCTGCACCTCAAATCTCCACACCAGAATGCTTTGCATCTACTGTATCTCAGATGTAACCAATGCACAAAGTAGCAAAGTCACATATTAGTCTAATCTCTCTTATTTAAACTTCAATTAAAAAGTCAACATTTCATCTGCTTTATCAGTAATTGAATATTGCACAGGCAAGCATTTCTAGTATTGTATGGGCTAGAATCTGATTTCTAGCTGTGCAATGAATAGATGATGATTTTTGCCCATTATATATATTATGTGCAATGTATCCATTTATTTCACCTTTACGACAGATTTGAACCCGTGTTTCCAATGAAAATCATTTAAACTTCCTTAATGCAAATGGATATTTCTATATATATGCTATACTGTATAACAGTTAGCAGAGGAGACAGTGATTCAGCTTTTATTGACATAGCCATTTGCAGTATTTAATAAACTGTTCCATGTCCAGTGCAAATTAAAATTGCATTCTCAGCACATCAATGAAAAGAAGCCTATTCCATACACTGTCTGGTTGACCTGGTTAATAAAACTAATGACACATAAATGACAATGAAACCAGGTATTACTTTTTACTTATGCACTAATTGTAATAGCTTGCAATTGCCATTGTGGTATTCATTCTAAAAGTTAATCTCTTAGGTTTTAAACTGTTTTTGCATTCGCACCTTCCCATCTTTTAAGAGCTTTCAATCTACATTGTTTCTTATACCATTTGTTTCTGTGACCTGGAGCCACAGCCAAATACAGTTTGAGTTCAACCACTTAAAAAAGCAGTAAAACTTTTGATCTAACTGGGTATATATAACATCTTCAAAGGACCATTTTTGACAAATCACATCCAGGTTTGTCATTATAGAAGAACAGTCATTACATTACTCAGAGGAAACAGAAGGATACTCTTCTCTTTATCAGTATAAATGCACACCATTCAACCTTGTTTATAAAAGGTGCTGCGATGTCCCCTTAAATGAGGCCACAACCTTCAGCAAGGTGAAAGCAACAAATAATGAAACAAATTAAGTAGTTGTTTTTGTTGCCAACATTTATTTTAGCCACTATTTTTTATTTTGTATATTCTTTGAAATGCAGAATATCTGCTTTTTATATTTATTGTTTTACTCCTGTGCTCTACCTTCTTTCTTTATAATCTATAAAACAGTACAAAACCATATTAAAAAAGGGTTTTATTTTAATTTCTGTAATATGAACATTACACAAATTTTGAGCAATGAAGCATCTCACCATATTGACCAACGTGCACTCCCTTGTGTTTTATTTCTCAAATTTCACTTCCATTAGACATAATTTTAAACTAGTTGCTAATCAAGCCTGTATGCCAAAGGAATGTATTGGGTCTGAATAATAGGCAGTTTATAGTTTAACGGATTATTCTTCCACACTTCTCTCCTTGTGTTTGTGCTTCCTTACAGTACACCAAAATTAAGTGAGTAGTAAATTCATAACAAATATGAAAAGGCCACACACCACTCAAGCATGTTCTGCTATTCATAATAGTTAATCATGTAGCACAACGATAATCCCAAAATGAAGGCGAGGAGCCAGGTGTTTCGGGAGGTATTTTAATTGCTGATCTTCTCCTGACCAGACGAGTCTGCAAGAGGAAGATGGCACCTAAATCCCTGCCCTTTATCCCTTTAGCTAAGGGCCGCCTCCGGACTCATCCATTCCCATGCTGAGGGGTTCGATAGTGGAAATGGCCCGACCCTTGGGAGTCGCCACAGGATTGCACGTGCGGGCGGAATGTCCGATGGCGGGAAGTCGGCACGGGCACGAGCCTGCCAACTCGCTCGCGAAGGTGCTGTAGAGTGGATGAGGTAATTCCCTGCTGCCCCGGCGCCGACGGCACTAACTCCCCGGGCACCGTGAGCGGCGACCCGTAAACGAGCTCCGTTGAGGATGAGGCCAAGTCCTCTTTAGGCGCAGTTTGGATGCCCAGCAAGACCCACAGCAGTTCGTCCAATCAGTCCGGGCCGGAGAGTCAGGCCTTCAGCGCTGCCTTGAGCTGCCGGTGGAACCTCTCCACCAGGCCGTTTGCCTGCGGGTGATAGGCCGTGGTGTGGTGCAGCCACACACCCAACAAGTGAGCCATGGCCGACCACAGCTCAGAGGTGAACTGTGGCGCGCAGTCCGAGGAGATGTCCACCGGCACCCCAAAGCGAGCAATCCAGTGCACGGACAGCGCACGAGCGCACATAGCC
The DNA here is from genome assembly GCA_038087875.1 of Malacoraja senta. Lineage (NCBI taxonomy): Eukaryota > Metazoa > Chordata > Chondrichthyes > Rajiformes > Rajidae > Malacoraja > Malacoraja senta. The sequence goes on along the minus strand of JAXLNO010002853.1, from coordinate 62,093 downwards.
GTTGAAGTATCGGCCTGCGGTCTGGCCTCCAGCCACCGCGTGAAGCGGTCCACCATCGTGAGGAGGTGGGTGATGCCCCGGGACGGTGGGAGAGGCCCCACAATGTCCATGTGGAGATGGTCTAAACGCCGGCGTGGTAGACCGAACTCCTGGAGAGGCGCACGGACATGGCGCTGGATTTTCGCCGTATGGCACGGAATGCATGTGCGAGCCCAGTTGCGCAGACCGTGCCACATGAAACAAGCAGCCACAAGTGCCGTCATCGCCCGGATGGATGGGTGAGCCAGCCCGTGGATCAAGTCGAAAACCCTCCGGCGCTAGGCGGCAGGAACGATGGGGCGCGGCTGACCGGACGACACATCGCACAGGATCGTTGCTCCTCCAGGGCCGAGTGGGACATCCTCAAGGCGAAGGCCGGAGATGGCAGTCCGGTAGGCGGGCATCTCACCGTCCGTCAGCTGTGCCTCCGCCAGGGCAGAATAGTCAATTCAGGGCGCTAACTCGAAAACGGCGTCGATGGCGGGGCGGGACAACGTGTCGGCCACCCAGTTCTCTTTCCCCTCGAAGTAGCAGATGGAGGTGGTGTACTCAGAGATGTACGCCAACTGCCGCTGCTGTCATGCGGACCAGGGGTCAGAAACCTTTGCCAGGCAAATGTGAGCGGCCTGTGGTCTATGTAAGCGGTGAATTGGGCGGCCCTCCAGGAAGTAACGGAAGTGGCTTACCGCCAGGTACAGAGCCAGGAGCTCGCGGTCGAAAGCACTGTACTTCGTGTGGGCGTGGTTGAGGTGCTGGCTGAAGAAGGCCTGGGGCCGCCAACCCCCGTCCGTCAGTTGTTCTAGCACGACACCAATCACCGACTCCGAGGCGTCCACCGTAAGGCCGGCCACGGTATCTTCCCGTGGGTGAACCAGCAGCGCAGCCCGAACAAGGGCCTCCTTCGCACCGTCAAATGCCGCCACCGCCTCGTCGGTCCACTCGACATCTTTACGCCCACCCGCCAGAAGTTGATACATCGGCCGCATGATGTGGGCCACAGATGGCACAAAACGGTGATAAAAAGCCACCATCCCGACGAACTCCTGCAGGCCGCGCACAGTGTATGGACGGGGAAACCGACGGATGGCGTCGACCTTGTCTGGCAGGGGAACCGCGCCTTGTGAAGTCACGTGGTGGCCGAGGAAGTCGATGGTGGTCACCCCAAAATGGCACTTGGCGAGGTTGACAGCCAAACCATGCTCACTGAGCCACTGACAGAGCTGCCGGAGGTGGGAACAGTGCTCCTGCCACGAGCGGCTGGCCACCAGGGTGTCGTTGAGGTAGACAAAAGCAAACTCGAGGCCGCGACACACCCGTCCATTAATTGTTGGAATGCCTGCGCGGCGTTCTTAAGGCCGAACGGCATCCACGCGAACTCGTACAGCCCGAACGGTGTGATGATTACCGTCTTGGGCACATCCTCTGGGTGGACCGGGATCTGGTTATAGCCACGCACCAAATCCACTTTGGAGAAAACAGTAGCCCCGGCCAAATGGGCGTTGAAGTCCTGGATGTGGGGTACGGGGTATCGGTCTGCGGTGGTAGCGGCATTCAGCTGCCGATAATCCCCGGAAGGTCGACAGCACCCGCTTGCCTTGGGGACCATGTGGAGTGGGGACGCCCATGGGCTGTTTGAAGGGCAGACGATCCCCAAGGACTCCATCGTGTGGAACTCCTGCCGTGCCAGACGTAGCTTATCCGGCGGCAGTCGGCGTGCTCGTGCGTGGAGAGGTGGGCCGGTAGTCGGTATGAAATGAACCACCCCATGCCTGGCGGTCGACGAACGGAACTGTGGGGTCAGGATGTCCAGGAACACGGCCAACACCCGATCAAAGCAGGAATCCACGGACGACAGGGGGCGTCCAACCGGCTCATCCAAACGCAGCGTAATCAGCTCCATCGTGGCGGCGTGGACGAAGCACTGATGTCTGACATCCACCAGGAGGGGGTGAGCCCGGAGGAAGTCTGCACCGAGCAACGGTTGGGAGACATCAGCAATGGTAAACCTCCACAAGAAATGACAGAGCCGAACACGATCGGGACCGTGCGAACCCCATACGTGCGGATGGGGCTGCCATTCGCTGCGGTGAGGACGGGCCCCCGCTTACCGGAACGAATGTCTGCCAGCGAAGGAGGCAGGACGCTCAGCTCCGCCCCGGTATCCACGAGGAAGCAGCTCCCAGAGCGCCGATCCCAGGCGAGAGGCGATGAATCTGGCGGCCGCCGCGGGGACTATTGGCAGCCGGCCCAGGCACTTCCTGGGAACGTGCATGGCTGACGGCATTGCCGTGCTGCAGCACCCCATCGCTGGTGGTAATTGCACTAGCGCCTCCTGCTGGTGATGCTTGGAGCCTCGCTGCTGCTGCTGGACTGCAGGTGTAGTACCCGCCATGGCCGCGGGGGGGGGGGGGGGGCGAACACACAGGCCTCCGGAACGCAGCTGTCACTCCTTCCAAGCTCCCCCACCCAACCAGAGGAAATCGGGCGCTGCCGGAGTAACGTCATCCGGGCGCGCCATCCACAGCGTGTCGGCGTGCCTACTGAGGGCCCTGATGTCGGCGAAGGAGGCGTCGGTAAGTTGCAGGCGGATTTAGGCCGACAGCAGATGCAGGTAGGTGTACTCGAACATTAGGAGAGCGACTACTTGTTTAGGAGGCTTGATGGCCGCTGGTCGCCTCGGCCCTCCATATGAAGGAGCCTGGCAGCACGCTCCATCCTGCTGAGCCCATAAATCTGGAGCAGGAGCTCCTTAAGGCCGAGGTATTTCTTGGTGGCCGGGGGGGCTGCGAGGAACTGTGTGACCTCTCCGGCCAGGTCCTGGTCGATGGCCCCCACCAGGTAGTAGTAGCGGGTGTAATGCCCCGCAGCTGGAATTGGAACCTCTGCCTGCTGAAACCAGACGTGAGGCCAGGGGGTCCAGAAGGTAGGTAATTTCACAGAGACCACGTCGAGAGACAGGGCCCGGTTGGCCTGTGAGGTGGACGAACGGGCGGTTCTGTCTTTTGCCTCCATCATGACAATAATGGAGCATCAGGGTCACCAACGTAGCGCAACGATAATCCCGAAATGAAGGCGAGGAGCCAGGTGTTTCGGGAGGTATTTTAATTGCTGTCCTTCTCCTGACCAGACGTGTTTGCAAGAGGAAGATGGTATCTAAACCCCTGCCCTTATCCCTTTAGCTAAGGGCCGCCTCCGGACTCATCCATTCCCGTGCCAAGGGTTCGATAGTGGAAACGGCCCGACCCTTGGGAGCCGCCACAATCTGATCATTAACCTTATCACCACTTTGTTGCATGATCACCACCACCCTCCATTTTCCTATAGTCCATAAACATATCAATCCTAAATCTCAGCTCATATAGGCTGAAAACAGTGACACCCAGATTCAAGAACCATCATCAGCCTCTTGGAATTTGTCAGCGCAGTATGTGGCGACTATTTGCATACCTTGGGGATGCAAGCAAAGATTTTCACTGTGTCTTGTCACAAGTGGCAATAAAGTATTCCAATAAAGTATTCCAACACTATGAATTGTTTTGGTTGCCCTAGGACTTCGAGCTTTTACTTTGCACTAACATTGTTTAATCTTTTGAACTTTTGTCTGCTTATTGTGTTATCTATGATACTGTGTTTACAGACCTGTTATGCTGCTGCAAGTTAAAGAATTTCATTGTTCCATTTTGGATACATGTCACTTGACTTGTATCCATAGTATCGGGGCAGAGAATTCACAGCCCACTGAGGAAAGAATTTCTTCCCCATTTTGGTCTTGATTGATGTTCCTTTATCTTATATTCCCACAGCACAATTGTTATTTTATGCAGAGAGTAGTAGTTACCCAAAAATGCACTGCTATTCGGTGGTGGTAGAAGCAGACACAATAGTGCCATTTAACAGGCATTTAGATGGGCACATGAACATGTAGGAAATGGATGGATACAAATCATGTGTAGGCAGGTGGGTTTTGTTTAATTTGGCATCATGATCAGCATAGACATTGTGGGCTGAAGGTCCTGTTTCAGTGCTTTTATGTTCTATGTTCTATGACTAGTTTTAGCATTTATCCTGCCATCGTGCACTTCTTAGATTTAGATTTAGATTTAGATATTTATTTGTTGTCGTTTGAGCCGAAGTTCAAACGAAATTCCGTTTCTGCAGTCATACAAACAATCAAAAAAGACACAACACAATTTACACAAACATCCATCACAGTGAATCTCCTCCTCACTGTGATGGAAGGCAAAGTCTTATCTCTCCCCGCACTCCATTCTCCTCCCGATGTCAGAGTCAAAGCCCCCGGCGGGCGACTGTAAACATATCCCGCGGCCACCAAAGCCGCGCCGGACGATGCCAAACCCCGCTCCGGGTCTTGATGTTGTAGCCCCCGGTAGCGCCAGCAAGTCTCACGGCCACCAATGCCGCACCGGGCGATGCCAGACCCCGCTCCAGGTCATCTTCAATGCCGCAACTCGGGCGGGAGTAGCTGCCGTTGCGGGAGCTCCGAAAAGCGATCTCCCACCATGGACCTGCGGGCCCCAGATGTTACCATCCACCAGACCTGCGGCTGAAGCCTCCGAATCTCCGGGGTCGGGTCGCAGCCGCGCGCCACCACAGCTCCTCCCGCTCCGAAGTCGGCCAGCTCCACGATGGTGAGTAGTCCGCAGGCTCCGCGACTGGAGCCCCAGGTCGTTCCGGTTGGAGGCCGCTCCACGGTGTTAGGCCCCAACGACAACGGAGACCCGACAGAGAAAGGTCGGTTCTCCCGTGCAGGGAAAAGATTTTAAAAGTTTCCCCCTCCCCACCCCCCCGCCCCCCGCCCCCCACACATACCCAGTTAAAAAAAAACAAAAAAACACTATAAACAAAACTCAAACGAAACAAAAAAAACAAAAATGACATACGGACTGCAGAGGCCGCTGCAACCAAGTCGCGCCGCCCAGTTCTATAGTTCTCTCTCACTACCAGGTGGAATTAAGGTACCATGGCACTACTTGAAAGAAAAACTGGGACATCAATCCTAATCTGCTAGCCAGTGCTTATTCCATAATCAACCATCAGACAAGGCTTTTGTTAAACATTTCATCTAAAAGAAGGCATTTCTGGCAAAGCAGCAATCTCCTAATGAAGCCAAGATGAATGCATTTAATTTCTGCCCACTGCTCCCTCTGCAATGGTAACATTAAAATTTCAATCAATCAGCAGATATCTTGCTTAAATATCTTGATAAATTGAAACTGTTCAAAATGTATTCAGGCCACTGATGAAATGCATTGTTGCAAAATCAAAATAAAAAAAAACTGATCAAAGGTTTGTGCAAATTAAGATTTAAAAACTGTTTGATAGTAAATGGGTCATTATAAATAAGATCAATTAAAATCTGGTTACTTTCATACTGCAGTTTCAAAGTGGATGCTTTATGCAAATCAACGATCAGGATTTCTACATTACAAGAATGAATACATTTCAAAAGGACTTTATTAGCTGTAAAGTGAATTGAAATACACAGAGGTCATGAAAGGTGATACATAAAAGCAAGTCTTTTTTGTTTTTATAACAATGCTAACTAAAGCATGCAACCCAGAAACACCATAAAAACACATAACTGATTGACTGCCTGGGGTTGTTATCTGGCCTGTAGACTTCTATGTACACATTTACAGAGCTTTCAAAATGAAATATTTATTCATGTGCTTTAAATTTATATTCAAAATACTTGTGCATTTTGTCCAAAAGACTTTAAAACATTTTTTTAAATTAATTCCTCAGTTCTCTTGCATCACATAAATTCCACAGTTATTAATTTAATGTACAAGCTAAAAAAGTAATGAAGTCCCAAAACCAAAAACTCAAAAATTGCAGTCATAGTTTGTTACCATTCACAGCAAAACACAGCTCATTCTGCTTACTTGCACAATTTACCAGCATGATCTCAGCTTTTTTTTAAAGAACAAAATATGACCAAACAATCCAAATGGCATTAAAACAGGTTCCAGCACTTCAGTGCATCATGGTAAGATGGCCTTAAACATGGCTCCTTCCCAAAGAACCTCTACGGCTGCTGCACCAAGCTTCAGTGCATCTCTCAGGTTCAGGCCAAACCAATAGGGATGTTTCACCAAGTTGATAATCTTCCACCAGCAGTTCAGTTATGTTTCAATGTGCATCTCCAGACACAGTCTATACAGTACATGACTCCCATGCTAAGATGGTGTATGCGATGAAACTCTACAAAGTGCACTGCATCCCTTTCTAGAACTTATTGGCAGATGCACATTCCAAAAGGAAATGGATGATAGAATTATTAACACTGCTGTGTGTAGAAACACATTGTAGCTTTATCATCATCTTTCTCTCCTTCTGCCGACCTAACCCTATTTGCTGTACATGAGCCTCAAATCTCCAAATCTGAGATACTCAAGTAGCCTCATAGTTATGATCAGGCCAATTATTATCCTTGTAGCAATGAGCAAATATTTTGTTCTATAATAGGAAAATGGAAAGGCAATGCATGACTCAATTGAATGGGAAAATGGGAAGATCAACTTAGCTCTCTGTAAATAATTTGAATTAGTTCTAATCATAACAAAATAAGTACAGGAACTAGTACAAATAACTTCTGAAGGATGGATATGTAAAATGGTTGATTCTCTTTCCACAATATGTTTGGTGAGTACCCAAATTATTAAAATCTAGAAAGTAAAATGCCTGATAGTAAATATGCCTGAAAGGAAGGGGAAAGCACTGCTACAAATACTCAAACTACAAAATGAACCAACCTGCTCTGGAGTAGCCATAAAGTTGATAGCAGTGTAATGCCGATCATCCTCCTGAGTGAGACTGAAGGTGAATTGATAGTCAATCAAAAGACTGTCTGTGGGCAAGATTCAAAAGCAAACTATTAATAAATGTCAAATTCTCCCAAAATCTAAAAGTCTTTTCACATGACCACTGCAAAGGTGACTGCAGAATAAATTATTTTCCTTATATTAACACAGCAGTAAAAGGGCAAAAGCATATTCAACGTGACAATTAACTCTATGCACCAAGTTCTGCCCTACATTACAATTGGCATTGACAAGTGCCTATGGAGCACATTCTTTCTTGGAGGAACTTGTCTGCCAATATACTGGTTCCCAGCCTGGCACAGTGCAGGGCTTTTCCAAATGTCAATGTCAAGCTCTGCCCCCATAATACCTCAACAGCTGTGTAGGAAAGAACTGCAGATGCAGGTTTAAATCGTAGACACAAAATGCTGGAGTAAATTAGCGGAACCGGCAGCATCTCTGGAGAAGCATTCCTTCTCTCCAGAGATGCTGCCTGTCCCGCTGAGTTACTCCAGCGTTTTGTGTCATACCTCAACAGCTAATGTCTTTGATATTTACCAACATTCAAAATCTCCCAAGCATCATTAAAATATTTTAAAAATATACTAAAATAACAAGAATTCAAAATAAATGATTTTACATCAATCCAATTGTATCATATATGAATGCATTTAATTTCTGCCCACTGCTCCCTCTGCAATGGTAACATTAAAATTTCAATCAATTCATATATTAACCTTAAATTCCAGGGAATAAAAAAGTTTATGGAATTCCTCCTCATAAATTAAAACGAAGATAATTTCATTATTCTGGTAAATGAAACTGCAATCTCTCCTTAATCAAAATAGTCTCTTAAGAACTGCCCATAATACTATAGTTACAATAGAACCAGACCTTATGAAGTTAGAACACTACTTCTAATTCCTTGCTTTCTGCACCTCTGTGTCAAAAGTAACTACTCCATTAGATTTTTTTGTAATCGTTTGTTCCAATCTTGATGATCTGCAAACAAGGAACCCAAAGCCTCAATGCTTCCAAATTTACTTCATTTAGCAGAACTCTTTTCTATTCTTCTTAAGTCCCAAGTGGACAACCTTACACACGTTTCCATGGGAATCCCTCGGTCACATTACAAACTCCATTATATTGGTCACTTCTTCAAAAATAAATCCACTCTCCATTTGCACCTCCTTGATGATGTGAAAAAATCAACAATACAAGGAGAAACATTTATGTACATTCTTCATTTAGTTATTCAACTCTCCCTTGAAAAATACAACAAAGATGATCGATATTGCTCAAATCTGCCCTTTAAAGGCAACTGATCAACAGATTAATAATGCGATATGGTCACTGCCAGAAAACATGACTAATGTAATTAGAAAATGAAAATAGTTTAATCAGTGTCTCTATCTTGTCAATTTTGATATTTCATTAAAATGCAAATAAAAACATTGGCCTGCAACACACAAACCAATTTTGAAATATATTACACCAATCTGTATTCAGTTCACTCTCACTGCAGACATATTTATTCATGCACAAAGGCTTAAAAAAAAAGCATAATATAACTGTATATTAATGTTATTTTGTTGATAGATTCTAATCAATTTTAAGATCAAATTCTTGAAAACAGTTAAATACCATATATGGTACTTTGAATTGAGCTACAGTGCCCTCCATAATGTTTGGGACAAAGACCCATCATTTATTTATTTGCCTCTGTACTCCACAATTTGAGATTTGTAATAGAAAAAACAATCACATGCGGTTAATGTGCACATCGTCAGATTTTAATAAAGGCCATTTTTATAAATTTTGGTTACACCATGTAGAAATTACAGCCGTGTTTAAACATAGTCCCCCCATTTCAGGGCACCATAATGTTTGGAACACATGGCTTCACAGATGTTTGTAATTGCTCAGGTGTGTTTAAATGCCTCTTTAATGCAGGTGGAGCTCTCAACACCTCGTCTTTCCTCCAGTCTTTCCATCACCTTTGGAAACTTTTATTGCTGTTTATCAACATGACGAACAAAGTAGTGCCAATGAAAGTCAAAGAAGCCATTATAAGACAGAGAAACAAGAATAAAACCGTTAGAGACATCAGCCAAACCTTAGGCTTACTAAAATTAACTGTTTGGAACATCATTAAGAAGAAAGAGCACTGGTGAGCTTACTAATCGCAAAGGGACTGGCAGGCCAAGGAAGACCTCCACAGCTGATGACAGAAGAATTCTCTCTATAATAAAGAAAAACCCCAAACACCTGTACGACAGATCAAAAACACTCTTCAGGTGTGAATTTGTCAATGACCACTGTCCGCAGAAAACTTCATGAACAGAAATACAGAGGCTACACTGCAAGATGCAAACCACTGGATAGCTGCAAAAATAGGATGGCCAGGTTACAGTTTGCCAATAAGTACTTAAAAGAACAACCACAGTTCTGGAAAAAAGTCTTGTGGACAGATGACACAAAGATTAACATATATCAGAGTGATGGCAAGAGCAAGGTATGGAGGTGAGAAGGAACTGCCCAAGATCCAAAGCATACCACCACATCTGTGAAACACGGTGGTGGGGGTGTTATGGCCTGGGCATGTATGGCTGCTGAAGGTACTGGCTCACTTATCTTCGTAGATGATACAACTGCTGATGGTAGTAACATAATGAATGCTGAAATGTATAGATACATTCTATCTGCTCAAGTTGAAACAAATGCCTCAAAACTCATTGGCTGGCGGTTCATTCTACGACAAGACAATGTTCCCAAACATAGTTATAGCAACAAAGGAATTTTTCAAAGCTAAAAAATGGTCAATTCTTGAGTGGCCAAGTCAATCACCTGATCTGAACCCAATTGAGCATGCCTTTTATATGCTGCTGAAGAGGACTAGCCTCCAAAACAAGCATAAGCTAAAGATGTCTGTGATACAGGCCTGGCAGAGCATCACCAGAGAAGACACGCAGCAATTGGGATATCCATGAATCGCAAACTTCAAGCAATCAAAGGATATGCAACAAAATACTAAACATGACTACTTTCATTTACATGACATTGCTCTGCCCCAAACATTATGGTGCCCTGAAATGGAGGGACGATGTATAAACACTGCTGTAATTTCTACATAGTGAAACCAAAATGTATAAAAATGGCCTTTATTAAAATCAATATGCACTTTAACCACATGTGATTTTTTTTTTCTACTACAAATCTCAAATTGTGGAGTTTAGAGGCAAATAATTGATCCGTCTTGGTCCCAAACATTATGGAGGGCACTGTATCTTGAAATACTGATTCTATCTAACCAGCTGAGCATTTTCAGCACTTCAGCAGTTAAAAAAAAAAAAAACATTTATTTTCATCTTCTACTCCTGCCAAAACATGAAATGGATAAGATTCTCGTTTGCAAATCGATGGCAGTGAAAGATGACTGGTAATGAAGGGGTAGGTCACTGGACATTAATAACATGTAAGGAAAATGTGTGGTAATGAATGCAATAAACAATTCTCCAGCTGCACAGAATGTACAAATCAACACCTCAGCATTGTTGCACGGTGTACAAAATGGATGTGGATAACCAAGGGACGGTGTTATTGCTCTCAGATATGACGAGCCAAATGGAGACCGTTTTGAAAAAATTCAAGAAATATTGACATTTTCCAGTTATCATTGGTATAAAAGATTTGAACACAGTATAAAGAAAATAACAAATGCACACAAGGATATTTCCTACATGGAGGTACAAAAACATTAGATAAGAAAAACATAAGCTATGCAGTTTTAGTTATCAATTAGATAGCACAATTTTAAAATAAAGCAAGTATAAAATTACATGATAGATTAGGCTTAAATGTCAGACACATTTTCTTTTCTCAATTGATTTTCCAAGATCAATCTTTGATTTCCAAAGTTAAAGTACAGCAAAAAATTATAATGTTTGCAGAAAAAACTCCTTTATCCAATATTACAAAAAACTGCCCAACTATGTCCCATCTGTAATGAGCAGCTCAAATCCAATCTTGCTAATTACTGCTCCATCGGTTTACTCTCTCAATCATCAGCAACGTGAAGAAAACTTGCAATTTTATTCTGCACCAACTCAAAAATCAAAACAATTAAATCAAAACAAGCCAATTAAACCTACAATTCTGCATATCTTTGGCATGTGGGAGGAAACCAGAGCACCCGGAGAAAACCCAAGTGGTCACAGGGAGAACGTACAAAAATCATCATCCAGACAGAACCCAGAGTCAGGGTCGAACCCATCTCTATCCCTGTAAGGCAGCACCTCTACTGCTGAGCTAATGTGCTGCCCCTCCCCAAAGTCGTTGATTCTTTGTGCCATGTGATCTTTTGCCCTCAGTTCTCCACAAAGTCGCTGCTTTAGTATTTTTTAGGTTTATCAGTTCAAAGATACAAGATGGAAACAGGCCTTTCAGCCTACTGAGTCCACGCCAACGATAGATCACCTGTTCACACTAGTTCTATGTCATCCCATACCCGACAAACTCTGGGACAATTTACAGAGGCCAATTAACCTACAAGCCTGGCGTCTTTGGGATGTGAGAGGAAACCCACGCAATCACACAGATAGCACAGGAAGTTACAATCAAACAGGTGGTTACAATCAATGTCTCTGACTCTGTAAGGCAGCAGCTGCACCCACTGCTCCACTGTGCCCAACTATGTCCCATCTGTATTAAGCAGCTCAAATCCAATCTTGCTAATTATTGCTCCATCGGTTTACTCTCTCAATCATCAGCAAAGTGAAGGAAACTTGCAAATTTATGCTGCACCGTTCTGAGAAATCAAAATATTATTCCAAAGATCCTTGTTGATCAGAAAGCACATCCAGACATGCTGAAATTTGGTAAATGTCTGTACTGTTCTTTTGGAGAAGGCAGGCACGGGTTATTGATTGGGGACAATCAGCCATGATCACAATGAATGGCGGTGCTGGCTCGAAGGACCGAATGGCCTCCTCCTGCACCTATTTTCTATGTTTCTATGTTTCTATGTGAAAGTTACATCCAATTTTTCAGGTGAGTCTGATATCGGCCTTCAAGTCATTAAGGTTGTAAATCAATTTATTCTTGGCTAAATAAAACAACTGAAGAAAGAATTAAGCATAACCAAACAATCCAGGAGTTGGTTAACCATGCAAAACAGAATTCAGTCCAGTTATGAATCTGAAGAACACTACACCCACAAAGTAAAGAGGATTATCATTTTTAATGGAGTAAAAACAGCAAATAGGATGACATAGTTCAAGTTTGAGGGAGTGATCAATGGGTGTCGTGGACACTAGGCCGAAGGGCCTGTTTCCATGCTGTGTCAATCAATCAAAAAAGTCAATTTAGCCAATAAAATATTGCTGGGTTATCACTGGATGAGCATTTAATGGTTTCAAATGAAATCATGTGTCTGTTGTTTTAGAAGATCATTATGCCCTTACTAAAATGTCAGGCATTAAAATCTGAAGGTGTGTCTCAACCCGAAACATCACCTATCCATTTTCTCCATAGGTGCTGTCTGACACATTGAGTTACTCCAGCATTTTGTGTCCACCTTTGGCAAAAAAGTTATAACAGTTCAAGCATTAAAATAATTTCAAGGCACACATCCACAAAAGCATCTGTTAATTTTTTTAAAGGAACTTTTTTTTTTAGACTTTTAATTGACAGAAAGTGTTGGCATTGATGCTAATTGCATTTCACTTATTAATGACCATAAAAACCAGTCAGGTAATTTAACATTGACAAAGAAGAAACGTGGATAAGGATTTCAAAGCAAAAGCCGACAGTGTTCTTAGCCATACAGCACACACACAAATCCGAAGTTAATTAATGAAACAGGAACTAAACTCCTGGTCCACTTTCCCCTTTACATCTGAGAGCTTCCAATTTTGCCAAAATCCATTCACCTCTCAAAGCCTAAAGATTAAATGCTGAGTGTTCTTGATTGTGCTGAACGAGTGGGAGAACAAATCAGCCTCACCAACAAATAAAGGTTCAGATACAAATTAGAAAGAGTAAATGTGCAAACGTGTACATGTCTTTTGGACTAGTTAAGATCATAAGAGATAGGTGTATAAGTCATCGGCCCATCAAGTCTACTCTGCCATTCAATCATGGTTGATCTATCTCTCCCTCCTAATCCCATTCTCCTGCCTTCTCCCCATAACCTCTGACATCCATACTAATCAGGAATCTATCTATCTGCCTTAAATATATCACTGACTTTGCCTCCACAACCTTCTGTGGCAAAGAATTTCACAGATTCACCACCCTCTGACTAAAACAATTCCTCCTTATCTTTTTCCTAAAAGAATGTCCTTTAATTCTGAGGCTATGACCTCTAGTCCTAGACTCTCCCACTTGTGCAAACATCCTCTCCACATCCACTCACTCCAAGCCTTTCACTATTCTGTATGATTCAATGAGGTCCCCATTCATTCTTCTAAGCTCATGCGAGTACAGACCCAGTGCAAACAAACGCTGATCATATGTTAACCTACTCATTCCTGGGATCTTTCTTGTAAACCTCCTCTGGAGCTTCGACAGAGCCAGTACATTCTTTCTCAGTTATGGTGTCCAAAATTGCTCACCGATATTCCAAATGTAGCCTGACCATCACCTCATAGAGCCTCAGCAATACATCTCTAAGTTAAGGGAATAACTCCATTCCACTTTTGAGTACTTTGAGAATGTATACATCATGTACAATAACACTGACAAAGTGGCTCATGATGAACAATTCAGAAGCAGTTCATCATTCATCTGACCTGTCTCTAATAGACCTTCCTGCATTTATAAAAGTAACAGATTCATAAACGAACCTCCTCCTTACTTTAGTACTGATATTGTAGCTTCTACACTTGCTTGCTTGCACACGGCAGTACAATGTTTGATACTATGGAACTGATTTTCATGTAAATCAAAGATCCAGTCAGCTGAGAGAGACAAAGAACATTGCTCACCTAATCAATGATGTGAGCTGCAGAGATTTATGTAACACCTGACAGCTGTGAGTGCTGGATCAGAATATGCTCATCAGTAGGGAAAAGAGAAAGGAATTCTGATGGTCTTTTTCAGAAACTACACATGAAATTCAAGGTGCCAGGGATGAAGGATGGGGAATAAGCGAGTTCGGTATTTTGATAAACAAAAGGAATCGTGGGATCTGTAAAGGTCATTCGTGATATTAAAAAAAAGCGAATGCAGCGCTGTATAACCTGTGTACAAATTGTTAACTATTCTACCAAGGAATTAATCTAGAATTCTGTCAACTCAATAGCTTCCATTTTTGTTCTGCTGTTCACACACTACTTACACAGTCCCAGTTAGTTCAGTTCATTAATCTGCAATTATGAGATAATCAAAAAGTTAAAGAATTTATTATTTTCATTTAATCCTTAATGTGTTTGCTACTGGAATAAGAAAATATTACTTCTGTTTGAAACATTTTCTTATCTTTATTCATAATTTATGTGTAAAAATATATTTAATCTGAGGCAGGCAGCGACTGTATCAATGTGATGTGGGCTGATGCTTTACCTACAGGCGGTGTGAATGTACCGTTAAGGCAAAGATTCATCTCCAAGGAAAACTGAGTACAGGGTTGGCTCTGTGAAGGAGCCGCCAATCTGATATAAGATATTTAACTGCGAAATGCCTGCCCTTTGGTATTGGATAGATTAAGTGGAGGGTCTGTGCTGTTCCAAGTTTGCGGTGGTTGCGGTGCGTTTCCCCCAGCCATCTCACCCAGCATGTTGAGCAGCCCTTGTTAGCAGAGGCTCTTTGTGCAGGTGTTACCCGAAGCCCAAAGGTTTTGTGAAGGTTCTGCGTTAGGATCGGGCACGCAGCGAGCCAGCGAGAGGGCTGTCAGATCAGATCAGCCCAGGTTGCCGAGTGGCCAAAGGGCGAATTTTAATGGCTCGTTATTAAACTGTTCCGTCTGTGCGGCATCGCCAGCTCTCTCTCTCCCAAATCCCCCACCCCAACTGTCGACAAAGTCCAACTGAGAAAATGCTCCCATTCATATTACGGGTTGGCTCTGCATTTTCCCACTCGCTGGGGTAGGCGGCACCTCCTTCAAAGAGAGCGAGAACATGTCCCGTCAGCTGGGGAGCTGCGACCCACTCCTGAGTGAAGCGTCTAGTTTGGCTGCCGTTGAAATGGCTGCAAATTCCCATAATAATCACCGCCCGGTCACCCGGACCCGGCTCCCAACTGTGTGCCCTGACAGGCTGGAACCAACCCTAGAGGTTAAAGCCACAGCATCTTTATTTAAGCCAACCCACCTCGAAGGTTTAACCAGCCTGTACGAATCCAATCTGAATTTTCCAACCTACCCCCACACAGCACATTCTCCTCGTTTACTTCAATCCAGGAAGGTTGTCTAGATGTAAGGACTGTCTCAAATTGGTTGACCACACAACTTGTAATTCGTGTAAATTAATATCGAATTTGAATGGCTGTGACTCAGGCTAATGCCAGGGATTTGATTCGTTCCAGGCATTCTTGCGTTTTCAAGGCTGGTGCTGTATTGAGTCAATAATTTAAATAGGTACAATTGTGGATTTGTGCAGCCTGCAGTGCGCTGTGGCCTACTGCTGACATATTTGACAGATAAATATATTTATAAATCTCATTGAAATGAATACGCAGGTCCGTACACACACAGTAGCTCAGCTGGCAAGAATGTTTATCCCGAATGACCTATGACCTGGGCATGCGCAGTTGAAACTCGCTTATTATGAGAGTGCATGGAAGCTTCAAAGAATAAATTAAGGTTAATTGCACAAAACTCTCTTCGAATAGACTATTTAGTTAATCATTCAAGGAACAGCCTCGGGCAGATTCTCCTTCATCTCTGATTCATCTGACGGACACCACTCAAAAGCAAATGCATTGCACACTGGTTCATAGAAATGTCATTCGGGTCCCAGATAACATGCACAAGTTCACTCACCAACTCTTGCACCCCATCTCAGGCAGTTAATGACAAAGAGATTTTCAGTTTTTAATTATATCTGGCAGCCATCCCATTACACAGCTTGAATGCCATAATTGAACAAATACTGACCATTATCTCAAAGGACTCAAATATCCTCTGAAAGCAAATGTAAATATATACGTATTATTATGAGGAAAGAATAGTTCTGACACAAGGTGTTGTAAATATGTCCATTCTGCTGTCAAATGATATCATTCTTCTCACTCCACAGGCATGAATGAAATGTGCATCCATTTATTACTGTAATATAGCAGGAGCATTGGATTGTTGGAGATAACGTCTTTTACTTTAGACTTTAAACTTCAGATATACTGTGCGAAAACGACCCCTTCAGCCCACCTAGTCCACACCAGCCAGCAATCAGCCTGTACACTAACACCATCCTACACACTAGGGACAATTTTACAACTTATCAAAGCCAATTAACCTACAAATCTGTACGTATTTGGAGTGTGTGAGAAAACCAAAGTACCCAGATAAAACCTACATGGTCACAGGGAGAACATACAAACTCCTTACAGACAGCACCCATGGTCAGAATCGAACCTGGGTCTCTGGCACTGTAAGGCAGCAAATGTACCGCTGCACCACTGAGCCATCCTTTGAACTAAAGCAAGATCTGACCTGTCAGTGGACAGAGAAGTTTCCTCAATAAAATTTTCAAAAAGGGAAGGATCCTTCAAAAGTTCTGGTCAACTCATTCCTCCAAATCATATGCGTTTGTGTCTCATTTCCAACATTAAAACAATGGTACTATATTTAAGCACTTAATGTCCATAAGCCATGAAAGGCATCTTTTAATACATAGATACATGTATTAAATGTTAATGCAAGCTGTAACATTATAAACCCAAGACATAACCAACGATGCACACTAAACCAATATTTTAAACATGATCAGCTTGTCAATTCCTCAGTTCAATAATTCTAATACTTATTGTTAAATAATGAAGGTGAAATTATTCCATTGGTTGTAATCAAAGATGTTAAACATATTACCTTTGCGAGCTTTCATTTCTAAAACAGACATCAATATTAAGTACAACATCTCATCCTTAACCTCTCCATACTTTACTTTTACAGCCAAAATGCAGCAGTCAATGTACTTGTAAAGCTTAAATGCCATCATCAAGAAAAACATGGCAAGATTCCATGACAATAGTTTGGAACTCCAATCTCCAGAGAAAAGAGGTATTGTCTGACAATACTTTCAGCTCTTTATAAGCCTGAGGGTTAAGTACTGAGAGACAATATGGTTTATGACTATAATTTTATGAGCCTCTTTATAATCACCATCCTTTCTTCAAGCTGGTAAAATTCTAACTGCCCATCAGAGGACTGTGTTATCCCTTTTCAGATACAAGATAGCTACCCGTACCTTATAATTAACTTTAAATTATCCCATTCTTCAAACACACCATCATATAATAGACCATGGAGATTCATTTTCTGTTTTTTATAAACCAGTAGATCAAGAATCAAGGCTATTGACACAGAATTTACTGTGAACTGATGGCAAATAAAATGCTCACATCACTGTTATCATGGAAATAGCCCAGTAATCTGTCCGCCAGTAAACCAAGATAGAACCAGATTCCAATGTCAAACTCCCCATGAGTTTCAAGATAGGTTGCTTTTTACACCCCTACAATAATAAAACGCACCATAGGACGCCTGCCCTGTTACTTAATGCATGGTTCACTTTAATGATAAGATTCATGTCCCTGCAACGTATCTCAAGCTTGGAGGCCCAGAAAAGACAATAACTGAAATAGCATCATGCAGTAAATATTTCCCCATGGGCATTTGATTTTTCTTTTCTCTCGCGGGTTGCTTTATTTTGTCTTGATTTCATCTTTTCTTCCCTCTTTATTAATTCACCCTATTTGTCTCTTCAGCATCCCCATATATTATTATAAACTGACATTTAAATGGTTAATTGCACAGAATATTGGTGTCTTCAAAGATTCCAAGGCCCCAATGTCCCTCGCTTCTCCCTCCGCACATGTGCAAATCCAGGAATTTGTATAATGAAGGCTCATTCATTGAGAACGGTAAAGAGTTAACAATATTGCAATATTAACAACAAGAGTCAACAATAATAGGCCAAATGTGAAATGGTCAGCAGCTTTCTTCCCCTGCCCCCTGCACCTAAAAGTGCAGCTATTTTGTTTACAACAAACCTGTACTTCTGCAGTCACTCATGATAATGATAATAAATAATTGTGGAATTGAATGACTAAACTAATTTAAATTTCCCTGGCATTGTGGTGTGACTTGTGTCTCCAGATCAGTAGTCTGAGCCCCGAATGTGTAGGATAGCGCTAGTGTACGGAGTAATCGGTGGTCGGCATGGACTTGATGGGCCTGTTTAAGTGCTGGATCTCTGAAGTCTAAAGTTATTTGGCCACCTGCTTTTAGCAAGGGCAGAATTTTTTTTTCATTTAGTTTAGAGATACAGCAGTGGAAACAGGCCCTTCGGCCCACTGAGTCCACACCGACTAGCGATCCCTGCACATTGGGAAATGTGTTGGGAAATATTCTAAATACCGAACTGAAGATGGAGTTAAGGCGGAGAGAGGCAAGATAACCGAGTAGATACTTTGACAAAAATGTTACAGCTATATGAAGTGCAATGGCAATCCTTTAATGCTCTGTAGAAATTTCAAAAAGTACTCATTGATAACTGCAGTCAAGAGTGGTTAAAGAAATGGCATGGGAATGTCAACTGCAAATTGCCAATGGCCCACAGTCACATACCTCCAGCATTAGCTAACAAAGTAGCTGAGATAATTGAAATTCATGAATTTTTCTTCTGAAGAATAGATTTCAATAAGGCAATGGGTTGGCAAAGATTCCTCTGGAAAAACAAGAATGCAAGCCAAAAGGCATTATAAATAGTTAGAATTAATTCTTAATCATTTACACCTGAACTGTTAATGCAATTGCTCGACGAGTTTTCAGCTTTATGTAGGCCATCTCCGGTATCACTTTTATCACGTTTCCCCTGAAGTACCAATTATCTCATATGAAACCTTGTTCATTTTTGATGTATCCATTTTTATTGAGGTTATGATGATTAACTACTATTCGCTACTTTATACTGTAAAAAATAGAATTTAAAAAAGTAAGGTAGACACAAAATGCTGGAGTAACTCAACGGGACAGGCAGCATGTCTAGAGAGAAGGAATGGGTGACATTTCGGGTCAAGACCAAGAAGGGTCTCGACCCGAAACGTCACTCATTCCTTCTCTCCAGAGATGTTGCATATCCCACTGAGTTACTCTGGCATTTTGAGTCCACCTTTGAATTAAACCAGCATCTGCAGTTTTTTCCTACACAGTATTAAATGTGATTTTTTTTTACCATTAACCAAGTAAAACGGCCCTGTGTTTATTGGGAAAATAACTCAGAAAAATTATTGGCACAAATATCATCTGATAATTTGTGTCAAAAAAAAGACATGCTGGAACTGCAAATCAGCACAAATGTTTGGTTGCTCTGTCCACCCTGAACCTTCTTGCAAGTTTTTTTTTAAATGCTGAGAAGGTGTTTTATATATTAAGTGCACTGCAGGAAGTTGGAGCTGGAATTTAATAGCATTAACCCTCTTTTATTTCAAACATTTATGCTGCTGCAATGTCTCTTTCTCTCTGGGTAATAAAAGGAACAGTTAAAACAATTTTCTTAAGCTAACTGCCCTGAAACAAAATATCTTGTGCTTTCCTTTGTCCCTATTCTCTGTCTCCACCATGTTATCGGTGCAAAATTTGGCCATTCGACCCATCAAGTCTACTCCGCCGGTACACAAAAATGAAGTCTACTCAGCCATTCAATCATGGCTGATCTATCTCAACCCCATTCTCCTCAAATTTTCCCAATCATTTCTGTATCAAATTTGATTTAAATTTGATTTAAATGCACCTAATTTTCAATTATTTATTTCCTTTGCTTAGCTACAAGTTAGCTACAACTTAGCTACAAGTTAGCTATAAGATATCTATTTCATGTAATGAATCACAACAATCTCTCCTGATCATACCCACCTACATTTCTGTGTCGTTGTTTTGGAAAATGACATCTTTCTCAACTTATTATACCTAACACAGTAAAGTTTTATGCTTAAGATCTTGATTGCATCAAGCATTTAAAACCCTATTTCACAGAATGGAATTGTGCTTTACTGAGAATACATCCAAGAGGTTATATTATTTGTGCTGTTGTTTGTCATTCATTCTTGAGTAAGAGCATGACATACAGTTAATATAATTTTGTGTTGTGTTAGGAGGTGGCTAATTAGACCAATCTGGGCTCAAAGGTTCCTTTCAAACAGGCGCCAAAGCAATAGGGTTTCTGTAATATCAATGGTTCCTGCTTTGAAGGTTCACTTTTCAAGCAGCAAGCAGCACTTCTTTTGTGGGTATACAAAAAAAGGACAATCCCATGCTTGTTGTTCACAGTTGTATGTAACAATGTTGAAACTCTTCAGGGATGTTCTGTCTTTAGTAGTAGGTTAGAAATACAGCACGAAAACAGTCTCTTCGGCCCACCAAGCCCATGCTGATCTATTTCACCCATAGATAGACACAAAATGCTGGAGTAACTCAGCGGATCTGGCAGCATCTCTGGGTACAAAGAATGGATGACGTGTCGGGTCGAGATCATTTTCATATCCCTTATCCCAGTTTTGCATTTTACACACTAGGAGCAATTTAAAGAAGCCAATTAACCTATCAATCTGCAGGTCTTTGGAATGTGGGAGAAGCACCCTGAGAAAACATACCCACTCACAGGGAGAATGTACAAACTCTGCGCAGACAGCACCCGTGGTCAGGATCGACACCGAGTCTCTGGCATTGTAAGGCAGCAACTCTACTACTTTGCCACTGTGCTGCCCCTCCCAAAGTCGTGGAATCTTTGTGCCATGTGATCTTTTGCCCCCAGTTCTCAACAAAGTATCTGCTATGGTATTTTTTAGGTTAATTAGTTTAAAGATACAGTGTGGAAACAGGTCCCTCAGCCTACCGAGTCCATGTCAACGAAAGATCACACGTTCTCACGAGTTCTGTGTCATCCTATTCCTTAGAAACTAGGGGGCAACTTACAGAGGCCAATTAACCTACAAGCCTGCCGTCTTTGGGATGTGAGATGAAACCCACTCAGGGAGAATGTGCAAAATACACAGAGACAGCACCCGGGGTTACAATTGAACCTAGGTCTTTGGCAGTGTGAGGAAGCAGCTCCACCCGCTGCACCACTGATGCCCATATTGTTGCCTATATAAAAATGCCCATATTTTGTCAAACATTTTAATGACATTCCTTGTCACCTGATCTGTGATTCTTTCATCAATGTGCTAATGTTGAGGAGGTTTGCTTGGGACGAAACCATGTGCCTGGAATCTTGTCCTGACACATACTCTGCAGAGAGAGGTCATATGGAAGTGATTAAGCTGTCTGGCATGTCTGCTGTACACTGTCCATGTGTCTCACAACCATAGAGTAAGGTGACCATGGCAAGATCACAATACACCTTCAGCATTGTCTTCAGGCTCAATCCTCTTGTTCCTCTGCTTTAATTCTCAGTCTTCCAAAAGCAGAGCTGCTTTTTTGCTATCCCATAGTTGACCATCAAGAATGGTGACTGATCTTGAGAAAATGCTGCCAAGATATGTGAACTTGTCCACCACTAAATTCCTCTGCCGATTCACAAGAACATTCGGTTCTGCATCTAAGGTGGTGGTGTAGGCTGGTGCATCATTTCTGTTTTCTTTGTGGTAATCTTGAGACCAGAATTGCGACAGGCACTGACACAATTTTCCTAGCATTCCTGCATATAAGCATCTGAGCTTCCGTTATGTGCAGTCAACAAAGAGGTAGTCCGATAAATGCTACTCAGGTTATACTTTAATTTAGCTGTAACCTGCTGCTAAATTTTATTTATCATTGCTGTGACATTAAAATATTCAATTCTGGAACAACAATATTTTAATATGTTATTATTGCACAAAAATTCCTGTAAGCACAAGCATTTCCTGTCCCATATTAAGTTATGTAATACTATGACCATGATATGAAATATTAATTAATCTGTTGATAGGGCCCATGAATAAAATTGCAGTAGTACACATAAAATATAAATGAATATGAAACTTGGGCACAACTTTTGCACAACTGTTAAGTGAAAAGTAGTTCCCAACTTTTTTTCCCTTAATGTAAGTAATATGCCATAGTCAATTAATCGATGCGTTAGGCAAAACAGACCTAGATTGGAATAAAGTTATACACATCTGCTGATTTATCCTGAAACAAATAGGTTATCAGCTTGCACCCAATGTTACTCAAATCTGTCATTCAGCACAGCTACTATCCTTCAGAGACGAGAACTGCATCCGAAGGAGACTCCAGTTCAATCAATCAAAAATCAATTTTGTCAGTTATTATAAATTATAAATACATTTAGACAGACTGCCAACTAGGTAAAATATGTAAATGTATACTTTACATCACAAATATCTTTATAGTGCCTCTCACTACCTGGCATTAATTTACATGCTCATGAAATGCTCATCCATATGTTAGTTCCATCTAAATAATGGCTTTTCCACTTCTCTGGTGACTCCCATTAAAAAAAAATTATCCCAGGGATTTATCACAGCTGCTCATATTCCAACCCACATCAAGTTCTAAACACTCATCATAATCATACTCACTGATCAATGTAAGCTTCTGGCCTATTCATTCATTAGTTTAAAAATTCTTATTCTTTCATTCCCACCTCCGAATCTCTGCAATCTTCTCAAACCCAACAAGTACTCTGCCTTAATCTAGTTCTTGCTTCTTATCGTCCTTATGGTTTAACATTGCAAATGCCTACACTAGTTAGACAATTTCTAAGAGATTTCTTAACCTGATCCTGCCCCCACCCCTCCTCATTAGAAATATAGAAACATAGAAAATAGGTGCAGGAGGAGGCCATTTTGTCCTTCGAGCCGCCATTCATTGTGATCATGGCTGATCATCCACAATCAGTAACCCATGCCTGCCATCTCCCTTGATTCCGATTGCCCCTCAAGCTCTATCTAACTTTCTTTTAAATTCATCCAGTGAATTGGCCTCTACTGCCTTCTGTGGCAGAGAATTCCACAAATTCACGACTCTCTGGGTGAAAACGTTTTTTCTCATCTCAGTTTTAAATGGCCTCCCCTTTATTCTTAGACTGTGGCCCTTGGTTCTGGACTACCCCAACATTGGGAATATTTTTCCTGCATCAAGTTTGTTCAGTCCTTTTATAATTTTATATGTTTACTAGACTAAGTGGGACCCGTTGGGTCCCAGCATCACAGGGGAGGGCTGGTCCCCCAACACAATATTCCGCCTCTCCACCAATTCCAATATTTGTGGCCAGTGGGAAGGGGGGCTTTCTGGAGCGCTAGTATGGGTGTTGTGGGCTGAAGGGACTGGTTTCCAGAGGGCTAGTATGGACATTGTGGGCCGAATGGATTCTTGCACTGGCAGCTCAGTCACTCAAGCCTGTTGTGCTAGCAGCTCACTCACTCACTGGTGGGCTGGCAGTTGACTCATGGCTATTCCTTGAAATTCCATTTCAAGCAGGGTGCAAGGCCACCAAATTCAAGTGCAGCTTCTTACCACTTCAAGCAGGGTGCAAGGCTACCAAATTCGTGCAGTTTCATACCATTTCAAGCAGGGTGCAAGGCTACTAAAGACAGCGAGTCGTGACCTCTCCCTCCTCCATTTTAAAGAGACTGAGCCACACCA
This sequence comes from Malacoraja senta, assembly GCA_038087875.1. Taxonomy (NCBI): domain Eukaryota; kingdom Metazoa; phylum Chordata; class Chondrichthyes; order Rajiformes; family Rajidae; genus Malacoraja; species Malacoraja senta. The sequence goes on along the minus strand of JAXLNO010002853.1, from coordinate 38,426 downwards.
ACACTTCTGGGTTTATAGTCCCTCCCCCCTTCCACCAGAAGGGGCGTGGCCTTCATGGTGTGATTGACAGGAGAGAGATTTCAACATTTTAAAAACACTAATAACTTTTATTTTTCATCGATGGGAAAAATCCTCGGCACCTGATGAGCGGAGGGGGACTCTGAGTAAGATGGCCAAAAAATCACAGCCGTACGTCGTAGCGTTTTTTCTAAAATCAATATAAAGCGCAAACAGGAAGTGGTCAAGATTAGACTTTTAATTATGTATAGAAGGCAAGGCAACTTTAATTAGGCAAGGCAACTTTAATAAGGCAAGGCAACTTTAATTAGGCAAGGTAACTTTAATTAGGCAAGGCAACTTTAATTAGGCAAGGCAACTTTAATTAGGCAAGGCAACTTTAATTAGGCAACACAACTTTAGCATTTCCAAACCAAAGGCAACACAGCTTTAGCATTTCCGAACCAAAGGCAACACAGCTTTAGCATTTCCAAACCAAAGGCAACACAGCTTTAGCATTTCCAAACCAAAGGCAACACAGCTTTAGCATTTCCAAACTATATTTTCAAACCACATTAAGGGCACTGACAGGTCAGTAAAACCACTCACAGTTAGTACATATGTGTTCAGTGTTATTCAAGTTCAAGTTCAAGTGAGTTTATTGTCATGTGTCATAGGACAATGAACATAGAAAGCATTGACTACAAAACAGATCAGTGTGTCCATATATCATTATATAAATATATACACACATGGATAAATAAACTGATAAAGTGCAAATAACAGATAAAGGGCAATTAATGTTTTGTCTGAGCCAAGTTTAATAGCCTGATGGCTGTGGGGAAGTAGCTATTCCTGAACCTGGTCGTTGCAGTCTTCAGGCTCCTGTACCTTCTACCTGAAGGTAGCAGGGAGATAAGCGTATGGCCAGGATGGTGTGGGTCCTTGATGATACTGCCAGCCTTCTTGAGGCAGCAACTGCAATAGATCCCCTCGATGGAAGGGAGGTCAGAGCCGATGATGGACTGGGCAGTGTTTACTACTCTTTGTAGTTTTTCCCCTCCTATTATTCACACTGCACCCAGCTTTGTGTAATCTGCAAATTTGCTAGTGTTACATTTAATTCCATCATCTAAATCATTAATATATATTGTAAATAGTTGCGGCCCCAGCACCAAGCATTGCAGCACTCCACTCGCCACTGCCTGCCATTCTGACAGGGACCTGTTTATTCCTACTCTGTTTCCTGTCTGCCAACCAATTCTCTATCGATGTCAAAACCCTACCCCCAATACCATGTGCTCTAATTGTGCCCACTCATCTCCTGTGTGGGACCTTATCAAAGGCTTTCTGAAAGTCCAGATACACTACATCCACTGGCTCTCCTTCATCCATTTTACTTGTCACATCCTCAAAAATGTCCAGAAGATTAGTCAAGCAGGATTTCCCCTACATGCTGACTTGGATCAATCCTTTTGCTCCATTATTACTTCTTTAATAATTGACTCCAGCATCTTCCACACTACCGATGTCAGTCTAACTGGTTTATAATTCCCCCTGGTCTTTAATTACTGACCACTTGACTCATTCACCCTCATTGCAACACACCATTCCACCCCAATAAAAAGACAATACGTCTTGTTACTCTTCTGAAACATTCATTATCACTTCCCATCTGCAACATTTAGAGTCAATTATTCAGCAGAGAAATGCCTTTAGCCAACTATGTCCATGCCAACCTCCATGCCAATCTCCATGAATTTATAAATAATAAATGCATTCAAAGAAAATGGACAAAACATGGAATTTCATTTAATGTCCCCATGGTTTTCTCCAACTTACTCCCAGGGAGGGAGGGGGAAGAACAATGGATAATGGTGGACCCGCCATGAGGGAGGGGGGATGAACAAAGGGGGACCTGGCTCAGAGGGGGGATTTGTAACATTGGAAGCGCCCTTTATGGACGACTATTTGCATACCTTGGGAATGCAAGCACAGAATTTCACAGTATTCAATTCAATTCAGCAGAAATGCTCTTGGAGATTTCAGTCAATCCTGGTAAGTTGACACCACCTCCATATTGGGGACCATGACTACATCGGTCAGGAGCACCAAATTCTGGAACTCAGCCACTAAAAATTTCCATCTTATTCTTCCTCTTCAAGGCCATCTTAAAAAATTGTCCCTTCAACTAAACCTTGTCACTTTTTTTCTAAAATCTCTGTCCTTTGCTGCATGAGTGATGATGCCTGATTCTCCTCCTAGTTGCACGGATTTTCAGCCTATACCAAAGATGCTACACAAATGCAAGTTTAATAAAAACAAAACCCATAATGAAACCCATAAATAAACAACCTGGTTCTGCTGTTAAAAATGCTACTTCACACCAGTGTTGTCAGCTAGTTGATGACAACAAGGCAAGAATTATGGGAAATTTCAGGGATACAATTGGAAAAATTCTTTCCATTTCAGAAGAGAATCAAGAGAAATCAATAGGTATGGATTTATTATTTGTGTCCATTTAAACTAAACTAATTGCACAGTAAACAATGTAATAGCAATTCTTCCTTCAGTTTGTTAATTCTTGAGACTATCAGCCCAACAAGTCCGTGCTAACGAGTGATCCACGTGCACGAGCAGTGTTCTACACACTAGGGACAATTTACAATTTTACCAAAGCCAATTAACCTACAATCCTGTAAGTCTTTGGAGTGTGTGAGGAAACCGGATCGGAGCACCAGGTGAAAACCCACGTGGTCACAGGGAGAATGTACAAACTCCGCACAAAAAGCACCCCTAGTCAGGATTGAACCCAGGTCTCTGGCACTGTAAGGCAGGAACTCCAACACTGCGCCGCCCCAGAATCTTCAAATCATAAAAGTTAAATGTTATATTTCTCCAAAATGAAAACTCTTGATAATATCTTGACTCACTGCTCTCAGATGCTATTACTAGCCATGCAACAGCCTGTGCAGCAGCATCTTCTATCTTGAACCTTTGCAAGGGGACCAAAGCCAATACAATGCATGATATATGTGCACACACGGGAGCCATACATAACATGGTATTGCACTTTTCAATTAAAACCCAATCTTTTTCCTCCGGTAACCTCATACCATTTGTGCACTTCATAATGTGCAATGATCTACTTTCCTGGGTTTCTTACTTAATCTGTGATTTTTAATACATAACTGCACTTTATATTGATTTAGTCAAATTTTCACGTGAATTACTTTGAGCCAGATCCTCATTCTGTTATAGTGGGAATGTGGCATCTTCTTCAGAAGTGAAAACTAGTGCAAGATTTTTAATTACAAAAATATTTATCTTTGCCAATGAGGTAACATGACAGTTTTATCAATAAGTCAACATGGTCCTAGATTAAAGACAGACGCAAAGTGCTGAGGTAACTCAGCAGGTCACACAGCCTCTCTGGAGAAAATGGATGGGCGATGTTTCAGGTTAGGATCATTATTTCCAATTTGACAAGCATTGCCAAAACTATAAATAATAAATTATCTGCAAGATTAAGGCATCTCAACAAATAAAATGAGGCATATCAAAATGTTTACCACAACAGTCCACCAGAAACAAAATATTTTCATGTCTTTGCTGAGTATGTCCAATAAACTGTATTCCTTGCATATAGTCTTATGTAACAAATGAGGAACAGTTCATAACAGTTTCAGCCAGTAATTACCTAATATCACACCACTCAATGGAGCAAAAGTAAAACCTCCAGTATAATTACATTATGTTCATTCACAAATTAGAACATAACAAATTAATTAAAAAACTAAATGCATGTATATATTTAAAATGTGTTAGTGCATAACTAAATGTGTATATTTATACACACATGTATAAATACATATATACACACAAATATACACATACATACATATATATCAGGCACATGCCGTCAGGGTAGGCAATGTAGGCAGTGCCTAACCTGACCAAAATTATAAAAAGGTAATTATTAAATATAAATAGCAAAGATTTCCAATTAATTTACTAAATTCAGTATTTATTATTAAAGGTTATTATTTTAATAATCGATCAGGTAGGCATAATACTCCCTTTCATCCGCAGTACGCGTAATACACGTAACTATGTTTAACTCACGTGTCGTGGAAGCTGCTTCAAGCCTTCACTGACAACGGACAATAAAGGCAGCTGAAATTTTGCCTTTGCACCGCGGAGTGCGCGCACGTGTGCTGCACAGCCTGCGCGCAAGGGCTGCACATGCCTACAGGAGAGGAGACCAATCTGCACATGCGCGGTTTTAAGATTTAAAAAAACTTGACTAACTGCCTACAGGACCGATCTGCGCATGTGCATATTTTACGATTTTCTGCGCATGCGCGGTTTTTACGGTTTTTAAATGTCGAGTGACTGCCTAATGCCCACCCTGAGTAATTACTCAGGGCATGTGCCTGATATATACACATACACATATATATACACATGCACACACACACACACATATATATATATATATATATTTAATATGAAAACATATATATGTATGTACATATATATATACGTTTGTGTATGTATGTGCACACAGCTATACATACACACACATTTTCCACAGCGAAAAAGTAGTATTTAACCAGGCATGTTAACCATACTCTTCCTCTCATATATAATAACCCACTACAGGTGACATGAGAAAAACCCTAGAATAATCTGAATCCTAGAGTAACCTACTTTCAAAGAAACCCCTCTTGGGTTATTCACATCATTGATGCTTTTGAAAAGCTCAGGAGGAAGACATATTTACAAAAGTTTTGAACAATGTTATTAAAACTGACATTTTTAAGAAAGCCACAAAGAAATATCAGGCGAGTATAATTTTATGGTAAAAAAGAGTTCCATTTTGAGCAAGAGCCACTTGTAACCACACTTTGCTCCTCTGTTAACCAATGAGTAATGAGTACTTACTTTGTTACATGATCTCTACCCAACCCAGAAAAGTCTGAAAGACAAACCAAAATACTTACAATAGCAGGTTCCTTTGAGTGGGTTGCCGAGGTAACGGTTATCCGATTCACACCTAAATAAAAAAGAAATCTTCAAAAAGTTACAGGGTAGAATATAAATCAAATTTTAACCATTAGATGCAAAGCACATACAAAATCCAAAGTATTAAATGGATCTTAAATTCCATCTTTTGCAATTCTAATAGGATGAGCATTGAATGCATCATAATCCGGATGTGAAACATTCAAATTATTATTAATAAAAGTCCTTTGAATTTTAATTATGATTTGCCGATTGAAAGCCATTGCAGGTTTAGCTTAGTTTAGAGATACACTGCGGAAACTGGCCCTTTGGCCCACCGAGTCCGCACCGGACCAGCGATCCCTACACACTAACACTATCCTACACACACTAATTTACAATTTTTACCAAGCCAATTAACCTACAAACCTGCACACATTTGAAGTGTGGGAGGAAACCAAAGATCTCGGAGAAAACCGAGATCATGGGGAGAACGTACAAATTCCGTACGGACAGCACCCGTAGTCAGGATGGAAACCGGGTCTCTGGCACTGTAAGGCAGCATCTCTACAACTGTGCCACCGTGCCAATCATTAGTGAACCTTCCAACTTAGTAATGAAATGGTATCAACATTTCCGAGCCTCGTGAGCCAAGGAGGCTGAATGGTGACACCTTAGAGGTTTCGAAAATTATCAGCAGCATAAATATGGTAGAGAGGCACAGCTTTTTTTTCACTAGGGTAGGGAAGTCTAAAAATAGAGGGAATAGGTTGAAGGTGAAAAGGGAAAGATTCAAAGGGGATCTGAGGGAGTTTTTCCACACAGATGGTGGCAAGTATTTGGAATGACCCACCAGAGAAAGTGTAGGAAGGAGCTGCAGATGCTCGTTTACACTGAAGATGGACTGAAAAAGCTGGAGTAACTCAGCGGGTCAGACAGCATCTCTGGAGAAAAGGAATAGGTGACATTTTGGGTCGAGACCCTTCTTCAGACTGAGAGCCAGAAGAGAGGAAAAGGAGAAGATGACAGATGCAGTTACAATTCCAATATTTTACAAAAAACATTTGGACAGGTATATAGTATTGAAGGAAATGAACCAAACAGGGCCTGCGTCTCTGCTGTAAAATTGAATCTATTAATCTAATGTTTTTTTTTCAAATTCTAGATTTATTTTATTACACAAAGTTCTCCAGTTGCCATGATAGATGTAAAACCCATTCCTCCAGATCAAGGTCTCAGATACAAGTCCAGAAACTTCACCCTGAAAAGTAGATTTAAAGGAAGGAATTTAGAGATAGAAAGAAAAACACCAAGGGATTAAGTTGGAGGTTTAGACTCTGAGGAGACAGAAATTAAAAATCTGGGCCAAGCACAGTCGAGGTAGAGGTTAATTAAACATTATGTTGACCACCATTGGAAGTAGGAAGTCAGTAATGAAATTTTTGCCATCCAAGGATTTTAGAAGAGACATAAGATTTGGAATTAGATGCACTAAACAATAGGGGTCAGCAAAAATCAAGGAAAGAGTTGGCAATGATAGGATTAAGACTCTCTTGCCAGCACTCAGAACACCATCATAGAAAGGAAGATCCGTTGTGCTGGAGTATCTCAGCGGGTCATGCAGCATCTGGGAGAACATGGGTGGGTGACGATTTGGGTGACCCTTCTACAGACTCACAGAAAACTATCATTGAAAGCATTAGAAGAGTTCCACTATGAAAGTACGTAAAAGATTTTCAACAAAATGGTAAAAGGACAATATACAGGGCCACCAACGCATTTTACAGGGGTAGTTTTGGATCGTTGATGATGCTTGGATGTTTGAAGCTCAAGTCATGATCTATTAAAGCAAGAAGATTCAACATCTTCAGTGAACTGAATATGTTACAGTGAACTGAATATGTTACGTTGTGCAGGAAGATAATGGGATAAGGAACCAAGTCATGTACATTCTAGTAGAACTGAAAACAAAAAGGTTTAATTTAGAAAAATCTCAACTAAATTTCAATGTTTCAAAGTTGTTCCAAAGCACAATGAAAATCATAGCCAATAATATTATTGGAAAAAAAAGTTTATCTTAACCAGATGTGAAAGTAGAAACCGCATTTTAGAATAATGTTGCTCTTAACTGGAAACAAGAAGCGAATCTTGTACTGATAAAGTGCCGTAGAATTATGCAGCCAATTTGGAGCTTTTTAGACATAAGGGATTATAGGCTGATTTTTCCCATAACATTATTCCCAAAACATTTACAAAAACATTATTCTTAAAAAATATCATGACTTTGATTAATATTGGCCATGACACCAGGAATACTGAAGGCTCTGTCTCACGGTGTTGCGGTAATCGGCGGTGAAGCGCGGCGTCGCCGGTAGAGGGGACCGCACGGCAACGGCGAGAGCGCCGAGCCTATGCCGCGGGAGCGCCGCACGGATGCTGCGCGGGGGCCGAGTGAATTAAGTAAGGCTGGTCCCACGAGCTTGCGGTAAGTAAAAAAAAATGTTGCCTTACCGGAAGCTTTTGTTGCACGTACGTCGGGTGACCACCGCACGGCCTGTCCAATGAGCATGCGATCCCGGACTTTTACCGGAAGTGGGGGGGGGGGGGTGCGCGGACGTCCATCTTGAGAGGAGTCAAGCTCGAGCCTGACGCCATTTGGAGCGGAGTCTGGAAGCTCGAGCTTGACGCCATTTTTTTTCAGGTAAACAAAAGTCGCTGGCTATTTTTGTTCTTAAAACAACTTGTGTTATAGAAATGTGCTTTATAAAAGACAATTTTATAAAGGGGGTTAGGGCCTAAGAATTGTAGACCAGCAATAACAAAGCGGGGCTGTGGCGGCGGGGCTGTGGTGGCGGCCGTGCTGATCTGCGGGGCTGTGGCGGCGGCAGTGCTGATCGCGGCGCTGTGGCGGCGGCCGTGCTGATCGCGGCGCTGTGGCGGCGGCCATGCCTCACTGGCGGAGGCTGTGGCGGTGAAGGTTCTACTTGCGGCGCTCGTGCCACACTGGCGGCGGCTGTGGCGGCGGCCGTGCCGCACTCGTGCATCACTGGCGGCGGCTGTGCGGTAGGAACATATTTTTGAACAGTGTTGGGGTTTTTTTAGCACCGTGCGGTGTTGGGAACAACGCCGCACGGCCCCGGAATTGTGCGTTTGACCGAGCCCGCGGTCTCTGGCGGCCCAGGAGCGGTAGATAGTTCCTGTTTTGCACCAATGACCGCAGACTCATGCGACAGGCCTTTGACAATGCCTTGTTTTTCATAAGTGTTGTGAATTCTTTAACTTCATCTCAAACAGCAAGAGGATTTGGCTTAATTTCAAACCAAAAGATAGCACCACAAATAATTCAACACTTCCTGAGTTTTTCCAATGTAGTGTCAGCAGGAGTTTATTTCTCGCTCTATTCTGTGAAATGTGAATTAAATCAGCTCACTGATCCAGAGGCAAGAGTTATTACCAACTGAAGGCTTAGTTAGCTGAGGAAAGTGGAGATCACTAATGAGCTTTGGGACACGTGGAAGTCCGATCCTTCAGGCAGGGTCTAGTTCAGTACACAAGATAACACCTGTGCCAACATTATCTGCATAGCTAGAACTATTAGGCAGGTACCTATAAGGATAGGGATTAGTGATAGGTGGCTGCTATTTCCCTTGTTGTCCACTAAAAAAATGGAGTAATGAGATTATTTGATTGATGAGTGAACAGTTTATTTCATTGGCAAAGCTCCTGAACGATATCTGGCAATAGAGTTTGGTGGCTATTTATTGTAATGTCAGATAAATTGCTGACAAAGTAAAATTAATCTGTGGCTGACATCAATAAAAAAGTGTCATAATGTTATTTTTTTTTAATGCTTAAGTGGAGTAGAAAGGCTAACTCTCATGCAGCACTGCAAACATTACTTGAATATTAGACTGCTTTCAGAAAGAAAACATTTGAACAATCCCACCTCAGGTCATGTGTAGGAAGGAACTGCAGATGCTGGTTTAAACCGAAGATAGACACAAAAAGCTGGAGTAACTCAGCGGGACAGGCAGCATCTCTGGAGAGAAGGAATGAGTGATGTTTCAGGTCGAGTCTGAAGAAGGGTCTCGACCCGAAACGTCACCCATTCCTTCTCTCCAGAGATGCTGCCTGCCCCACTGAGTTACTCCAGCTGTTTGTGTCTATTTCCACTTCAGGTCATGTACCTTTCTTAGAATTTATCTTCATTCAGCATTTAATTTATTAAAGAACTGCAACATTAGCAAGCGAGCACAGTAATTCATTTGCCGTATTTTCAGCAGTCATGAGTTTATAATTGTTTGTCCCGACTGCCCAATCTGCCGTTTACCTCTCTCCCTCAATTCACTGATCGATGAGCAAAAATATATATACATCATCTTAAACAGGAGTTGCTTCCTTTGAACGACTTGGCTAGCATGTTTTACTTGAAATACAGACTGATGAGAGAACTAATTAAAGTGTGTAAAAAAAAATGGTGGGTATAGAGAAGGTGCATCTAAAGGATCGACTTCCCATAGCACTAGCTCAGTGACAATGGGGTATGATTTGCCTGGTTAACACACTAAACAAATATTTTATTGCTGTGTCTCTGTGCAGGGGTCAATAATAAATCAATATACAAATATAATTATGGAAAGATTAGAGGGAACTTTTATATTATTTCAAAATAAACTTTATTCCAAATAAAAGATATACAAAATAAAAATGGCCAAAACTCTTCATGCCTTCTCTACACATTCAATACTCATACTCAGTAGTGTTTGCAACTTTTTTAAAAAACAAAACACCCTTGTCACTCATGTGGCTGGCCCCCTAGGGTGATATCCCTTCCCTTCCCTTGTTTGAGTGCTGTTCCCACCAGACTGTGCCCCTCAATGTCCAGCAGGAGAAGGACCCTCGTCAGTGGTCCTCCCCCACAGAGACATCGCGTTGACTACACCAAGCTTCAGTGCATCCCCCAGCATGTACTCCTGCAGTCTGTAATCAGCAACATTCCCTGGCAGACATCTCGCTGTGACGGGAATCCAACAAGTTTCTTGCAGATCAAATAATTGAGTCAGAAAATATCATGCAAAGAACAATGGGAGTCTTGCAATTGCTGCCTAAAGGGGTCGCAGAGGTAGAATCTCCCTTCATATTTCATTGGTGCTTGGGTGAGCACTTAAGGAGTTGCAGTCTCTCAGGCTGGGATGAGAGAACTGGGATGGGAGCTGAATACAAATTGCTCAATTTTTATTTAGACGGACATATGGATCAAATGGCCACCCTTTTTAGGGTTCTTTTCTAGGATTCTACAGCATGATTGACTGCTGCACTCCAGTCTCAATTCCGTGTTGTTAACTTCAAAAGGTCCTTCTTGAATAATTATTCCCAATTGTAGCTTCAAAAGGTAATTTTCCACAATGACCAGGAAGAAAACCCATACAAATGTTTCCTGAAGGCTTTCCAACAATTTAATTTATTCTTCTTATATCACCTTTATGTTATAAGATTGTTTCAGACTTAAAATGAAGAAAAGTAGAATATGAACTAAATCAGCTGTCTGTATGATTATTTCTCAATTTTCTGTTGTAAATTGTCTATTATCTCCAGCCTTTGTAATGAGGAAGCAATATTACATCATAGACATCTCTCTCTAATGTCAGAATGTGAATATCAACATAAATTAAACATCATTTCGCAAATGGAAAGAGGAAAAGTTTTACTGCCCTTTTAGGAAGTCACATTTCTGTCTACGTGTTAAACCCATCCAAAGATAAACACAAGGTACTTTGAAGAAGTCTGTGGTAGCATTTTTTAAACTGCACATTCAATAATTTCACATGCATTTAGTATCTTCTAAAGTTAAAATGTATCATTGTAATGTTTGGAAAGTTGTTTAATTGTTTCATTATATTTCTGTTTACAAAGTTTCGCTACAAGACAACAATTGTGATCCGAAGAAACTTTGTTTTATAGAAATTTATGTTACAAATTCAATTATGTTTATTGAGGAATGAGGGTTTGCCCAGAAAGTATCAGACTACAAATAACAAAGTTATTTTTTCTTAGAATTTTCAAACATGCAGGTTTTTAAAATAATGTTAATTTCTGTTACCTAAAAATATTGAAGACTATTATTTAGTAGAGTATTCTTTGCACAAGGGTCAATGGAAGCAATTCTTTGTCATTTTCAAAGCCCACCTGTGGTGAAACTGATAGACTGTGCTCCGAAGAGAGAATGATGTCTAATTACTACTGGGTGGTTACATGGAAAGTTTTATCCCCGCTACCACACTCACACAGTCATTTTTCTCTACTTGTCAATTTCCAAAGCAACTTTTAATTGGTTTTCCAGTTCCCGATCAAAATCATGTTATACTGAATTCATAATACAAATCGGGCTCCCCAATTCATCAATTGCATTCTAATTAACTCACTTTATGGAAACAAGCATTAAAGCAGAAACAGTTGTATTCAAAATACGCACAAGAGATACCTAAAAATAAAATGGTTTTGGATTTCTAAGTTCTGCAAGACAAATACACAATGAAAGTAACAGGATTGAACTTAAGTTATAAAGAAGGATCTGCAGATGCTGGAAAATCGAAGGTACACAAAAATGCTGGAGAAACTCAGCGGGTGCAGCAGCATCTATGGAGCGAAGGAAATAGGCAACGTTTCAGGCCGAAACCCTTCTTCAGACTGATAGGGGTCTGTCAGTCTGAAGAAGGGTTTCGGCCCGAAACGTTGCCTATTTCCTTCGCTCCATCGATGCTGCTGCACCCGCTGAGTTTCTCCAGCATTTTTGTGTACCTTGAACTTAAGTTATGTTGGACATCAGAATGCCAATAGTTGGAAAAGGGTACCTAATGTTGGTACTGACATCTGTTGATGAAAGGGTGCAGTGGAAGCAACACAAATAATATTTAAACCTATGGCCCTTAATTTGAGGATAAGCTAATGTTTTTTTACATTTTGAAGACAGGCATCTTCAGGGGAGAGATGGTTAAGGGGCTGTCCCACGGTGGCAACCTAATTGGTGAGTTTTGAAGAGTTTAGGAGAGTTTGAAAAAGTGTCATGTTGAAGACCTCCTTTGACTATGTGGAAGACCTCCTTCGACTATGTTGAAGACTAGCTTCGACTAGCTTCGGGAAAATTGGACACCGAATAGTGGAGAGTGAAAACGACCTCCTTCGACCTCCCTTCGACTATGGATTACCTACGAATAACATGCCGACCTACTATGACCTACCTCGACTAAACCTACGAGTAAAATAAAATATTGATATTTACCATGGCGACCTTTTTTTTACTCGCGGGCATTTTTCAACGTTGAAAAATACGCCGCGACCTAGCTGAGGCCTTGAGTACGCGGGGACTACTCTCGAGCATGAAGGGGAATTACAAAGACCTCCTCGGACCTCGTGTCGACCATGCTGCAAGTATGAGTCGAGGGCAAACTCTTCTGAACTCGCGGATTAGGTCGCCACAGTGGGACAAGCCCTTAAAACTTTCCAACATTTTTTAATTGGTTGTCCATGAACATGAGGCAAAAAGTCAAATGTATCCAATTGAACCTCAGATGCTTAAAACAAATACAATTATTCCCAAATAAGAATTTGGTATGCGGTTACAGTGTGCATTTTCACTGTGTGTGCAGTTGCAGTTCGAAAGTATTCAACGTTTTACACAAAATAATACAAAGTGTAGCATGGTCTTCATTATAGTGTCTCGTTTATTCTTACTACTTATTGGTTATCCAGTAAAATGTTGCATAACACACATGGAAGCACTAGCAAACCTTGCATGGAGAGAGGAACTGTAGTTTGTGGGAAGCAAGAATGGAAAATCTCACAGGAAAAATAAAGGTACTCAATGCACGGAGGCGGTTTCTTCATCAAAGGGAAATTCACGGAGGTGGTTTCTTCATCAAAGCTATTCTCATGGAGCTAGTTGGATTACCTTTTCCATGTTGGGGTGGGGGTGGGGGGGGGGGGGGAGGGCGTGAGAATTATTCAAATGTCACCTAAAATTGTGCAGGTTATATTTTATCATCCTTCAAAGTTTAGCCTCTATTGCACCTGTGAGACGAGTAGATAAAACAAATTATGTATTGGAGGCACCTGTGGGTCCTTTCCATGTAAATTTTCTGCTAACACTCCCAGGCTAAATTCAGTCAGTTTGTTCGTCATCTTATGGTAGAGAAGTTACTGAATATTTAATTAGAAAATATATGCTTCCTCCATAATTGATGACCCGCTGACAGAACTGTTGGAGCATACAGTTTTGCATGCTATTCCTGAGATCACAATTGTGTTCATCATTAATTTCAGGATTTTTGAAAGCAGGGAAATATCAATCATACAACACAATAAAATCAGCATGTGAAGAATGCCAGATGTCCATCTTCAAAATTCATTGTTTCAAACAAAAATAGTGCCGTCTTGGAAAAAAAGCCTCAAGTAAATTAGCCGTTGATTATCTTTGAGTCTGATGACTTTTTATTCTAACTCCATTAACCATCGTAAGGTCAAGACACAGAGAGCACAAATAATCAACATAGGTCAAGAAACTATATAAACTATATATTTGGAAAGCCACAAAAAGTAACTGCCAAAGATAATTGATCGTGACCTAACACATACATATTTTATGTGCAGGAAAGAACTGCAGTTGCTGGTTTAAATCGAAGGTAGACACAAAATGCTGGAGTAACTCAGGCAGCATCTCAGGAGAGAAGGAATGGGTGACATCAGGTCACGACCCTTTTTCAGACTGATGTCAGGAGAGTGGGTGGAATGTAGTCGGAGGTACTACTGAGGTCTGAGGTCCCCACCTGCTTTAAGAGGACATCAATAATACCAGTGCCCAAGAAGAGTAAGGTGATGTGCCTCAACGACTATCGACCAGTGGCACTAACGTCCGTGGTGATGAAGTGCTTTGAGAGGTTGGTTATGGTGCATACCAACTCCTACCTCAACAAGAACCTCGACCCACTAGTTTGCCAACCGTCACAACAGGTCAAAGGAGGTTGCGATCTCACTGGCTCTCCACTCCGCACTGGACCACTTGGACAATAAAAACACTCGTCAGGCTGTTGTTTACAGCTCGGCATTCAATACAATCATCCCCTCCAAACTATTTACCAAGCTCACGGAAATGGGTCTCTGCGCATCCCTCTGCAATTGGATCCTCGACTTCCTCATCCACAGACCACTGTCTGTTCGAATTGGCAGAAATACTCAACCCTCATTAACAATCAGTACGGGAGCACCTCAAGGCTGTATGTTCAGCCCCCTGCTCTACTCACTCCATACTCATGACTGTGTAGCCAGACATAGTGCGAACTCCATCATCAAGTTCGCCGACGACACCACTGTGGGATGAATTACAGATGCCGATGAGTGAGAGTATAGAAGTGAGATCGACCGATTGACCAAATGGTGCCAGCACAACAACCTGGCTCTCAATATCAGTAAAACCAAAGAACTGATTGTGAACTTTGGAAGAGGAAGGATGAGGACGCAATCCTGGTTATATGGGATGATGGTGGAGAGAGTCAAAAACTTCAAATTCCTGGGCGTGTATATTTCCAAAGATCTTTTCTGGACCCAGCACACTGATACAATTATAAGGAAAGCACATCAGCGCCTCTACTTCCTGAAAAGATTAAGGAGATTCAGTATGTCAAAGAGGATTCTCATGAACTTCTACAGCTGCACAGTAGAGAGCATATTGACTGGTTGCATCATTGTCTGGTTCGGCAACTTGAAAGTCCGGGAGCGGAAAATAATACAAAAGGTTGTGACCATTGCCCAGTTCATCACCGGCTCTGACGTCCCCAACGTCGAGGGGATTTATCAGAGTCGCTGCCTCAAAAGGCAGCCAACATCACCAGAGACCCATACCATCCTGGCTTCACACTCATTTCACCACTGCCATCGGGAAGAAGGTACAGGAGCCTGAAAACTGTAACATCCCTACAGTCATCAGGCTATTAAACACTACAACCTTAAGCCCCTGTCCCACTGTACGAGGTAATTCAAGTGTTCTCCCGAGTTTTCGGAGTATGTCCGTAGCGGGTCCATAGGAGTTTGGGGATGTCTCGTAGCGGCTCGTAAGAGTAAAAAGTAACAATTTTTTTCATCACGAGTATTTTTTTTACTCGTGCACATTTTTTGCAGGGATGAAAAAACGTCACGAGTTTACCGGATGTCCCGAGTACCTACCGTTAGCATTACGAGCCACTACGAGACATCCACGAACTCTTACGGACCCGCTATGGACATTCTCCGAGTTCGGATCAGGGGAAAACTCGGGAGAACTCTTGAATTACCTCGTACAGTGGGACAGGGGCTTTATATAGGCTCTGAACTACAATAGACTATTATTATTATTGTTGCACTGTTTTGTTTGTTTTTGTGTATGTGTGTATGTGTGTTTAATATATATATATATATATATATATATATATATATATATATATATATATATATATATATATATATATATATATATATATATACTAGACTAAGTGGGACCCGTTGGGTCCCTGTCACACGGGAGGCCTGGTTCCCCAACGCAACTTGTTCCCCAACACATTATTCCACCACTCACCCATTCCCCCAATGCAACCCTTCCCCCCAACGCAATATTGCACCACTCACGCATAGCCCCCAACTGCGCAGGCACGGCTCATTTCCCCTCATCCCCCAGCACTCCCTCCCCCTCCCTCTTCTTTCCCCTCTCCTCCTCCCCTCCCCCAATCCTCCCTCACCTCTCCCACCCTCTCCTTTACCCTACCCTGTCACTCCCCCCTCCATAACTCCTCTCCCCTCCCTACCGCCCTCCTATCCCTCCATCCCCACCTCCCCCTATCCCCCCCACTATCCCTCCTGACATCCCCCACTGCCCTCCTCTCCCTCTATTCCAAACTCCCTACCTCTCCTCCCTCTATTCCCCCACTCACCTCCCCCTTCCTCAATCCCCCCTAGGACCTTTCCCCTCTCCTATCCCCTACCCTCAGTCTCTCCCTCCATCCATAAAAAGTAGCATCGGCAGTTCCTTCCTCCACAGCTAATTCATCGTTAACTGTGGTTTAGATCCTGTTGACTTGAGGTGTGTGTGTGTGTGTGTGCGTGTGTGTGTGTGTGTGTGTGTGTGTGTGTGTGTGTGTGTGTGTGTGTGTGTGTGTGCGTGCGTGTGTGTCTCCGCAGCAAAATGCTCGGCCACCCTGCAAGCTGACTCTCCCTTCCTCTGCCCACTCCAGTCCAATCCGACTGCTGCGGTCGCTCGGCCCGTCCGAACCCTGCCCTCCGCTGCCGCTCCGCCCAGCCCAACCACCCGCCTACCAGCTCGCTGCCAGGCCGCCGGGGGGGGGGGGGGGTTGGAGTCGGCGTTCGTCACGGAGGGCACCATGAGTTTCGATGAGCTGGTGGAGAAGATCTCCTCCCAGAAGGCCATGAGGGTGAGTTACTGCAACGGGATCAGGTCCTCCACTGACCCCCCACGCCGCTGCCAGTGGTGGGGAGAAGATAGACAAGTTACTGTGTGGAGGGGAGAGAGGAGTTTGTGAGTGAGGCGGGACAGGCCGCCGCCGGTGGGCAGGAAGGGGAGTCGCCATCCCGGCTGTGGCATTGACTGACAGGAGAAGAGGCCAATCTGAGTGGCTCTATCGCATACCATTTTGCGCAAAAAAAACCCCGCAAACCGGAAGAGCACAAGGTCAGAGTTTTAGTTATGTATAGATATATATGGGTATATTGTGAGTATGTGTATATATACACACCGAGCTTTTCTTTTCTCTCTCTCCTTTGTCATATCATACTATGTTTGATTTGACTTATTCTGTCGTGCTGCAGCAAGTTAGAATTTCATTGTTCTATCTGGGGCATGTGACAATAAAACACTCTTGACTCTCGACACACTGTTTCCAACTACATCCTATCTCTGTCCAGCCAGTCCCCCGACATCAGTCTGAAGAAGGGTCTCGACCCGAAACGTCACCCCTTCCTTCTCTCCAGAGATGCTGCCTGTCCCGCGAATTACTCCAGCATTTTGTGTCCACATATATATTTTATGTACACTTGATATTAAAAACAAAACATGTTTAAAACAATCCAAAGAGCTCAATAATCTTTTGAAGTTGCACTTAATTAAGAGAATAATTTATGGTTTGGAATGTGGACTTGGAATGAAGATGTTTAGAAAAAGGAAGGTTCTTTTCCACAATGATTCGTGCAGCATGGTGAATGTTATTAAAAAAGTAAATGCAATAAGAAACATTTAACAAATTTAAAAACATGGAATTAATGGATCATTTATAAAATTGTGAGTGGCACATAAAATTGGTTTAGAAATAAAGTAATTGACAAATGG
Source organism: Malacoraja senta (assembly GCA_038087875.1). NCBI lineage: Eukaryota > Metazoa > Chordata > Chondrichthyes > Rajiformes > Rajidae > Malacoraja > Malacoraja senta. The sequence continues at coordinate 21,058 of JAXLNO010002853.1, read as the reverse complement.
AACATTTCCAAGTAGGAAAATGGCATCTCAAAGTCAATTACCTTTAAAGGTAAATAAAGCTATTACAACCAACGTAGTTAAGTTTAGAAATGATGAAAGACAAAGCAAATACTGTTCAGCACATAAATTTGGAGATTGTATTTTATGAGAACCAAACACATCGAATTCAACGTGGAGAGGTGCTGATAAAGCAAATGGCCAAAAATGGAAATGTGTGCTAACTGGAAGCAATGCACCTCTCAGTAAAATTAATGGATCTGAGATTATTGTGGATAAAAATCAAACAATTAGTTCAGAGGAATAGGCAGCAGAAAAAATTGCTTAAAATTTTGGATAGTTGTAGCACAGGAATTTAATGCAAACCAAGGTGATAACGTTGCTATATTAAGCATTGATTAGACATTGATTAGATCCCACCTGTACTCGATGGGCCCCGTAATGCATAAATAATAATAATAATAATAATGTTTTACAACCTAACATTAAATGAGCAAATTGCAAGAGTAACAAAGGTATTTGTTACAAAGGGACGGGTTACACCTTAACTGGAGGGGGACTGATGTTCTGGCAGGCAGGTTTGCAAAGGCTACATGTGTGGGTTTAAACTAAATAGTGGGGGGGACGGATTGACAAATTGGGAGTATAAAGATGGAGTTAAAGGGGAATGGAGTACAGGAAAAGTTACAAAAGACTCCCGAATCATGGGAAGGAAAGTTCGAGAAGGGATAAGAGAGTAAGGTCTGGGCCAATTGTGAGTGGTGTGAGAGGGGAGGTGAATACCGAGGTCAAAGTGTTGTGTATGAATGCACGAAGTATAAGAAATAAAGTGGACGAGCTTGAGGCTCAGTTAGAGATTGGCAAGTATGATGTTGTGGGAATTACAGAGACATGGCTACAAGAGGGCCAAGGGTAGGAAATGAATATTCAAGGGTATACCTCCTATTGAAAAGACAGACAGGTGGGCAGAGGGGGTTGGGTTGCCCTGTTGGTGAGGAATGAAATTCAGTCCCTTGCAAGGCGTGACATTGAAACAGGAGATGTGGAGTCAGTATGGATAGAACTAAGGAATTGTAAGGGTAAAAAAGACCCTAATGAGACGTATCTACAGGCCCGCAAACAGTAGCCTGGATATAGGGTGCAAGTTGAATCAAGAGTTAATTTTGGCATGTCGTAAAGATAATGCTACGGTTGTTGTGGGAGATTTCAACTTACAGGTAGACTGGGAAAATCAGGTTGGTACTGGACCCCAAGAAAGGGAGTTGGCGGAGAGCCTCCGTGATGGATTCTTAGGGCAGCTTGTATTGGAGCCTACCAGGGAGAAAGCAATTCAGGATTTAGTGTTGTGTAACAAACTGGATTTGATAAGGGAACTTGAGGTTAAGGAGCCATTAGGAGGTAGTGACCATAATATGGTAAGTTTTAATCTACAATTTGAGAGGGAGAAGGGTAAATCAGAGGTGTCAGTGTTACAGTTGAACAAAGGGGACAGTGTGAACTGTGAGGAGGATGTTATGAGGATGCAGGGTGACTTGGACAGGCTGGGTGAGTGGGCATATGCATGACAGATGCAGTTTAATGTGGATAAATGTGAGGTTATCCACTTTGGGAGCAAAAAGAGAGAGGCAGATTATTATCTAAATGGTGTCAAGTTGGGAAAAGGGGAAGTACAACGGGATCTGGGGGTCCTTGTTCATCAGTCAATGAAAGTAAGCATGCAGGTACAGCAGGCAGTGAAGAAAGCGAATGGCATGTTGGCCTTCAGAACAAGAGGAGTTGAGTATAGGAGCAAAGAGGTCCTTCTGCAGTTGTACAGGGCCCTAGTGAGACCACACCTGGAATATTTTGTGCAGTTGTGGTCCCCTAATTTGAGGAAGGACATTCTTGCCTTTCAGGGAGTGCAGCATAGGTTTACAATGTTAATTCCCGGGATGGCGGGACTGTCATATGCTGAGAGAATGGAGCTGCTGGGCTTGTATACTCTGGAATTGAGTAGGATGAGAGGGAATCTTATTGAAACATATAAGATTATTAAGGGTTTGGACACGCTAGAGGCAGGAAACATGTTCCCGATGTTGGGGGAGTCCAGAACCAGGGGCCACAGTTTAAGAATAAGGGGTAAGCCATTTAGAATGGAGATGAGGAAACAGCTTTGTTAATGTCATTTTTTTTTAAACAGCTTTATAAAAAAAAAAACAGTATTCATTGTTCCTGTGTAAAATGATTGTATTTTGATGGTCAGCATTTCTGGTGACCATACAATACGAATGACAAGATTGCACAGGGAAGGATTCTTTTTACTGGAACAAAGGTGGCCAAATAAAAGTATACCAGATTATGAGAGGCATAGATAAGGGAGATAGCCAAAATAATTTTTCCATGGGAGGGCTATTGGTTTAAGGTGAAAGAAAGGAGATTTAAAGGTGATCTCAGGAATGTTTTTTTCTGTAGAGACTGGTTGATATTGGGAATGTGCTGCCAGAAGAGATGGTAGAACCAGATATAATTAGTACATTTAAGAAGCATTTAGACAGACACCTATAGCGTGATACAGCATGGAAACAGAGCCTTTGGCCGAACTTTCCCACACCAGCCAACATGTCCCAGCACCACTAGTCCCACCTGCCTGCATTTGGCCCATATCCCTCCAAACCTGTCCTATCTATGTACCTGTCTAACTGTTTCTTAAATGTTGGGATAGTCCCTGCCTTGACAACCTCCTCTGGCAGCTGGTTCCACGCACCCACCACCCTTTGTGTGAAAAAGTTACCCCACAGACTCCTATTAAATCTTATCCCATTCACCTTAAATCTATGTCCTCTCGGTGACAGGTAATGCATTGAAGAAAACAGTTCTAATAGAGCAAATGGAATTAGTGTGGATAGGAAAAAGGGTGAGAATAGGTGTGGTTCGTCAAAGGGTGAGAATGGGTGTGGTTCATCAAAGGGAACATTTCTATGCTCTATGACTTTATGGTTCAAATATTCAATGAAACATTATCTTTGAACAAGTAGCTGAACAAGATAATTGGCTTGAAACGGTTACATTTCACAACTTGTTTCATTCTTATAACATGGAGACACAAGGATCTGCACATGCTGTTTCACAAAAAAAAGACACAAAGTACTGGAGTAATACTGTGGGTCAGGCAGTATCTCTGGAGAACATGGATAAGTGACATTTCAGGTTGAGACCCTCTTCAGTCTGAAATGTCGCCAATCCATGTTCTCCATAGATGCTGCCCGACCCTCTGAATTACTCCAGCACTTTCTGTCTTTTTGAAATTCATATAACAATCCATTTTCCATTTGCATGCAACTAAACTATTTTTTATTTAATTCAAGATATACTCCATCAAATGGCAGATATATTCACCATTTGGCTTACTCGACAAAGAAGTAGATACATTTATCAACAGCATTGAATGAGACTCTTTTTTTGTCCATTGAACAATGACCTGCCAATTTGATCTCAATTTTAACATTTCAAAAACACATTCCTTATGTTGCTACATCTACAAACATTTAATTATCATACCACACAATACTAAAGCATTGACCTGTACTATTATTTATTTTTCTGGATATCTCATGACTGCATCAGATTTAGATCACTGATGCTTATAAAATTACTCTATTATTTTTAGCACAGCAACAGAAAGAAATTAATATCAATCAAGGGAATTGCAAATACTCACAATTGGCACTGGTCTCCCTTGATTCCTTTTGTTGTGCAGAAGCAATTTCCTTTTTGTGCATGACAAGCGTTTGCATGTCCATTACATTTGCAAGCTGAGAATAGAGAGGCGCTGTTAGAAAACATCCAAGAAACTAGAAAATACAGACATAACGGGATACTTGGAGCTAACCCAATTGTTCAAACAATGCACATGTCAGGAATGAAACTTAGATAATGAATGCCCAGACTAGATTAGATTAATTGGTAATTATTCCCAAGATCTACAGTTGCAAGTATTAAGAACAGTGTTTGATATGTGGAGTATCATGCGGTTTTTAAACGTACAAACCACAGAAGAAGTTTGATGTTCAACCGCATCTTGTTCTTGAACATCCTGCTATCTTACTGCAGGAAGCGATGGGCAGAGATGAGGAATAGATCGCAATTGTATGGCCTTGCACAGCTATTTCAAAGCAGCATTTGATAGGTGAAGTTGATAAAGCTCACAGGGCTTCGGGATTGTCTATGAGTTTCACGGAAAAGGGACGGCGCATTCAACATCTTTGCTGGCAATCCAGGAATAAGGCACACCATGCTCATAGCTGACACAATTTAATCCAGTGATCCACTCAGTCTGAAGGAAAGTTTTGACCCAAAACATTGCGCGTCCATTCCCTCCATAGATGCTGCCTAATTTACTTTGTGTTTTGCTCAAGAATTCAGCATCTGTAGTTCCTTGTGTGCACCACTCAATCATTGCAGTTTCAAAACATATCTTGCTCTGTCCCCAACCTGCTATAGTGTGGAATATGTGACAACATCTCCAGGAATAGCTGGTTTATGTAAACTATATTATCCAGGCTTATTCTTCTTGCTTTGGAAGCTTTCTTTAACTAAATGAAAGTTGCTTATTGATTCAGTGGTCATTTTTATATTTGAAATAAAATCTTTTCAGCAAAACTTTAGAAACTGCTCTGCTAACATTTGCTGAAATTAGAAATATTTTGCTACAAAGTGCAAGAAAACTATTTTTACTGAGCGGCACAAAGACACTTTGGAAATGAGCAACATTGCACAGGCAAATTCAGCTCACAAATCTAATAAATTTTGTCCAATCCTGAAATCAGTATCGGTGTTATTTCAGGTCTTAATTACATTGATGTCATCAATTACATCAACAATTTTCTCAAACATTTTGTATGTAATAAACCATTTAAATAGGTTATTCTTCCTCCTATTATCAATTTCCAAATGCTCATTTTATAAATTACTGTCTGAACCAATTTTTAAACAAGAATAATTTCCTGCAAAAAATAATCCATTTGATAAAATGGATTACTTATTCATAGTACAAAAATCACAAGACAATCTGCCATGATGTTCTCCAGGATAAATCAGATGAGCGTTGTTTTAAATGATATCATAAACTTACCTAAGGTGCTAAAGTACATTCTTTGAACTGTCAGAACTTACTATCAGACAAGCCGCCTGTGCACAGCTTGGCCTGTGTGATAAGTCATGAATTTACCTTTCTCTAATACCTTATTGCCAATTGCTACTCCCAAGCTAGTTTGATGCTTCACAGCAGAGTCTTGCATGGCAGCTGGACCTTGCATGGAAGAACAAGCTCTGCTTACCATTGTTCTGATGGATAAACCTTGGCATTCCATTGTTAAAATTGTCAAAGACAGTGAATATTCTGAGTGACACTTACACCAAAAAACATGCAAAACCAATATAAAAATATACATCCATTTTCTTTATATTAAAATACTAAGCAGAGACCAAAACTTGGTAGAGGCCTAAAATATATCATAGACAGGTGGCAAATTGACTTCAAAGATTCCTGCAGAATTTAGTTAGCGTTATAGCGTCATAGAGCCAGTGTGGAAACGCTGTTAAATTTAGATAGTTAAATTTAGCTCTTATGGCTAACGGAATCAAGGGATATGGGGAAAAAGCAGGAACAGGGTACTGATTTTGGATGATCAGCCATGATCATATTGAATGGTGGTGCTGGCTCGAAGGGCCAAATGGCCTACTCAAGCACCTATTTTTCTATGTTTTTCTATGTTTCTAAACCTACCCTATCCATGTACCTGTCTCGATGTTTCTTAAACCTTGCCACAGTACCTGCCTCAACAACCTGTTTTATTTTCTGCTAAGGTAAAGTATTTGTTAAATAACTTAAGGATTTCAAGCATACACACAGGACTTAAATTTTTGCATCTATACTTTTGGTTCAATTCCAATTTTTATTTGTACATTGCCATCAAAAAACAGAATCATTTGTGTAATTAAAATAATTAAGTCCATAGGTGGTATGTTTCAGTCTCTAGAAGAATAACCAAAATGAAATATCAACTCATGCAAATTCAACATATTTACAACAAGACCTTTCAAAGATAATTGTTTTTTTTTAATTTCTCCCCATGCTTGCAATGCATTGTAAATCATTTTCAAGAACCTCTGGCAAATCCTTACTGTAAAACTGCTGTGTGCAAGCCAGGGATTTTGCTGCAGGGGCTTTTTTGAGAACCAGTTCACCAAGGAATCTATTAATTTGATTCGGTATTTTTATATTGATTCCCCATAAATTTTGTTCATGCATTGGTACCGTGCTCTCCTCTCCACGTTTCCTTTTGATTTCAGTTGGTTTCTGTTAGTGACAACTGCCCTTCTTCAAAAGATGAGTGGATTTATTTTAATTTTGCAAGCAATGCTGATGTTATGAAGTCAGATAAGTGACTTGCCAGTTTCTGAAGAATGTACTAGTTCAGACTTGGCCATAATTAGGTTTAGGTTTAGTATTGTCACATGTACTGGGGTACAATGAAAAGCTTTGTTTTGCATGCTAACCAAACATAGCAGATATATTATATATAATATAATTCATCAAACTTAAGTACAATAGATAGAGCAAAGGGGTAGATACAGAGTGCAGAATATAGTTCTCAGCATTGTAGCACATTGTTGTACATCAGTTCCACAGACAAAATCCAATGCCCTCAATGGGGCAGAGGTGAATTGGACAGTTGCCCTAGCTTATGCATGGACCATTCAGAAGCCTGATAATAGAGGGGGGGGGGGGGGAGCTGTTCCTGAGCCTAGTGGTGCACGTTTTCAAGCTTCTGTCCTGTTGCTGAACGGGAGCAGGACCAATGTGGGACAAGTCTTTGATTATGTTGGCTGGTTTTCTGAGGCAGCGTGGTGTAGATGGAGTCAATGGTGGGAATTGGTCTGCGTGATGGACTACATCTCTGCAATCTTCTTGCGGTCTTGGACAGAGTTGTTCCCAAACATTGTAAAAGTTTGTAAGAGTCATTCGAGACATGTTGAATTTCCTCAGTCTTCTCAGGCACTAGAGGCCTTGGTGTGCCTTCTTGGTCTTTGCATTCATGTGACATTATTCAGAAAGTCTGCATATTATCGCACTTAAACATTCACATTTTTTGTTGCCCAATTTCTCCTCTTCCATCTTTTGTTCATCTTCTGGATGTCTACAGCATACTGTATGAGGCAGATGTCAATTATCCACAAAACCACTTTAGCTTGATGAGTGATGAGCTTGATAAAGACCTTAGGCTGTGCTATGCCCAATGCTACTGTTTCAATTGTTGGAGCATGAATGGACCAAACAATAATAAACAGTCTATCCTATATACCAAAGTTAATGTCACCATACAAAACTGCTCTAAAAAACTCAACTTCCATTTCTTCCACATACTAATAACTTAAAATACTACTTTTTAGTGGGTGAATATGTTTGCTTTATTAGGGTCTGCTCAGTTCCCAATAGAAAATTGACACTAATCTGGATGATTGTAGCTAGTTATCTAGAAGCCACTCTTGTTACACACAATCTGGCACAGATTCCATCCAGCATATGCAGGAGGCAAGTAGCTGGTGACAATAAATAACAGGTAGACTGGCGCCTACGATGGCTGCCACGGTGTACTGCTCCTTGCTGTTTTGTATGTGTTTGTTCATTTGTATTGTCTGTGAAAATCCCACAAAGGTCACTTTCACGAGAGATGTACTCATTAACATCAGACATACGGTAACTCCAAACATCGTTCTGGATTTCTCTCACTCGCTGGTTTATTTGGACATACTCATCGGCGGGGCTGTGGTGCGTTCAAGGTCTTGAGACGGAGGAGGACCCGTGGGAAGCGTTCTGGAGCACTCACCCGACTCCAGCAACGAGGATTATGCACACCGCTCCCGAGTATATTTCTTTCAAATCTACGTTCTCTCAACAACAAAATGGACGAACTGCAACTCCTGCGCCAGACAAACAAGGACTTCTCTCGAGCCGCTGTGCTTCACCGAGATCTGGCTGTGTGAGTCGACCCCGGTCAATATGCTGCAACTGGCTAGCTTTCAACAACATAGAGCAGACTGCGAAGCAGAGGCAGCGGGAAAATCAAGAGGTGGTGGAATATGCTTCTATACTAACCAGGACTGGTGCAGCAACATCACGGTACTGTCTAATTTCTGTTCTCCCAATCTAGAATCTTTCTTTATGAACTTTCTTTTATTCTCCGAGGGAATTTACCTCTTTTATTCTCGCTGGAGTTCAAATCCCCCCCAAGCCTGCGTACATGAGGCGCGAACGCAACTCGCTGACCAGGTAATGAGGATAGAGAGTGACTTCTATCCTGACCACCATGGTTATTGTTTTGGGGGACTTTAATAAAGCTAACCTCAGCCGTGACCTTCCAAATTACAGACTTCAGGTTACCTACCCCACCAGAGGGGAGAGATCATTAGATCACTGTTACACTTCAATCAAGAACGCATATCGCTCTGTTCCCCGGGTGGCTCCGGGTCTCTCTGATCATTGTTTAGTTCACCTTATTCCGACCTACATGCAGAAACTAAAATCTGCTAAGCCTGTGGTCAGAACAATGAAAAGGTGGACAAGCGAGTGCATTGAAAACCTACAATCCTGCTTAGACTGCATTGAATGTAATGTGTTCACGGAAGCATCACAAGCCTCGATTAATATACAGACATATGTCAGCTTTTGTGAGGACAGTTGCATTCCCACTAGGTCCCGGAACTGGTACAACAACGACAAGCCGTGGTTTACAGCAGAACTCCGCCAGTCTAAAGATGAGGCCTACAGGAGCGGGGATGCAGACCTCTACAGGCAGGCCAAGTACGAGCTGAGAAGAGGAATCAGAGCTGCCAAGGAAAGGTACTCTGAGAAGTCGAGGAGCACGTTCTCAGCTAATGACTCTTCTTCAGTTTGGAAGGGCTTGCAAGAAATCACCAGCTGCAAGAGGAAACCCCCCTCCCCCCCCTCCCCCCCCCCACGCTCCTTGGACAATCGTCAGCTGACCAACATTGTGAACGAGTTCTACTGCAGGTTCGATAAACAGAAACATAACCCTGGTACCCCCTCCTCCCCTCGCCAATCACCACTTCACACCTACCACCCACTCGTCCCCAATGACAAACCTATTCATTCATTCATGTACAGTAATCAGAAGAATGCCTACACTCCAAACTCTCCCAGTTGACTGCGCCTGAACCCTCTGTCAGTGGATCACCAACTTCCTGACAGACAAGAAGCAGCATGTGAGGCTGGGAAAGCACATCTCAGACCCACTGACCCTCAGCATAGGAGCTGCGTACTCGCCCCTCTCCTTTACTGTCTCTACACCAATGACTGCACCTCCACAGACTCCTCTGTCAAGTTTCTCAAGTTTGCAGACAGCACAACCCTGATTGGACTTATCCAGGATGGGGAGGAATTTGCCTACACACAGGAAGTGACACAACTGGCGTCCCGGTCCCTTCGTAACAACCTGGAGCTCAATGCTCTTAAGACAGTGGAATTGAAAGTAGACTTTAGGAAGGCTCCCCCTCATCTTCCCCCATTCACTATCAACAACACCACAGTCACATCTGTGGAATCTTTTTAGTTCCAAGGACCTTAAATGGGGGGCTACCATTGACTCCACAGTCAAAAAGGCACAACAGAGGATGTACTTCCCGTAGCAGCTGATGAAACACAATCTACCACAGGCAATGATGGTCCAATTCTATACTACCATCATAGAGTCTTTCCTCACATTTTCCATCATGGTCTGGTTTGGCTCAGCCACCAAGCACGATATCCAGAGGCTTCAGCGAATCGTTCGATCAGCTGAGAAGGTTGTTGGTTGCAACCTTCCCCCCATAGATGACCTGTACACTGCAAGGGCCAGGAAGCGAGCGGGTAAGATCATCTCTGACCCCTCTCACCGTGGCCACAAACTCTTTGAAGTACTTCCCTCTGGAAGACGACCCCGGACTGTCAAAGCCGCCACAGCCAGACATAAAAACAGCTTTTTTTCCCACGAGCTCTACTCAATAACCAAAAGTCTGTAGCCTCCTTTTGCTCTGGTATTTTATTTCATTCACATGTTTAAACTATAATGTTTTAATGGTTTATGTTTTATTCTTAATTGTTTACTGTATGTTACTTGCGAGCGGAGCACCAAGAGAAATGTGTACATATGTGGCCAATAAACCTATTCATTCATTCATGTACAGTAATCAGAAGAATGCCTTCACTGCATGAACTTCAGCCTTCACATAATCACTCCTCATCTGCTCTACCATTCACCATGTCAACATGATCAGCAAGAATTTATCTCTGGAAAAAACAAAAACATAGTGACAATGCTATTGAATGAAGCTAATAAGGCATTAAGGAATTAGCATTCAACTCCAATTACAAATGAAATAGAGGGCTATGCCTAAGGAAAAAAAGAACGGGCCTTGGCAGAGGACATTTTAAGCAAATGACTGTTGTGTCTGGAGAAGCAACCCATGGTTCAACCCTTGAGATGCCCTGCAGCACCATAGTACGATCCACACAATTAGACTACACCCCCAACAAATGCAGCATGGTCTGCAGAAAATTGAAAGCATAGTACATGGAAAAGTTTGGAATATTGGTAAGTAAAAGCAACTTTTAGGTAATAGCAGCAACTTTTAGAAGTCAAAAGGAAAAAAAAGTGTTTACTCTTGAAGGTACATGAGATCACTAAATACTTTTGGTCTAAAAAAAAAATCAATATCCTCACAATATTCAGCATCTTACATAACAACAGTGGGCAAGGTAACAACAGTGGGCAAGGTAACAGCTCAGGACAAATATCATTATCTAATCGATAATGTTTCATTATTAATATTTAATGTTTATGTGTCATTCCTAACTGTCACTGTATGCCATGTTGTCACTTCCAGGCGGAGCACCAAGGCAAATTCCTTGTATGTGAATACTTAGCCAATAAACTAATTCATTCATTCATTCATTCAAAACATTAATTCTTCACAAAATATTAGCACAATTTCCCACTGCATAGATGCTAACCAACATGCTGACTATTTCCAGCATTTGTTTAAGAAAGAACTGCAGATGCTGGAAAATTCGAAGGTAGACAAAAATGCTGGAGAAACTCAGCGGGTGAGGCAGCATCTATGGAGTGAAGGAATTGGTGACGTTTCAGGTCAAGGCCCTTCTTCTTCTGAAGAAGGGTCACCTATTCCTCAGCATAAAAATGTCACCTATTCCTTCGCTCCATAGATGCTGCCTCACCCGCTGAATTTCTCCTGCATTTTGTCTACCTTCAATTTTTCTTAAACATCTCGTCTACTCCAATGTGAAATCTCTTCAAGGTATGCCTACTTTGAAGAAGTTATCCTCCTCTCTCCGAAGACAGTTTAGCAACCTCTTCTCTCACTGACCCCCCTCTGTGATTCCCCCTTCCCTCCAACTCTTCGAACATTTCCAGCATTTGGTTGTTTTGTTTGAGATCTCCAGCACCAGCAGCAATTTGCTTTTGTACTACCAGTCTAAATTATATACAACCTTCCCCATCACACCCTGTCTTCTCCCTACCCATTACTTTAAAATTTATATTATCTAGAATCTAGATTATTAAACTCAATTTTAAACCCACAAAAGCAAATTTGTAGGTGATGAAAGAGAGAAATTCAATGCCATCAATAAACTCTACAGAATCCTTATTTTCCCTTTAATAGTACAAATTCATGAGATGGCCTCAAGGACGTAAAGGAGACCTTATATCTATGAACATCATGCCTTACAACACAAAGACAGCTACTGTGATTATAATTGTTTTTCGTTTGAAAATACAGTACGGAATTTTATTCTCCTATAGTAATATCTTTGGTCCTATGAGTGCAAAATAATGACAAAGGAACACATACTTTGGCAACGTGCCATAATTTAATTAGACAAACATAAGGAAGAAAGGAAAATATTAGTTTCCAGGTTAGTTCAAGCATGAATAAACATCTATTAGGACCCACAGAGATAAGGCATACACAAATCAGACTGGTAATTATGAAGTGTATGCATTATTTGAGGCAATTCAAAAACATCCATCTTCAAAATCTGGATCTCTGCGACCTTCTAAGTAGGTCACAGAGAGGCAAGTGTTTACTTAGAATCCACAATTTTGTTTCTGTATTCCCAAAGGTTTAAAAATGGAAAAAATGCAAATATTAATATTCTCAAGAAAAAAAAGATTTGCTTTCATCATTTGCAAGAAACACAGTTTAATTTCAAAAAAGAGAATTTGTTTATTTTTAAGATGCTCAAGGTCATTGCCCATAGGATCCTCATTCCCCCTCAATGCTCAAATATTAATCACTATCATATTTCTTAATTTTTCCATTGTTTTCTTGTGACTAGCCATGAAGATTTGCAGAAGTAATCAAAAAACTGCAAATGCTGGGTTATACTGAAGATAGAAACAAAGTGCTGGAGTAACTCAGCGGGTCAGGCAGCATCTCTGGAGAAAAAGGATGGGGGACATTTCATGTCGGGACCCTTTTTCAAACTGAAAACACACCCTCCCTTTTTCTCCAGAGATGCTCACTGCTCCACTGAGTTACTCCAGCACTTTGTGTCTATCTCAGCTGTTATTTATGTTTTTTTACTCAGTACAGACTAACTCAGCTTGAACCAAGGTTTGTTTCCTTTACAAATGACATTTCACACTTTGATCATGATACATTTTTAAGTTCTGTATTCTTAATAATTTATGTTTAGAAACATTGATTATGGAACCCTGAACTATTTACTTCTTATACAGACAGGTGGCAGGGAAACAGCTGTGCCTACACCTCCTCCCTTACAATCATTCAGGGATCTAAACATACAGCCCTTCCAGATGAGATGGAGGTCTAAGTGCCATTCCTCCAACCTAGTCTATTGCTGTCTGCATTCTTGATGTGATCCCATCTATATCAGTGAGATCAAGCATAGACACAATGACTGCTTCACCGAACACTTGTGATTTACCCACCTGGACCAATTAGAGCTCCCAGCTGCAAACCACTTTAATTACCCTCCCATTCTACCCACTTATCCTTGGCCTGAAGAAACAGTACCTCATATTCTGCTTGGGTAGCCTACAACCCAATGACACAAACATTGAATTCTCTCCATAGATCATTTCCTGCATGGATGCTGACTGATCCGCTATGTGAAGAAACTGCCCTTTGAAATATTTTCCCTCTCACCTTAAACCCATGTCCTCTGTTTTTTCTGGGGAGAAGACTGTGTACATTCACCTTGCATGCCCTTTGTGATTTTATACACTCCTATAAAGGTCACCCTTCAGCCTCCTGTGCTCTGAGGAATAAAACCATATCCTACCCAATCTCTCCCTATAGCTCAGGCCCTTTCATCCTTTCAATTTGAATGGCATCTTTCTTATGCCCAAAGGATAGGACGACTAAAACTGAACACAATATTTGGTTAGACATGTCTTGTACAACTGCAATTTAACACCCCATCTCCTATGCTCAATGCACTGACAGATGAAGGCCAGCATGTCATACACCTTCTTTACCACCTTGTCTACCTGTAACTACACATTCAGGGAACTTTGAAATATGTACTTTTACTGCTAGGTCTCTCGATTCTAAACATTCCCTTTTGAGATGCCGAAAGAATCCAAGGTGGGAATTACACACTTTCACAGATGGGGCAAGACTATTTAAATGCATTATTGTTAACTACCAACAAATGATTGCTGAATATACTTAATTAAATATACACCATGGTGAACAATTACCACATATATACAGTAGTTCCATGTTCATTTCAAATTTTTGCAGCTTTAATTCTTCATTGCTGTTAGGAATCTGCTTAGGGTCACCCTGCTGAAAACATAACCTCATTGTTAGCCAATGTTCAGTTTATTTACTGTTGCCTGATCCCAACTTCAAATCTGTTTCAATGTGAACTTCAGATTAATGGACGATACAAACAGATGGCCTGCCGAGTACCAGCTGGTACGATTCATGTATTACTGCCAAAATTGCAACCCTGAGCAATTCTAAAGCCAGTTTAATTATGTTTCCTTTCTGAGAAACAATATTTCCCATTTGTCTCACGTATTTAGCAAAGTAAACTAAACAAATAGTACAATTTGGACAGTAAGGGATCGAAGACCTTTACAGTTACAGTGCTAAGAGACAATAATGGAGAACAATAGAAAGAAATGTCATCCAGATTTGCAAAGATTCAATGTATATACAAGAAAGGGTGGCACGGAGACACAACTGATAGAGTTGCTGCCTCACAGCGCCAGAGACGGGGGTTCAATCCTGACCTCCGGTGGTGGCTGTGCAGAGTTTGCACGTTCTACCTGTGATCCCATGGGTTTTCTCCGGGTGCTCCAGTTTCCTTCCACCTTTCAAAGAAGTGTGGGTTTGTAAGTTAATGGGCCTCTGTAAAAGAAATTGCCCCTAATTTGTAGGGTGTGGATGAGTAAGTAAAGGCTCTGTCCCACGGGTTTGCGGTCGTTGGCGGTGAAGCGCGGCGTCGCCGGAAGAGGGAACCGCACGGCAACCACGAGAGCGCCGCACGGATGCTGCGCGGGGGGCCATGTACGGCCGGTTCAACGAGCTTGCGGTTTCGGCTGATGACGTCTTTCGGATCGCGGGGCTGTGGCGGCGGCCGTGCCGCACACGTACCTCACTGTCGGCGGCTGTGCCGCACACGTACCTCACTGGCGGCGGCTGTGGCGGCGGCCGTGCCGCACACGTACCTCACTGGCGGCGGCCGTGCCGCACACGTGCCTCACTGGCGGAGGCTGTGGCGGTGCAGGTTCGACTCACGGCGCTCGTGCCTCACTGGCGCCGGCTGTGGCGGCGGCCGTGCCGCACTCGTGCCTCACTGGTGGCGGCTGTGCGGTAGGAACATATTTTTGGACAGTGTTGGTTTTTTTTTAGCACCGTGCGGTGTTGGGAACAACGCCGCACGGCCCCGGAATTGTGCGTTTGACCGAGCCCGCGGTCTCTGGTGGCCCAGGAGCGGTAGATAGTTCCTGTTTCGCCGCCAATGACCGCAGACTCGTGAGACAGGCCTTTTAGATAACCTGGGACTAGTGTGAAGGGGTAATCAACAATCAATAGTCAGTGTGAACAGGAGAATCAATGGTCAGAGTGAACACAGAAGGCCGAAGAGCCTGTTTCTTTGCTTTATATCTAAATTAAACTAAATGGACAAAGTAAATTAGAGCTGAAGATGTCTGGAATTTAGAAACCCGTGAATCTACAGATGAGGCAAAAATATGTCATCCTGATCTCTTCTTCATCCTTCCCCGCTTGAAGCTGATGATAGCAATTGGTATGATTAAAACTGAGCCAAGTAACTAGCTATTGTTCAGAGCCAAAATCAATCACTCCTTCAAAAACAAACTAGTAGTATTTAGCTCAGAACATGATTCGAGATTTAGTGACATGTTAGTCCACTGGAGGTGTGATCCGAAGGCTGTAGTAAGTTAAAAACATTTCTGTGATTGTCATGAAGCTGGCGTTAATGGAAATTAGCATATGGGGGGGTGGGGTGCCTTTTAGCATTTTATAAGAACAGCTTCGGAAAACATGGAGTAATGATATTAAGCATCTCTTCAGAAGCTTAACTGTTCACAACACTGTAAACAGTACCTGACCTATACTTTAGTGATGAAATTACCTTAAGTAAAAGTAAGACTTTTGCCAGTTTTTTGACAGCTGCAAAGTAATCAGTAAATTTATCAATCATCCAGCTCTCCTTCAGATTTGCTCTGATAAAATTGATTTTTAATATAAATGCAAACCATACGCACTCAAGTTTATTTGCATGCAGCTGAAGATGTACTTAAATCATAATCACAGTTTCTCTTCCAATTTCCATGCAAGCACTACACAACTTAAAGGAGACAGCTCACTGCCAACCTCTCTGGGGCAATCAGAAATAGACAATAAATAATGGTCCTAATAGGAATGCATACAGGATGCACATTAATCTTAAAAGTTAAAGGAAATATTCCCCACCGGAGGGTTAGTTAAAAAAAAATCTGAATTTTAAATTTGGATTTTGTGTTTGAATTCCTAACTAGACAACTAAGTCCGGACGTTTATTTCAGGCATTGAAGCAGTTTCATAGCCGCAAAGTGTGATGTATGGAGTTTGTATGTTCGCCCTGTGTGGGTTTTCTCCGAGTGCTCCGGTTTCCTCCCACACTCCAAAGATATACAGGTAGCTTAATTGGCTTCGGTAGAATTGTAAATTGTCACTTGTGTGTGAAGGATAGTGTTAGTGTGCGGGGATTGCTGGTCCGAAGGGCCTATTTCCGTGCTGTATCTCTAAATTAAACTAAACTAAACTCCACTAGAAATTGTACTGAGACTACTCAAGCAGACTTTTCTCAAGAGCTTGAAACCAACAAAGGAAATATTCACACTGTCAGCATTGGGTTAGAACCTCTGCAAATTTGTAGGAGGATCATTAAAGATGACTTTTGAGTACATATTCTCTGACATACTTCCTTTTCTGTTAACTGAGCAACTTGAATTTCAACATTCGACATCACAACTACATTTGATCATGGTCCACAACACACCTCTGAAAACTTATGGAATGACATAAATTATATGAGTTGGAACCTAACTAAATTATCATGGAGACAAAGCAATTAAAGCTGTTCAAGACCAGAGTTAAACCCCATAGCAACTTTTGCTCCCACTTTTAATAATCTCGTTAAACTTTTTCTACTATGATATTGTACATCTTGTTTCATCTTTCCCACTATAGCTCCACATCTGTTCACATTCAATTTGTCTCTGAAAACCAGCTGGACATTTTTCTACATCAAACACACATAAATTTTATCTGAAAAAATATTGATGGCTTAAATTCACATTACAGATCAAGTTTCACGTGGATTATAGAATGCTTGTCCTTTATTGCAGAGAATGAATAGAAGAGTTATTGCAGATTTCTTGATCAGGTAAATTCATGTTTCTTAGAGAAACTAAAAGCACGATTCCTAAAATGTTTATGCTTCTTTCATAGAACTTATTTCAAAGTCTTTGCTTTGGTGAAATCAAAGCTAAACAATAAACTGAAAATTAATCTCAATCAGGAATAAGTTAAAAACGATTTTTTTTTCTTGGTGTAGCACAAAGGTTCGTTTGGCATAACAAACTAAGTAGACATGCAAACAAGTGTCATTTTACAATAAAGCAAAGGGAAAAAGTTTAATAAATTAAAAACACAAATGCAGGTTATGCAAACCCAGTTAGTTTCTACTATTTTGGAGATACATCATGGAAACAGGCCCTTTGGCCCACCAAGTCCATGCCAACCATTGATCGATCACCTGTTCATATTAGTTCTGTGTAATCCCACCCTCTTGCACTCCCTACAGACTCAGTCCATTTACAATTAACCTACAAGTCTCTTCATCTTTGGGATGTGGAAATCCATGTGATCACAGGGTGAACATGCAAACTTCACACAGATGGCACCTGAGGTCAGGATAGAACCTGGGTCTCTGGGATTGTGAGGCAGCAGCTCTACCAGTTGTCAAAATTTTGATGTGATTAATTTACTGTATTGGAAACCAACACTGTTTATAATAATCTACAAAGGGAGCATTGTAACAGGTGTTCATAATATTGATTCCAGCCAAATAATTTGCCCACCATCCACTGAATATGCATTTTAAATATTTGAAACATTAATAAGAAACAACAGGTATTTAGCTAAATTTATCGAGCTCCCTTTCAATTATAACTACACACACGTGAAAGCAAGTGTAGACCATTTCTGCAAATTAACAGCTTTTGTGACAAAACATATGGGCAATATTTTGTGTTTGTGCATAAATTAACAGCTTTTCCAAAATCATGATAAACATCACTTGTCACTTATACCAACCTTCTTTGGTCCATCTGTTTCCGAAACCCATCATCCACATTAATTTTGAATAGTTACCGAATACTCCCATGTTTTTAACCCACCTTTATAAACATCAACTAAACGCTAATGCCCATATCCCATCGGTTGATCAGCCCTGTGTGTCCCACTGTTCACAGTGTTACATAGTATTAAGTCCCTATGCTGCCAATTTTAGATTCTTATTATCCATTACACACATAAGAATGAATTTGGATCACTTCTTAGTAAGATAGATTGAAAACAGACTACCACAGGGATCAAAAATGGGGTGGGCAAATTCTAACACTTGAGAATACCTATTGGAGGCCACCATACAGATAAGTTTACAAATCGGATTTCATGGCAAAATTTGACATTTTCTTGAGGAATTCAATTAGGACTGCCCTTACACTGGAATAGTCATAGTCATACAGTGATCCTGTGTGGAAACAGGCCCTTCGGCCCAACTTGTGCCCAACAAAGGCCCAGCTACACTAGTCCCACTGGCATGCCCGTCCCTCCAAACCTGTCCGATCCATATACCTATCTCTCTGTTTCTTAAATGATGGGATAGTCCCAGCCTCAACGACCTCTTCAGGCAGCTTGTTCCATACACCCACCACCCTGTGTGAGAAAAAGTTACCCCTCGGATTCCTATTAAATATATTTCCCCTTCACCTTGAACCTTTGTCCTCTGATCCTCAATTCCCCTACTCTGGGCAAGAGACTCTGTGCATCTACCCAATCATTTCCTCTCATGATTTTGTACACCTCTATAAGATCACCCCTCATCCTCCTGCACTCCATGGAATATAGACCCAGCCTACTCAGCCTCTCCCTATAGCTCACACCCTCTAAATCTTGAAGGAAAATCTTTAGATCAATGATCAGTAAATGAAGTTGAAGGAAACTGAATGTGAAGCTACATGCAATTAATTAACAAGGACCAATGAGACAAAGGTCAAGATTACAGTAGTCACAGATGGTCTGGCATAAGCTAAGTGATCCTGTGACATTGCCCCAGTCAAAAAGCAAATCAACAGAAGCCTTTATTATAGGATATTAGCAGCAACTGAAGTCCAATAACGAACACCAATGTGAATAACTGGCATTTCTACAACAACCTCTGCATGCCAGAAGATACTACAAACAATATCTATAGCAGAAAGGAAAAGTGTACACAGAACTAAGGAAACCATGGAGAATGAGGAATATAGCAGAATGGTGAAAAAGTGATTTAACTAAAAATAAGGTAGACAAAAGTGCTGGAGAAACTCAGCGGGTGAGGCAGCATCCATGGAGCGAAGGAATAGGTGACGTTTCGGGTCGAGACCATTCTTCAGACCTGAAACGTCACCTACTCCTTCGTTCCATACATACTGCCTCACCCGCTGAGTTTCTCCAGCACTTTTGTCTACCTTTGATTTTTCCAGCATCTGCAGCTCTTTCTTTAACAAAAAATAAGTGACATTTTTGAAGGTTGTGCCAGGGCAAATGTTGTTAAGAAAAGGAGCAGCGGATAATCCAATAAATATGAAAAGAAAAAGGAAGAAGTGAAAAGCATACATTATTTTTCAACCAAAGTGAAGGTCCTAATTTTGAGCAAAAACAGATTCCATCAGCCATGACATTGTCCGTGGATATAAACTGCTTAACCAAAAACTCCTCTGCATTTTCCCACAATGTTCAGCAAACCAGGACACATTAAACCACATCCAAATTATTGACATAGATTGTGAAGAATTGGAGACCTGGCACAGTTCCCATTGCACTCCACTTTTCACCACCTCTCAGCTCAAAAATGAACTGTTTATTCCAGCTGATATTTGTCCATTAATTAATTTTTAATCCACAAAAGTAAATTACCCCCAAAACAAGGTGCTCATTTTTTTGTAATGACTACTTGTGTGTCACTATATTGAAAGTCGAAGCCGTAACCATTGGTTTTCCTCTTCTCTATTCTATGAAGTACAATTTCAAACGCTAGCAGATTTGTCCAAACTGATTTTCCTTCACAAATCACTGTTGCCTCTGCCCAATTGATTTTTAAATGTCATGTTACCACTTCTATAAGAATAAATTCTAGCATTTTTGCTACTACTGATATCAGGTAACAGGTCTACAGTTACTTGTTTTCTTGCTCTCTCCATTCTTAAATTGTGGGATTACATTTGCCAACATCAAATTTCTTGGAAATTGTTCTGGAATCAATGGAATTTCACAAATCAATCTCAAACATACCTACCATCTGCAAAACCATTTCTTTCGGAACCTTGAGGGATATACATCATCAGGTCCTAGTTATTTAGCAGCTTTTACTTCTATCTTCTTTTTAGGTTTTTAGTTAATGTACAGGTGCTAATACCCTTCAGCTCCTCATTCATTCTGGGCCTGAAGTTCCCACTATTTCTTTTTTTTTTTTTTTTTTTTTTTTTTTTTAATTTATTTTTTTACACTAGAAAAGGAAAAGATTGAAAGAAAGAAGAAAGTGAAGGAAAAAGTGCAAGTGTAGAAAAGTGTAGAAAATGTAACAACAAAAAAGGACGAAGACCCTATAAGAGCGAAATTAAAAACAAAAAGAAAAAGAGTTAAGAAATAGGCCCTAAGAAAAGAAAAGAGAAAGAGAAAAAAAGAGAAACAAATGTTTTTTTTTTGAGCATCACGTAAATAGGACATACCAACTCTTCAACTATCATCCCCCCTTACCTGACCTCAATTTTTTATTTTTTTAAAGTACTTTTGCACCCTATGTTTGTGATAATTCTATAAATGCAGACCACGTCAGGTGGAAGTGATCTGGTTTACCTGCTAGGAGGAGTCTTATCTCTTCTATGTGTAATGTTTCAAACATATTTGAAATCCACATATTTATAGTTGGTATTGGAGCCTTCTTCCAAAATTTTAAAATTAGCTTTTTTCCAGTTATTAACCCATAGTCCATTAATTTCTTTTGAAACACATTTAGTTCTGGATCATCTTCCGTTATTCCGAAGATAATCCATTCAGCTTTGGGTATCAGTCTTGTTTTAAATAACTTTGTAAAGATTTCAAAAATTTCATTCCAAAATTTTTGAATTTTTGTACAGAAGACAAATGAGTGCGCTATAGTTGCTTCTTGGGATTGACATTTATCACAAAT
>JAXLNO010002852.1:2500-137424 GCA_038087875.1 Malacoraja senta | reverse complement strand
TCTCTGCTCTTTTGTGAAGGTGACCAATTAATGTTAGTTTCATTTCCACTTTCTCTACCCTACTCCATCAGTCTGAAGAAGGATCCCAACCTGAAACATCTGTCCATTCCCTTTGCAGGCAGGCAGATGTTGCCTGACCCACTGAGTACCTCCAGCACTTTGTTTTAGACCAGGTTACAGCCCCTGGTTAAAGTCATCCTAGTTGGCTGCTGTTGCAGGGAAAGTAGTTTAATGTTGATGACACTTGTGTTTAACTCATTACAATTAGGTAATCTTGCCCCTTCCATTCACCCAACTGTAGTTTGGAATTGGTCTAAATCTATATTTGGTTTAGTATGTTTGTCTGTTGCCAGAATCCATTTCCTCTCCTCTCTGCTCCTTTCTAAAGGGGTGACCAATTAGTGTTAGTTTCCACCCAGGATCTCCAAAGACTGGGTCCTCTGATGCAGGAAGAGTCTGCCAGGGTTAGACTGTCTTCCCCATTCTGCCAAATGTTGCATAAACTGGGCCAAACTTCACTACTGTTCCTTTACTTGTACGTCTCATTTAATTCAAAGTATTTCTTGTCAATTAAAGTAATATCTGGTTTGTCATGGTGTGTTTCTCCAGGTATTTGAACTGCCTGTATGCTCTTATCTGTTTCTGTTTGTGCCCAGGGTTTCAATGTCCATGGTAAAGGGCACTGTATCAGGGCAGTGTCTGGGAGAACACTTCATGTGACATGGTTAGTTTCACATTTAGAGACACAGCGCGGAAACAGGCCCTTTGGCCCACCGAGTCTGCACCGACCAGCGATCCCCGCACATTAACACTATCCTACACACACTAGGGACAATGTTGCATTTATACCAAGTCAGTTATCCTACAAACCTGCACATCTTTGGAGTGTGGGAGGAAAGTGAAGATCTCTGAGAAAACCCACTTAGTCACTGGGCTGGGGTAGATAATGTTATAAACACACAGGGGAACAAAATGAACCCGGTCTGGGGTAAAACTGAGGTTAAGTATGTTTATTGGCCAAGTATTCACATACAAGGAATTTGCCTTGGTGCTCCGCCCACAAGTAACAACATGACATACAGTGACAGTAAATAATGTTATAAACACACAGGGGAGCGGAATAAACCCGGTCTGGGGTAAAACTGGGGTAAATAATGTTTTAAACACACAGGGGAACAAAATACACAAACAGCCCCACAGTCATCAGGATATTGAACTCGACTCAAACAAAACTCTGAACATTAATAGCGCATTATCAGTTTATTTGCACTTTGTTTTATTTATACATGTGTGTATATATTTATACAATGGTATATGGACACACTGATCTGTTCTGTATTCATGCCGTCTATATTCTGGTGTGCTGAAGCAAAGCAAGAATTTCATTGTCCTATCTGGGACACATGACAATAAACTCTCTTGAATCTTGAATAAACCCGGTCTGGGGTAAAACTGAGGTAAATAATGTTATAAACACACAGGGGAGCGAATTAAACCCAGTCTGGGGTAAAACATCAGATCATTCGATTCTTGGTCAGGATGTGGCATTTACATCAGAAATAAGACAGGTCTCTTACAGGTCTGTCACCCAGCCTGGCACTGCCCCAGCCCCACTATGGTCGTTACCCCCACTCTCCCCACTATGGCAGTTAGTGGGGTTCAGTAAACGGGGGAACCCAGAGGATCTGTCCTGACCCTTTAATTAATCAGGTTCATGAGCCCTTAAAACCTGGGACCTCTGCTGCAGTCTCATTAAATTTCCTATTCAAGTGACTGGAAGATGCCTTGCAGGGCTGTCCCCCAGCCTGGAACTGCCCCAGTCCCACTATGGCCGTGACCCCCACTCTGCACACTGGCAGTCAGTGGGGTTCAGTAAAGGGAGGAACCCACAAGAACTGCCCTCACCCATTAATTAGGCTGGTTCAGGAGCAGAACCTCTGCGACAGTGTCATTAAAAAAACACACAATTATATTCATCATATTATTTTTTATATGATATAATTATACTAAATTATATATGATTATAGTTATATATATATATATATATATATATATATATATATGTTTAAATGGACTGCAACACGGAAATAGGCTGATATGGGCATTGGCCATTAGATGGCGCTTACTTTCCCGATCTCATTTTCTAATTAGTTTAATTAATTAATGTGCAACTTTTGGCACTGACGAGTTATGACATCCTTCTCAATTATATTTCATCTAAATCTATGGAAAATTTCATGTAGTTCCGTGACGTGGGTCACGAAAATGGATTTCTAGACACATATTTGATGCTCGGTCCACAGCCTATGGGTGGAATTCTCAGTGATAAAGTATGCGATGAATTACTTGGTGATACTGAACTGACACTTGCCCGAGCTGAACATGCTTGTCGTATTAATGAGATCATGACCTCTCACATCTGGTCATTGGGACCCGGCCCGCATTCCTCATACCATGTCGATGCTATCGACACTTCCTACCGTAAACAGCACTCACAACCCCACACATCATCTAGCCAATCTCAAAGATTATTGGAAAGTGTTCTAACTGTAGCGGCTCCCACCCTGCAGATCGCAAACTTTGCTTTGCTCTCGGAAAAATATGCCATTTTTGCAAAAGAAGAAATAATTTCTCAAAATGTTGCAGTACTCGTGGAACCCGATCACTCCCAAGGCAATCTGTACACTGGTTAAAACATGAAGCTGCTGATAGCAAGTACCAAGAGCTAGCAGCGCCACCTCAAGCTCTACTCCCTGAGCATGAAGATAGCAGCCATAACATAAACTCCCTGGTTGCTTCCACTAACAAGCAACTCAACCCTGAAGTTTCACTTCATGTCAACACCATTACTGTTGCAAAGATCGACACTGGAGTCAAATGCAACGTCATGTCATTATCCGAATTTAAACAGATCAGAAATGCTGAATGTATTGTAAACACTTCGACTACTTTGTTAGCCTACAATAGACAATAGGTGCAGGAGTAGGCCTTTCGGCCCTTCAAGCCAGCACCGCCATTCAATGTGATCATGGCTGATCATTCCCAATCAGTACCCCGTTCCTGCCTTCTCCCCATATGCCCTGAATCCGCTATCTTTAAGAGTCCTATCTAGCTTTCTCTTGAAAACATCCAGAGAACCTGCCTCCACCGCCCTTTGAGGCAGAGAATTCCACAGACTCACAACTTTCTGTGAGAAAAAGTGTTTCATCGACTCCATTCTAAATGGCTTACCCCTTATTCTTAAACAGTGGCCCCTGGTTCTGGACTCACCCAACATCGGTGTAGCGGCAGATTTTTCTTATCTTTTGAGAAACAAGTTCTCTACTTGGTCAAAGGATTGACCTTCTCCATCGTCTCTCCAAACTAATCTAAAAACTAGACTTCTGCGCAAGCATCTAAGCTCCAAACATGCCCAAAAACACGTCATAAATCCCACCCACAATACAATGGGCAGTCTAAAATTTAAAGGCACATGCCATCATCAGTGACATGCAAAACAGGCCAAATGGCCACTACATACCGGCTCCTAATTGTTCCGAGTATCTAACGAGGCAATTACTAATAAACATTTAAAAAGTGGCCATAAAGGCTTAACATATATCAAAAGCAAAAGGTCAGGGAATTAAACGCTGTGGCTCCTCGTCGGGAAATTGAATCCCGGTCTAACGCGTGACAGGCAGGGATACTAAACACGATACTAACGAGGAAAAAATAGCATGCACTATATATCCGCAATCATGGCTTCATCGACTCTTCCATCTTCACCTTCGCCTTCTAGAAGCAAACACAACTTGGTTATTGGTCTTATTAAAACATTGTATTTTGTTTTAAGACGTACCATACACACCAAACCCCGAACGTGAGGCATGATTTCTAGTATTCTTCCCATCAACCAAGAACCTCCTGATGCTGCAGAGTCAGCCTTGATAACCCAATATTTGTTACCAAGTTGGGATAACATATCATTTCTTCCTCCATGTCCAACTTGTTCATGAATATGTCGTAAAAATAATGTCGTTATGTAAAAGTCCTTTGAGAGAATGATAGGACGTTTAGTTTTTAAGGGCATTGCCAATTTGTTTAGGCGACCACCCATCCACAGAAGACTTTCCTCCCAGACTGGGTCGAGCTTGTACAATTGACTGTTTCTTTTTACCCCCTGTCCTCCAGCTTCCAACGTTAATATTTCTTCTTTGTATTTCTGTCTTTGACAGAAAGAGATGATTGCATTTTCCGCCTTGAGGACATCATCAAGACATAAATCCTGTACGTCATATGAAGCTTCAAAAACTTGCATCTGGCCTTCAATCTCTCCTTTCTGTTTATCAGGATTCTCTCCCAGGGTACTCTCTGTAATTTGTCTCCTTTCCCGAGCCACCAGCAATAATCTTGTTTTTATTTTAAGAAACCAGGCTACCGAAGTTATCAATGTATTCCATGGTGAAAAGTGGGTAATTAAATTGTTCACATGAGTCTTTAGGAATCACATTCACCGAAATGTTTTGTTTAATTTCCGGATCATAATCCAAGTTCAAGCTTTGGCCATTCTCTGCTTGGTTCACAAAGAAACTTGGGCCCATTGATCCATCTCCTGTTATTTAGAAAGCAATTTGCTGTTAGTCCTCAAGAGGCTTCGTCCGCAGGATTTTCTTTGGTGCTAACATATCTCCATTGAGAAACATCAGTAGCTCCCAATACAAAGGAGACTCTATTTGCTACAAATGTCATAAAGCGTTTGTTTTCATTATTGAAGTATTTCAGAACCGTAGTGCTATCGGTCCAGAAGATAGATTCTTCCAGTTGAAATTGTAGTTCCTTTTGCAGCATTATGTCAATTTTAACAGCTAAGACTGCTGCTGTAAGTTCCATTCTGGGAATCGTCATTTGTTTCAGTGGTGCCACTCAGGCTTTTCCCATTAAGAATGCAACATGCACTCTTTTGTTAACATTTTGCAGTCTTAAATATGAAACAGTCCCGTAACCACTTTCACTGGCATCCGAAAAATGATGCAATTGTGCACTTCTGATCTTACCAAAGTTTTTAGGCTTTATGCACCGATCCACCTTAAACTTTGAAATTTTATGGAGGTCCATTAACCATTGTGTCCAACGGTGCGAGGATGTTTGAGTTGGACACTCTCATCCCATCCAAGTTTTTCCTTACAAAGATTTTGTAAAATTAACTTGGCTGGCAGTGTAAATGGTGCAAGAAATCCCAAAGGGTCGTATACTGAGCCAATCACAGATAAGATACCCCTTCTTGTACATGGTCGCTCCTGAATCGACAATTTAAACTTAAACACACCCATTTCCACGCACCAGTGCAGTCCCAGTGCCCTTTCCATTGGGAAATTGTCTTTAACTAAATCCAACTCCTTGGTTTCTTCAGCTCTGTCATCTGGTGGAATGCTTTCCAATACAACACGAATGTTGCTGATCCACTTGGAAAGTACAAATCCTCCCTTATTGCAGAGAGAGGTCAGGTGGTTTACCATTTGAATTGCTTTCTGCTCAGTAGATATGGATTTTAGGCAATCGTCCACGTAGGAATTATTTGTCAAAGTGGAAATTACCTCCTCTGGTAAATAATCTTTATTATCCTCTGCGGTCTTCCTTAAAGTGAAGTTCGCACAACTTGGAGATGACACTGCTCCAAAGAGATGTACTTTCATCCGGTAATCAACAAGATCTTGCTGCACATCCCCTTCAGGCACCATAAGAATCGCAGGTAATCAATATGTTCACCAGCTACTTTCATTTGATGAAACATTGATCTGATGTCAGCCATTAAAGCAATCGGTTCTTGCCTAAATTTGATGAGAACTCCAATGAGTGAGTTGGTAAGGTCTGGACCTTGCAGTAGTTCACTGTTAAGCGATGTACCTTTAAAGACTGCAGCACAGTCAAAGACCACCCTCAATGTCCCTTTCTAGTATTTAACCCCCTGTCGGAGGTTCCCTTCGATTTAATCTTCTGTCCCACTCTCTGGGACTAGTATTTAACCCCCCTGCCGGAGGTTCCCTTCGATTTAATCTTCTGTCCCACTCTCTGGGACTAGTATTTAACCCCCCTGCTGGAGGTACCCTTCGATTTAATCGTCTGTCCCACTCTCTGGGACTAGTATTTAACCCCCCTGCCGGAGGTACCCTTCGACTTATTGTAACGGCAGATTTTTCTTATCCTTCAAGAAACAAATTCTCTAGCCGCTATTTGGATGAGAATGGATAAGGGGAATATCTTCGATACGCATGCAAGCTTCCTCAGAGACCTTCAGAGCTTCTTCACTCATAAAGCTTCAACACAGTCTTTTGTTGAATAAATGCTTTATTGTTGATGGTAAACAGCAAGATACATCCAAGTTTCTCCCGACTCGTTCCTGCCATCTTCCTTCAATTCCAACTTGCAACTTTAAACATGACAATACTCCTCGTGTCTCCGTAACATTGACATGGTCGAAGGATTGATCTTCTCCGTCGTCTCTCCAAACTAATCTAAAAACTAGACTTCTGCGCAAGTATCTAAGCTCCAAACACGCCCAAACACACGCCATAAATCCCACCGCACGTGCCATCATCAGTGAAATGCAAAACAGGCCAAATGGCCACTACACCTGCCATCTGCTGAATTTCTTCAAGGTTGCCTTAAAAGTGAGATTCAACTTCTGTGTTTCTTTTTGATGGTGGAGCTGTCTGTCTTTGATTGCCCAAACCTGTTCAGAGAGAGGGCACAATTTAAATTGTTTTCACCTTTTATAAAGTCAAAGAGTCATAGAGTCATACAGCACAGAACCATGTCCTTTGGCTCAACTAGTCTATACCATCCAAGTTGCCCCATCCAAGCTAGTCCCATGTGCCTGCAATTGACCCATTTTAGCGGATGCAGAAACGACGACTGCGTTTTCTGAACGGTTTTTATTGAACACTCGCTCCTTAGCAAACAGATCTCTGCATACACGTCTGATCACAACGGTGGTCAGCAAAACAACTGTGGCGCCAAAACGAAACGGCACGAAAACAGCAGCCCCTCCCGAGTCACGTGACCGTGGCTTCCCAACGCCGGGTTCGATATCTACGTGCGCCATCAGGCTCCGCTACACCATGACCTTAACCTTTCTTCTCCAAAGATTCAAATGTATTTTATTGTCATGTGCACCAATTAAGGTGCAATTAAACTCAATGTATCATAGTCATACTAGAAAAAGCAACAAGACACACAACTACAGAAAAGTTAATATAAACATCCACCACAGTGGATTCTCCATATTCCTCACTGTGATGGAAGGCGATAAAGTCTAATCTTCTTCACTCCTTATTCTCCCGTGGTCGGGGCAGTCGAACCATTCGCAGTCGGGGGGATAGAAGCTCCCACAGCCGACGATTGAAGCCCCCAGGTCAGGGCGGTCGAAGCTCGTGCGGCTTGGAGCTCCCGAAGTCGATCCCTAACCAAGGGACCACGTGCTCCACGATGTTATATCCTGCAGGCTCCCATGGTTGGAGCTCCCGAAGTCGATCCCTAAACAAGGGACCACGTGCTCCACGATGTTATATCCTGCAGGCTCCCATGGTTGGAGCTCCCGAAGTCGATCCCTAACCAAGGGACCACGTGCTACACGATGTTAAATCCTGCAGGCTCCCATGGTTGGAGCTCCCGTAGTCGATCCCTAAACAAGGGACCACGTGCTCCATGATGTTATATCCTGCAGGCTCCCATGGTTGGAGCTCCAAGGTCGATCCCCGACAGGGACCACCAGCTCCACGATGTTATATCCTGCAGGCTCCACGGTTGGAGCTCCAAGGTCGATCCCCGTCAGGGACCACCAGCTCCACGATGTTATATCCTGCAGGCTCCCTCAGTTGGAGCTCCAAGGTCGATCCCCAGCAAGAGGCCGCCACAGATGGAGATACCATACGGAAAAAAATGCATCTTCGTCGAGGTAAGAGATTTTAAACAGTTCCCCCAACCTCCCTCCACCCCCCACATAAAATAAAGCTAAAGAACACTAAAACATCCATTTAACACATACTAAAAAACATCAAAGAAGGAAAAGGACGAGACAGACTGTTGGCGAGGCAGCCATTGCAGCGCCACCCGGTGGTTCATGTACCTACCTAAGTGTCTTTTAAATGCAGTTATAGTTCCTTCCTCATCGACCTTCTCTGTCAGCTTGTTCCATATAACCACCATCATCTGAGTGAAAAAGCTGCCACTCAGGTTCCTCTCAACTTAAACCTATGTCTTCTAGTTTTTGATTACTTTATACTGGGTCAAAGACTCTGCACACTCACCCTATCTATTCCCCTCATGATTTTACACAATTTAATTTCACACATTGAACAAAACACAATAGAGATTCCATTAACTCCGTTTTCCACAAATATGATAAACACAATATGTAATTAATTTTTCCCAACATTACCAGATTCAGAATTGGTGATGTGTTTCTCTCCAACTTACTTTCAAATGTGTTGTGCTGACTCCTGTTAATGGGTACATTATTTAGTTTGCTTATTTTGATGTATTTTTGGATTGTCATAGGTTAACTGGATATTAATCCAAGACTCTTTGAGATTAATAGTCCAGAAGCACAGGTTTAAATCCTATTTGATAATCCGACAATTTGGATTCAGTTCATGAAAAATATTGTGAATAAAATGGTGGTGCAATGATGGGAATGAGTGACAGAAGTCAAATTACATGGATAGATCATGTGTTACATGGACAGGATGCCCAAGAAGATGGTGATGGAGAATATGAGGCACAGGATCAGCATGGATTTGAGTTACGGTATGGATTCCACGATAGAGCCATTGCTGGACAGAACATGGGTGGGAAGGTCACAGGAGACCATGAATGAGGTAAGGCCAACATGTGGAGGTATCTAGCAGAGTTGAAAATATCTGGAGAGTGGACAAATGTATCTTTGCACTGCAGAGTTTTCACAAGTCAAGATGACAAGTAAAGAAGCAACTGAATTTATAAATGTACATACAGTTAATATATTCAATGTGTAATTTTATATTTCTAATGATCAGTTATTGGAATGGTTTATTTTTTTAATGGATAAAAATATTGATTTATATAAATATAAGGGAAGCTTTAAGAACTGAGTATTCCATGTGTCAGTGACCTTGATGAACTGTTGTACTAGACCGATACCCGTCTGATCAGTTTGTTCAACAACACAGAATAAACCTTCAGGCACAACCCCAAATTTGAACACACAGTTGAGCCTAACACTGTGTTGCCATGTGGGATTGTTGCAGCATTGGCCTCACCAGATTAAAGATTATTTGTTTAACTGAGGCCCCTTCTGTAATCTTGGGACACAATAGATTTTGGAACGTGAATCACCAAAGTGAAGTGGAGATACCTTGGTCTCCTGGTTTCCTGGCCAATATTCATCCCTCAGTAAATAGGAACATGTTGAGGGCAAATTGGAGACCATATTTTCTACATGACTACACTAGCTATACTTCAACTTCTGGCATGTTTATTTGATAATGGTTTACACAGGGGATGGTGACACAATCACAACGTGGTCAGATCATTGCAGAACAGCACCTGAAATCATACAGCAGACTCCTCATGGCAACGCAGGTAGACAGGTAGACAATCCACATTGCATAAATAACGCTTTAATTGACCACAAAAAGTCTGAAATCAATTTCTCAACAACATAAGCACAAACAGATACTTTTCTTATCCAAAATATATTGTTCTTTTCTCCTTGTATCAGAGATAACATTGTGATTGATAATTTGGGGAATCTGTGCTGCATTAAGGATGTCTTCATGTACTTTACCTGTAGGCTTGCACTTTCTTTGACAGAACTCCACTGCCAGTATAATGATGATGAGAACAGCCAGACTCCCGATAATTACAACAAATCTGATTGTAAAAGTATAATTCCCTGTCAAAATAATAAACACAGGGTTCACATTTGTAGAATAAATGGACATCATTCCAAAGCTCCCCCAAAGACCAGGCATTAACCACACTGACTAATTTAGATCAGAAGTCTTGAGTTTAACTTGTGATCCAGATTCACTGAGACACAAGGTACTGTAGATGAGAGTATACCAATAAAAGACACAGTGTTGGAGAAACTCAGCAGGTTAGGCAGGTGACATTTTGGGTTGCAGCCCTTTAGTCTGAAGTAGGGTCAAGACCCAAAACCTCACCTATCCATGTTCTCCAGAGATTCTGCCTGACCCGTTGAGTTACTCCAGCACATTGTGTCTTTTTTCCCCAGATTAATTGACCTTACTCAGAAAGATCAGAGAGCCACAACTTGCCTCAGTAGCCATCAGTTAGAGACTGTAAACATTCACACAAGTTTCTATTTCTTGGTTACAATCAGCTGACATTTCTCAGGCAGGAGATGGGAGCTGATGGTTGGTTGATAGGGATCAGTGCTTTGCCTTCTGTCAGCAGTGTACAAAATGTCTTTCACCGAGGCTTGGGACCACATGAAGGGCAGGGATTAATGGATGGGTGGGATTGGGAGGAAAGGGCGTGTTTAGATTAGTTTAGAGATACAGCGCGGAAACAGGCCCTTCTGCTCGCCGAGTCCACACCAACCAGCGATTCCCACAGACTAACACTATCCTACACACACCAGGGACAACATACAATTAAACCAAGCCTATTAACCTACAGACTTGTACATCTTTGGAATTTGGGAGAAAACCGGAAATCCTGGAGAAAACCCACACAGGGCACGGGATGAAGGTACAAACTCCATACAGACAGCACCTGTAGTCAGGATTGAACCCGGGTCCCTGGCGCTGTAAGGCAGCAACCCTACCACTGAGCCACCATTCTCAGACAAGGTGAAGACATCAGTATTCCCTCCCCCACATCTTCTGTTCTCACATGGCAGCCTTTGGTGAAGTTACTGTGGATTCTTCAACCGCTGTAATGTTTTACAGCATCAGAACAGGGGAAAGAAACTTGTACAACTATTTTCAAGATGATTTTCACTACTTTTGTGATCTTTAAGGGGCACAGTTTGGGTATTATGGCAACGATCTTCCACCAAGCTGCTTGTAAATTGTTCTGCATTGTCCGACATGGGGGAGAGAGGGGCCCCGTGAACTGAGAAGTTTCTTGCCAGTTTGTGAATAACTGCTGCCGATGAGGCATTGCGGAACAAATCAATCTCAAACCTACCGGACGGAGTAGGAGGCCACTAGAACCAGGTACTGGTTGCCATTCCAATCAAAGATGTCAGTCTCCAGGGTTGTCCACGGTAGATCAGGAACCGGGTGATGCAGGAGCGGTTCCTTCTGTTGGTGTGGTGCTAGACTGTTACATACCACACACGACTGCATCCACTGGCGCACACAGTCCAACATGGCAGACCAGAAGATCATGCTCTTGGCCTGTTGCACCATTGTCTCTGAACCAGGGTGCCCTCTATGTACAGCATGAAAGTACTGTTGCTGTAGTGAAGCTGGGACTGGCCACTGCTTTGTGGCCCTTCATAATAACTCCGTTCTCAATTACCAGTTCGTCCCTGACAGGAAAAATATAGCTGCACCAAAAGTGGAAGTGAGTTGCTGCTTGTTAGACCATCCACGTTTAATGAGATGGGAGTATCTGTAGGGTGTTATCTTCAGCTGTGTGGGCAATCAACGTATCCAAACCCCAGGGGTAACTGTGGTCAATCATCATAATATCAATGTGTCCTTCTTGGCTGCATGTCTATCGTCAGTTTTCCTGAGTACACGGGACAGGGTGTCTGCCAGGTACATGTCATAGAAACATAGAAACATAGAAACATAGACAATAGGTGCAGGAGTAGGCCATTCGGCCCTTCGAGCCTGCACTGCCATTCAATATGATCATGGCTGATCATCCAACTCAGTATCTCATCCCTGCCTTCTCTCCATACCCCCTGATCCCTTTAGCCACAAGGGCCACATCCAACTCCCTCTTAAATATAGCCAACGAACTGGCCTCAACTACCTTCTGTGGCAGAGAATTCCACAGATACACCACTCTCTGTGTGAAAAATGATTTTCTCATCTCGGTCCTAAAAGATTTCCCCCTTATCCTTAAGCTGTGACTCCTTGTCCTGGACTTCCCCAACATCGGGAACAATCTTCCTGCATCTAACCTGTCCAACCCCTTAAGAATTTTGTAAGTTTCTATAAGATCCCCCCTCAATCTTCTAAATTCTAGCGAGTACAAGCCGAGTCTATCCAGTCTTTCTTCATATGAAAGTCCTGACATCCCAGGAATCAGTCTGGTGAACCTTCTCTGTACTCCCTCTATGGCAAGAATCTCTTTCCTCAAAATGTCCTTCCTACGTTTGTAGATTAGGGTGATGTTGTACTTCTGGATCTCCACAACATTCGTTGTAGCCTGGCTGGTGCAGCGTGTATTGGTTCATTCAGGATGGAAACCAGTGGTTGATGGTCCGTTTCAATTGGCACAGCTTTACCAAAGATACAGCCATTGAACATGACACATGCGAATACTACTGCTAGTAACTCCTTCTCGATCTGCACGTACTGCGTCTCTGTGTCTGTCATGGTCCGTGAGGCATAAGCAATCGGTTGAAGCAAGCCGCTCCGAGGCCGTACTGGGAGGCGTCACATGTCAGAGTGATTGGTTTGTTGACATTGAAGTAGGCCAGAGTGGGTGGGCACGACATTGGTTGCTATACGCAGCCTGTGG
Source organism: Malacoraja senta (assembly GCA_038087875.1). Taxonomy (NCBI): domain Eukaryota; kingdom Metazoa; phylum Chordata; class Chondrichthyes; order Rajiformes; family Rajidae; genus Malacoraja; species Malacoraja senta. The sequence continues at coordinate 124,740 of JAXLNO010002852.1, read as the reverse complement.
TATAGTCAGTGTTTTAGTATGTGCTTCGGTCACTTCATTAACTCAACAAGTCCTGTTTACTCTAGCCAGCGTAAGGTTGGGGATCGAGCAAAAGCTCTTTCTTTAATTTGTCATCTATAATGCCACACACGAGCCTGTCCCTAACAAGTCCATCACAGTAAGCACCGAAGTTGCAGCGCTGTGCAATGTGTTGTAATGAGCATACATACGTTTCCACTGGCTCCCCTGGTGTTTGGCTGCACACAAAGAATTTATGTCGCTGCATGATGAGATTGGTATGAGGGTCGCATAGCTCACGGAACTTTCTCTTCAGGCATTCGGGGTCGTACATTGTTTCAGCGGGTTCAATCTCTTGACCCCACACATTCACAACTGGAAGGACATAAATGAACAATTTTGCCGGATGTGCAGCATCATCTCCTGCCAGATTGAGGAATATAGATGCTTGGTGTGAACTGACTTGTCTTGGTGTGCGGCAACCATGTAAATATCGAAGTCCTCTTCGAAAACTCGCCATCTCTCTGCGATAACCCCATCAAAGACCAGCGTTTCTGGCTTGCGAAAAGAATCAGTCATGGCAGAGATTGTGAAAGGTCAGTAAAACACTGAAGACATTGATCCAAGGTGTTCCCGTGACTTCTGACCCGGAGCAGGGGCCTTACATCGCCCGGCAAGACTTAATTGGCCGTGGGACTTACCATCACCCGCCGGGGCCTCCAACATCAAGAGCCTCGATCAGCTCGATGCAGCAGTTTGACTGCTTGACCGCGGGAGAAGAATAAAGAACAGAGAACAGGGAAGAGATAAGACTTTTTGCCTTCCATCACAGTGAGGAGGTGTTTGGAGATTCACTGTGATGGATGTTTGTGTGGAATTGTGTTATTTGTGTGTTTTGGTTGTTTTTTTTTGCTGTTATGGCTGCAGGAACGAAATTTCATTTGAACCTTGTTTGTTTGAATGACAATAAATGGCATTCTATTCTATTCTATTCTAAATCTAACCAGAGGCTGAACTAACAAACTAGATAATATGAGACACTGAACCAGATGACTGTTTGAGTACACAGCGGCATGCAGTAAAACATGACATAGATCTCGTCAACTAATACTGACTGATCTACAGTCAGATCAGTAACAGAGGGAGGGATATGGGTGGAAGTGGAGCAAGAACATAAAAGGAAAACTCTGCAATTGGAAGGGGTGGGAAATGAGTTGAAAGAGGAAGGGAAGGGAATAAGATAACTGGGTGGTGGGATAAATGCGTACACAATGAAGGGTGGGGGGGGAGAAGTGGGGTTCGGGAAGTGTTATTTGAAATTTGAGAATTCGGTATTCATAACAGAGTTAGACCACTCAAACTGGAAGAAAATATTCCACTCAAATTTCAGGATCAATAAGCGACATCAAAACACAATCATGACTCTAAGTATGAAGAACAAACCCTTATCACTTACCACGGGGCTCCTGATAGTACGGGACAACAAGCCGGGGCAGGTCTTGATGAAACAAACCACATCTCCAGTTCCCTCTGCCTCTCTCAGCTTTCTGAATAACCAGACTCTGTGATTTCTCTTTCCCGGTCAGTGTCTTTTCTCCAACACTTTTGCCATCGCCATTGATCCAAACCAGTCTCATTGACTCAATGACGTGAGACACAGAGCAGGTCAGGGTAACGTTGTCTCCCTCAGTCACTGCATCAGACGGTTCAGCTGTGACTGTGGAAACAAGCAGGTTGTTTACATTTTAAACAATAAGTTCATCAGTAAACTCAGTGGCAACATTCTGTCTCCTACCTTTCACTGTGATGAGATCAATGGTGAGAAATGGCTTTGATTCCAGAAAACATGTGTAAACTCCGGCATCTTGAAACACAACGGGGACAATCCTCACACTGAAATCCTTGCCATCGAAGGGTTTCCCTGAGGTCACCAGTCGATTCCTGAAGTCGGTCCCTTTGACATTGATGGGCTGAGAACGGTTTGCAGATGCTATTACTTTCGGCTGTTGAAGGTGATGAGATATCCAGGTCCACCCAGCACGGGAATAGCCATCACCATAACTCACAGAACAAACCAGGTGAAGTTCACTGTGATCTGTGCTGGAGCGGTAAAGTGTGTATGTCCCATTATATAAATCTGTATCAGAGAGACAGAGGATAACTCCTTTCAGTATTACAGTTACCGTGCCATACAGAGATTCCCAACCGTATTCTTATAAACATTCGTGGTGTTTTGTTCAGCTGATCAAGTTTCAAATGTAACATCTTTCATGAATGCCGCACTAAACTCATCAGATCTTTATAAAATACAATGTCCTGTACGGCAGTAAATTGCAGTGAAGTTTGGATATTCCACTCTACATTTCAACATTAGGTTCGCCCCCACACCCGGACTGTCCGGGAATCTCCCGGGATGGAATGAAACCTCCCGGAGACTCCCGAGAGCGGTCTGGGAGGTGAATGTCTCTGTCAGTCTGTCTGCAGGAGGTGGTGCAGGTTCAGGCTGCGGACAGAAGCAGCCCAGAGGATGCCTGCGTGGGGACTGACCCGGACAGGTTGGCACTTCAAGTGGGTCGGGTCTTCCCGTCCCTTCATTCCCATTATTCCCACCATCCCTCTCCCATTCACACCCATTGATTCCCTGTCCTTCCCTGTTCCCGGGTCCTGCTCCCAGCTGAATGCTGATCCGAAGCCCGAGTCTGCAGCAACTGGAATCACTTCAAGCAACACCAGACTCGGACAGAAGGGTCAGTGAGGGGAGAGGGGATGGATTATTGTTCAGTGCTGATGTGTGGGCCGGGACCCCCAGTGTGAGTGTGAGCAGCAAGTGATGGTGGTTGTCATGGTGACTACACTTTCTATCTGACACTTTGACATGAGTCCTGTATCAGTATCTCAGTCTCAGATACTGGAGCATTGATGGCAAGATAAACTGACCAAATACTTGACTGAAGAATGGTTACAGAAAGACATCCCCCTCCTGTGCTGTGTGTCTGTCACACAGAGACAAGCAGGCAGCTGCTCCACAGAGAGAGAGACTTTCTGTAAACTTCTCCCTGATCATTGCAGCATTTTATACTGGAGAGCAGTTGGTCACTGCCACAGTTCTTCACAGGGTACACACATAATATTACAAGAAGCACCGTGATACAAGTGTCTACTTGATATCCAATGGGAGGTGTTTACACTTACTGTTGTCTACAGTAAAATCTCCATTACTTGTGTGAACAATGTTTCCGTTTTCCTGCACATCACACACATACAGCTTCCCATCCTCCACTGTAACGTGTCGAACCATCAGATAGACCGTGTTATCCAGGCGGATCTGATCAGTGTTGCTCCTGTTCTGCTGGGATGAGTCCATGGGTCTCCAGTGAAGACTGACTGTATCTGAGAGTCTGGAGATGGTGCAGCTGAGTGTGACGTCACTGCCCAGCAGAGGCTTCTGTGGACTTGCCTCAACTGTGAAAAACAGATCAATGAGATTCAGAGTGAGTAGTGGTTTGTACAAGTCCAATGACTGGCCTCAATCTCACCTCAACTGAAAACCTAGACCCGCCCCTCATTCTTCTAAACTCCAGCTAGTCCAAGCCCAGAGCCACAAACACTCATCATCCCCTGGGGCATTTTCATAAACGTTAGTTTTATGTTGCATTACTTCAGACTGCACTGCAATCTCTGCACCATTCTGCTGTTTTGCTTTTGTTGCATGTTTTAATGTACCTTTTATTATAATTGACTTTATCTGAACAATGAATGTGTTTTACCCAAATGTATATGACAATGAACTAATATGAATCTAAATCTGAATTTGATATTGTACAGACTACACAGACATAGTGTTATTGTTCCTCACTTTGACAGTGTTCACACATTTTGTGTACATAACACTCTTGACACTCATGCTGCATCCTGAGATGATACCAATTCAAGTGTTTCAGATGTTTGTACATTAGATTTAGCTCGGCGGGGACTGGTGGCAGAAGGTCCATGGACTGTAGTTCTATTCCACAATGCCTTTGCTTTGTCTGCACTGATCTTCTGTGTGTCCCTCAGCACGTACTCCTGCAGCCTAGAATATTCTGCAATGGAGATATCGCTGGGGAAAACATGAAGATCAAAGTAGTTGGATCCAACCTCATTCACTGTATCTCGGCAAACGTTAGAGCAATGAACAAATCCCAGTCCCTTTACACCTGTGGAGAATTATCTACAGGAGGCAAAGGCCTTGTTCATTCTCTGCTAAAGCTCCCAAGCTGTTAGAAACATAGAAACATAGACAATAGGTGCAGGAGTAGGCCATTCGGCCCTTCGAGCCTGCACCGCCATTCGATATGATCATGGCTGATCATCCAACTCAGTATCCCATGCCTGCCTTCTCTCCATACCCCCTGATCCCTTTAGCCACAAGGGCCACATCTAACTCCCTCTTAAATATAGCCAATGAACTGGCCTCAACTACCTGCTGTGGCAGAGAATTCCACAGATTCACCACTCTCTGTGTGAAAAATGTTTTCTCATCTCGGTCGGAAAAGACTTCCCCCTTATCCTTAAACTGTGACCCCCTAGTTCTGGACTTCCCCAACATCGGGAACAATCTTCCTGCATCTAGCCTGTCCAACCCCTTAAGAATGTTGTAAGTTTCTATAAGATCCCCCCTCAATCTTCTCAATTCTAGCGAGTATAAGCCGAGTCTATCCAGTCTTTCTTCATATGAAAGTCCTGCCATCCCAGGAATGTTGGAATGGTTCTGAGTGGCACCAACTTTTAGAAGTAAACACATTTATTAATATTGAATATTTCTTTCTTTTTTTATCATGAAAGAGTCTAATTCTACAAGAACGATTAGTATTGATTCCTGAAGAGTCTCCACCCCTGCAGGCACCGGATCTGGGAGCAGTTTTCCCAGTGCCAGTGTCGGGGAATATCAGCATATTCCTGCTCCAGTCCTGGTCTCCACGTGGAGAAGTGAAGGGGAGCGCTGGCAGATTCACCACAAGAACTGTCAGCAAGTTGTGGAATTCCTCGTTGTGAAACGCATGGGTGGAAGTCCTGAAGCTATTCATATTCACACAGGTAAATGCCGGCTGTTCACCGTGACACTGCTGGTGCAACCGGCAACACTCTGACCAGTGAATGCAAACAACGTTTAGATGTAACCGGATTGATACGTTTGTCCATTTGTCCCTGTCATGTCTCCCCCGACCGCCCTCAAGGTGGGAACTCTCCCACCAGTGTAAGTTCCACAGATGAAGGACTTCCTCTGGGATCTCAACCAAGTGAGGCATGGACCTGGTTCACTGGGTAACATTGAGCAGCAGTGTCACTCGACAATCTCACCCCAGGCCCACAGAATCAATGAAGACAAATCTTTCCCCCAATTGTTTCATTGGGAGATTCATCGGGTGGAAGAAGTCTCACAATTCCCGCCATATTTCATCATTACACGTGACATTATTTACAGAGAAACATATTGTTGATCCGTGTCTCGCCCACTCACCTTTGATCCCATATATTTCATATCGTTCCAGGATCTGGTTCCTCGACTGTGTTTCGGTCAAAGTGAACAAACCTGACCATTTAAATCTGTGTTTTTTTATTGCCAGATTAACAGTATCCACATCCACCTCCTTGTTCTTGCCTGCGTTTTCCCAGCCATTGCCCCACTGTTTGCTCCACACGCCCTTGTTCCCAGCGCGGAGAGTTACCACTGTCTGTTTTCCCGGCCCTGAGTGTGGTTCCCATTCCCAGAGAACACTCCCAGGATTGTCCGGTCCTTTTAACACAATGTCGCCTCCATCATCCAAGAAATAAATCTGATTTCTGATTTCTGTTGGAAATAGGAAAAATGTAGGAATTAACATTTGAAGCACATTTCCTCCACTCCATGTCTGTAGTTATTAATTTTGAATTTCATTTATTTCCAGAATGTTTTGATCTCCCACAGAACCTCCAGTGAGACGGACACAGTTTGTGAATAGATGGCTGGCTGGAATAACCTGGCCTGATCCAGGGATACTTCATGACATGAGAAGAGTGAGTGGGAGAAAGACGGAGGTGGAAGGGCGTTTGTGTCAGGTCTCCAGCCGGTGTTCCCTGTGACGGGGTTTCCTGATGTGGGTGGAGATCAGGCCGATCCTGTACACACCGCATCACCGGCCCTTGTCGGACAGACCTGGAACAGAATAAACATGCTCCTGCCTCCCTGCCTGCTCCTCATTCCACAGTGATTTACAACATAGAACAGTTCAGCACAGGAACAAGCCCCTCGACCCACAAGGTCTATGTCGAGCATAATGCCACGACCAACTCTTATCTGCCTACACATAATCCATATCTCTCCAATCCCTGCATGTCCATGTGCCTATCCAAAAGTCTCTTAGATCCCATTCACACATCTCCCTCCATCACCACCAGCAGCATGTTCCAGCCACTCACCACTGTAAAATACTTATCCTTCATATCTCCTTCACACTTTGCCTCTCTCACCTAAAATCCCCCCACGCCCTCTTGTATTTGATATTTCCATCCTGGGGAAAAGATTCTGACTGTCTACATTGACCTTGCCGCCCATAATTTGGTATAATTCTATCAAGCCTCACTTCAATGTCAAACATTCCAGAGAAAACAATCCAAGTCTATTCAACCTCTCCCTGTAGCTAATATCCAGTAACACAGGCATCATTCTTGTAAACCTTCTGAGCACTGGCTCCAAAGCCTCTGCATCTTTTTGGGGCATCCAGAACTGCATGTAATGCTTGAAATCCTGCCTAACCAAAGTCCTACAAAGCTGCATCGCATCCTGACTTCCTGACTCTTATACCCAATGATCCAACCAAAGGCACGCCATCTGCCTTCTTTGTCACTCTATCTACCTGTATGACCATTTTCAGAGAGTTTGGGACTTGGATCCCAAGGTCCCTCTGTACATCAATGCTGTTAAGGGCCTTGCCGTTAATTGTATATCTTCCCCTTATATTCAACCTCCCAAAGTGCAACACCTCACAGATGCTTGGATTAAACTTGATCTGTCATTTGTCCACCCATTTCTGTAGCTGGTCTATATCCCATTCATTACTTTACAACATACTTTGATACTTTGACAGCGTTGTTCACAGTGCAGCAATCTTGTTCTCATCTGCAAATGTACTAACCAACCCATCTACATTTAAATTCATTGTATAAATCATGACCGACAGTGGTCCTGGCAGAGATCCATATAGAACTCCACTGGTCACAGATTTCCTGCCTGAATATTGCCTTTTCCTCTGTTTTCTAGTCTGCCCATTCTGAATCCTGACAAACAATTCAATGTTAATCCCATGCTTATTAATCTTCATCATCAGTCTATCATGGGGGTCTTTACCAAGTGCCTTACTAAAATCACTGTAGACAATGCCACGTAAAAGTCATGCCTACTGTCTTTAATCCCCTCATCTATTTTGTTCCAAATGGGAGTCAATTCTATCCCAAAGAATCCTTTCCAATTGTTTCCTACTGTTGTCATGTGACTCACAGTTCTTTAATTCGCTGAATTCTATCTCTAAACAAATAAACCATTTTAACTCCCATTCCCATGCTGATCTTTCTGTCCTTGGCCTCCTCCATTGCCAGTGAGGCCACATGCAAACTGAAGACATCTCACTTCATATTTCTCTTGGGTATCTGACAACTTAATGGTATGAACATTGAATTCTTGACTTTCAGGCAACAAATCCCCAAACAATCCACCCCACCTTTTTACTGACATATTTTATTTTATTTCATATTTTCCCCTTTTCCCTTGCTCCTCTCATCCCTGGAGTTATCTGACACCTCACCTACATCCCCTAACTCCAGTTTCAGTTTCCTTCATTTATCCTTGTTTACCTCCTTGTCTACCGTCTTGATTTTAATGAAAGTATAAGAAGCCTTGGAACTTTCTTTACTCCAAATCGCCACAGCCATTTTGTGGCCTATTTTCTCCCTTCTAATCGCCCGCTTGAGTTCTTTCCTCCTTGCTTTATATTCCTCAATGGCCCTCTCTGATATCATATTCTTGAACCTTGCATGTGTTTCCTTTCTATTTTTGACCAAATGTACACAGTTATTTGGTCATCTCAGGTTCCCTTACTTTGCCAGTCTTATCTCTTCTCCTTACTGGAACTTGCCGGTCTTGAGTTTGGATCAACTGACCTTCAGACAATTCTCAATCTCAGACTTGGAGTAACTTAATAACAACTGCTCTGAGTCTACCTTATCAAGCTCATGCCTAATAATGGTGTCATTTGCCTCACTCAAGTTAATGTCTTGTCGCACAGAACAGATTTATCCCTATTCAAACCAATCTTAAAACTTATGGAGTTGTATTCACTGTCTCCAAAATACTCTTTCACTAAAACATCAGTCACTTGGCCAGACTCATTTCCCAACACAAGGTCCATTTTGGATTCCTTACTCACGTTGCACTATTCACAACTGTTACAAAACATCCTATTGAATATACCATTAGTCACCCCCCAAGACATCCATTTGTGTAATCTTTCAGTAATCTGTGTCCACATCTGTTCCTCTATTTCCTGCTCACTCTTGGGGGACCTCTCATACAATTCCGTTGAATTGCTTGCACCTTTCTTATTTTCACATGGCTCTACCCATATCACCTCAATGGACAAACCATCCAGAGTCTCCACTCTGAATGCCAACAAGATAGTTTCCCTGATTAATAGAGCAATTCCCCCATCTTTTTCCCATAGAAACACAGAACATTGAGCTGCTAGTCATGTCCCTGTCACAACCATATTTCCACAATGACCACAACATCATAGTCCCCAACAGCGATCTGGGCTCTAAGTTCATCTACTTTGCCTACAATACTCCTTGCATTGGAATGAACATACCTCCACCCATCAGTTTCACTATATAACTTCACCACCCTCTGTCTGTCCTTCCTTTGAGACTTACTTATCTTCATCTCCATCTTCCCATCACCCCCCTACCTCTCCAGTTTAGCCCTCTTGGTAACACTAGTGCACCTCCCTGCAAACATATTGGTCCCCTCCATTTCAGATACAAACTATCCCTCTTGTAGAGGTGACGTCTGCCCCAGAAGAGATGCCAATGGCCGAAAGATCGGAATGAATCTCTGCCCCCTGCACCAAGTCCTGAGTCATACATTCATCTGTCCTTTCTTCCTATTCTTACCTTCACTAACACATGGCACCGGGAGGAATCTGGAGATGATGAGCCCAGCGAGCCTTGATAAAGATCTGTGTGTGTTCTCTGGCCACAGGTGAGTTTGTGGAAGGGTTGGAGAGTTGTTAATGTAGTGAGACTCATGTCAGTGGTAGGGAAATGATCAGACCTCATCCCTTTTCCTACCCATCCCATTTGTGCCAAAGTGCCCACCGCCTTCAGGCTGTTCACCTTCATCCTTGAGAATGTCCCACACCTGCTGGGAGACATCCTGGACCCTGGCACCAGGGAGGCAACACACCATCCTGGAGTCTGGTTTGCTGCCACTGAATCACCAGTCTGACCCCCAAATATTCTGTGATTTGAATGGAATGGAATTGCTGGCTGGAGAAAGGGGTTGTGGTGGGACTGAAGACAACGGCTTTGGGATTCAAAGTGTTCAGTTGGGGGGGGAATTCTGCTCATCCAGTCCTGGATGTCCCACGTGTAGTCTGGGAATGTGGAGACTATGGAGGGGTCGAGGGAGGTGCTAGCAAGGTCAAGCTGGTGTCCACAGTCAACTTGTGGAAGCAACGGTGAAACTTCAGCTGATGTCACTGAAGGGCAGCTTGAGGATGAGAAATAGGAGGGGTCCATGGTAGATTGTCGGAGGGTGCCCGAGGGAACTGTGCTGGAGCATGAAGTGAAGACATTGCGGGTAGTTCTCGGGCTGCGACTGGATCGATAAGTCAAGGGCAGTTCCACCCGCCTGGACTGTGATGGGGAGATGTTGGGGAGGATGGTGTGGACAACCATGTCACACTACTCACCGGGGGGCCATTTACGACTTTGAAAAGGACCATGTTGGTGCAGGGGAAGGGGAGGGAGGGAGCTAATGGGAGAGGGTCAGAAATGGAGCTCCAGCAAGGATGGGGTGGATTTGTGGGACGTGGAGAGGAAAGTGAGATTGACAATGGGGTGTGGGTTTACACGGACAATGATAAAGTAAAGCAAGGTGATTGTGACCGGTGAAGAGAAAGCACTTACTCTGTGTGGAAACTGGTCGAAGCAGGAAAACAAAGACACCGAACATCAAACCAGCTGGCAAACTGCTGCAGAAAAACCTGGGCCTCATTTTGTGGATTCCCTGTGGGAAATAACATAGAATTTTAGACTGAGCCAGTTTGAGACACATATCTTCAGTGCATTTGGAGTCCACGTTGATAGCTCACGGAAGGTGGCAGCACAAGTAGTTAGGGTAGTGAAGAAGGCGTATGGTATGCTTGCCTTCAATGCTAAGGCCATTGAATGTAAGAGTGAGGAAGTGTCTGTTTTGTTTCTAAAGATAATACTTCAATTGCAATACTTCTGTTCTGGTGCTGCTCACTGTGGGTCAAAGGCTGTATTATAAGGACAGGAACATTGTCCCATCTCCCACACACTGTTACTGTGCTGAGGAATGAAGCAACGATATGTCCAAGTGTGGTCCATCAGGGAATGTTGCCACTTGACCCACTCCAGACTGCAGGAAAACATGCTGAGGGACGCACTGAAGCGTGGTGCAACCAACATACAAACTCTGTGGGGGAGGACCACAGGCTAGGGACCTTCTCCTGCTGGACATTGAGGGATGAGTCTGGTGGGAACACCCCTCATACAAGGGAAGGGATATCACCACAGGGGGCCACATGAGTGTTAAGGGTGTTTATTGTAAAGATTAATGCTAATGATATTGAGTATGACACTATTGAATGTAGAGACACTGAAAGTGTCTGAAGATGTATTTATGTTGTTTTAGGCGAGAAATAGTATTGGGTAGGCTAATGGGACTGAAGGATGATAAATCCCCTGGGCCTGATGGTGGCTCTAGAAATAGTGGAAGCATTTGTGATCATTTTCCAATGTTCAATAGATTCAGGATCAGTTCCTGTGGATTGGAGGATAGCTAAAGTTATCCCACTTTTCAAGAAAGGAGCGAGAGAGAAAACGTTGAATTACAGACCAGTTAGTCTGACTTCGGTGGTGGGAAAGATGCTGGAGTCAATTTTTAAAGAGGTAATAATGGGGCATTTGGATAGCAGTAAAAGGATTAGTCCAAGTCAACATGGATTTATGAAAGGAATATCATGCTTGACCAATCTTCTGGAATTGTTTGAGGATGTGACAAGTAAAATGGATGAAGGGGAGCCAGTGGATGTAGTGTATCTAGACTTTCAGAAAGCCTTTGATAAGGTCCCGCACGGGAGACTGGTGACTAAAATTAGAGCGCATTGTATTTTGGTCGCCTAATTATAGGAAGGATGTCAACAAAATAGAGAGAGTACAGAGGAGATTTACTAGAATGTTGCCTGGGTTTCAGCAACTAAGTTACAGAGAAAGGTTGAACAAGTTAGGTCTTTATTCTTGGAGCGCAGAAGGTTAAGAGGGACTTGATAGAGGTCTTTAAAATTATGAGCGGGTTAGACAGAGTGGACGTGGATAAGCTTTTCCCATTGAGAGTAGGGAAGATTCAAACAAGGGGACATGATTTGAGAATTAAGGGACAGAAGTTTAGAGGTAACATTAGGGGGAACTTCTTTACTCAGAGAGTGGTAGCTGTGTGGAATGAGCTTCCAGTGGAAGTGGTGGAGACAGGTTCGATTTTATCCTTTAAAAATAGATTGGATGGGTATATGGACGGGAAAGGAATGGAGGGTTATGGTCTGAGTGCAGGTAGATGGGACTAGGGGAAAGTTAAATTTTTTTTTTTTTAATGTTCGGCACATAGATACATAGATACATAGATACATAGAAAATAGGTGCAGGAGTAGGCCATTCGGCCCTTCGAGCCTGCACCGCCATTCAATATGATCATGGCTGATCATCCAACTCAGTATCCCGTACCTGCCATCTCTCCATACCCCCTGATCCCTTTAGCCACAAGGGCCACATCTAACTCCCTCTTAAATATAGCCAATGAACTGGCCTCAACTACCCTCTGTGGCAGAGAGTTCCAGAGATTCACCACTCTCTGTGTGAAAACGTTTTTCCTCATCTCAGTCTTAAAGGATTTCCCCCTTATCCTTAAGCTGTGACCCCTTGTCCTGGACTTCCCCAACATCGGGAACAATCTTCCTGCATCTAGCCTGTCCAACCCCATAAGAATTTTGTACGTTTCTATAAGATCCCCTCTCAATCTCCTAAATTCTAGCGGGTATAAGCCAAGTCTATCCAGTCTTTCTTCATATGAAAGTCCTGACATCCCAGGAATCAGTCTGGTGAACCTTCTCTGCACTCCCTCTATGGCTATAATGTCCTTCACGGTCTTGAAGGGCCGAGATGGCCTGTTTCCATGCTGTTATGGTTATATGGTTATATGGTATTGGGGGTAGGGTGTTGACATGGATAGAAAATTGGTTGGCAGACAGGAAGCAAAGAGTAGGAGTGAACGAGTCCTTTTCAGAATGGCAGGCAGTGGTGAGTGGAGTGCTGCAAGGCTCGGTGTTGGGGCCGCAACTGTTTACCATATATATTAATGATTTGGAAGAGGGAATTAGGAGCAACACTAGCAAGTTTGCGGATCACACAAAGCTGGGTGGCAGTGTGAACTGCGATGAGGATCTCAGGAGGTTGCAGGGTGACCTGGACAGGTTGAGTGAGTGGGCAGATGCGTGGCAGATGCAGTATAATATAGATAAATGTGAGGTTATCCACTTTGTCAGCAAAAACAAGGGGGCAGATTATTATCTCAATGGGGTTAGGTTAGGTAAGGGGGAGGTGCAGCGAGACCTGGGTGTCCTTGTACACCAGTCACTGAAAGTTGGCGTGCAGGTACAGCAGGCAGTGAAGAAAGCTAATGGAATGTTGGCCTTCATAAGAAGAGGATTTCAGTATAGGAGTAAAGAGGTTCTTCTGCAGTTGTATAGGGCTCTGGTAAGACCACATCTGGAGCATTGTGTACAGTTTTGGTCTCCTAATTTGAGGAAGGACATCCTTGTGATTGAGGCAGTGCAGCGTAGGTTCATGAGATTGAACCCTCGGATGGTGGGACTGTCATTTAAAAGACTAGGCTCATATTCACTGGAGTTTAGAAGGATGAGGGGGTATCTTATAGAAACATATACAATTATAAAAGGACTGGACAAGCTAGATGCAGGAAAAATGTTCCCAATGTTGGGTGAGTCCAGATCCAAGGGCCACAGTCTTAGAATAAAGGGGAGGCCATTTAAGACTGAGGTGAGAAGAAACTTTTCACCGAGAGAGTTGTGAATTTGTGGAATTCCCTGCCACAGAGGGCAGTGGAGGCCAAATCACTGGATGGATTTAAGAGAGAGTTAGATAGAGCTCTAGGGGCTGGTGGGGTCAAGGGATATGGGGAGAAGGCAGGCACGGGTTATTGATTGGGGATGATCAGCCATGATCACAATGAATGGTGGTGCTGGCTCGAAGGGCCCAATGGCCTCCTCCTCCACCTATTTTCTATGTTTCTAAATTTCACAACGTGTCAATAGGCAGCAGAGGTGTGAAGGGCAAAGAAAAGATTAACCCATCACAAAACCTTATTGTATGAAAAGACTGGACCATTTCCCACCCCAACCAACACTTCACACCCACTCACAGCCTGACCTCAGTCTGCAAAGACTGGGCCCTTCTACACCCAACCTCCTCCAATCACCACTTCACACCCAATTACTCACACCCTCCTTGCTGAACACCATCACTTCATCAACAATAAAAATAGAGGAGGTGGAGAGGCTTTTCAGAAGTCAGAAAAGCCGGAAATCTCCAGGACCTGACAATGTTTCCCCCTCTACTCTCAAGCTCTGTGCCAAACATATACAGACATGTTTAACCAGTCCCTGCAAACATGTACTGTCCCTGCCTGCTTCAAAGTCTCCACTATTGTCCCTGTACCCAAAAAGGTAAGGGTTACTTGTCTTAATGACTACAGGCCTGTCGTACTGACCTCTGTAGTCATTAAGACAACCCTTGAAAGGCTTCTGCTGGCCAAGCTGAAAAATATCACAAACCCCCTGCTGGACACTGCAGTTTGCATATTGGGCCAATAGATCTGTGGATGATGCAGTCAACCTGGGCCTGCACTTCATCCTACAGTACCTAGACTGCCAGGGGACCTATGCGAGGATCCTGTTTGTTGATTTAAGCTCTGCATTCAACACCATTGTGCCAGAGCTACTACACTCCAAACTTTCTGAGTTGACTGTGCCTGAACCCCTCTGTCGGTGGATCACCAACTTCCTGACACACAGGAAGCAGCATGTGAGGCTGGGAAAGCACATCTTGGACCCACAAACCCTCAGCATAGGAGCACCGCAAGGCTGTGTACCATCTTCTCTCCTCTACTCTCTCTACACCAACGACTGCACCTCCACAGACACCTCTGTCAAGCTTCTCAAATTTGCTGATGACACAACCCTGATTGGACTGATCCAGGATGGGGGGGAATCTGCCTACAGACAGGAAGTGACACAGCTGGCATCCTGGTGCCGTAGCAACAACCTGGAGCTCAATGCTCTTAAGGCAGTGGAATTGGTTGTAGACTTTAGGAGAGCTCCCCCTCCCCTCACCCCACTCACCATCAACAACACCACAGTCACATCTGTGGAGTCTTTTAAGTTCCTGGGAACCATCATCTCCAAGGACCTTAAGTGGGGGGCTACCATTGACTCCACAGTCAAAAAGTCCCAACAGAGGATGTACTTCCTGCGGCAGCTGAGGAAACACAATCTGCCACAGGCAATGATGGTCCAATTCTACACGGCCATCGTAGAGTCTGTCCTCACCTTCTCCATCATGGTCTGGTTTGGCTCAGCCACCAAGCACGACACCTGGAGGCTGCAGCGAATCGTCCGATCAGCAGAGAAGGTTATTGGCTGTAACCTTCCCTCCATTGATGAACTGTACACTGCAAGGGCCAGGAAGTGAGCGGGTAAGATCATCCCTGACCCCTCTCACCCTGGCCACAAACTCTTTGAATCACTTCCCTCTGGAAGGCGACTCCGGACTGTCAAAGCTGTCACAGCCAGACATAAAAACAGTTTTTACCCACGAGTAGTTGCTCTACTCAACAGCCAAAGATCTGTAGCCTCCCTTTGATCTGGTATTTTGTTGGTTCACATGCTTGATCAATGGTGTTTTATCATTAATGTTTTATTATTGTTAATGTTTAGTGTTTTCTGAGTCATTTGTAACTGTCACTGTATGTCATGTTGTTACTTGTGGGCGGAGCACCAAGGTAAATTCCTTGTATGTGAATACTTGGCCAATAAACTTACTTACTTATGGAAACATGCAAAAGAGGAGCAGGAATGGATTATTTGGCACATTGAGCCCGTTCCGTCATTCAACACAACCTTCTCTGTCAACTCCATATTACAATTCTCTCCCTATAATCATTGATGCCATTTGTGTCAAGAAAAAACCTATCCCCTACTTAACTGGATTCATTTACTAGTCATCTACCATTTTTTCCGTGGGGTGAATTTTAAAGGCTCACTATATTCAGAATGAAGACATTTTTCCACATCTCAGCCCTTCAGGTCTTAAGTCTGCGACCCCTTGTTCTAGATCCTCCAGTCGCTGAAAAACCCCCTTACAAATGGACTTTGTCTCGCTCTGCCTGAATGTTGACTGATTTAGTGAGGTCCCGTTCATGTCTTCCAAACTCCAGTGACTACTGGCCCAGTGGCTCCTCCTCTCCTCACACGTTAGCCCTCCCATTCCAAGAATCAGTCTGGTCAGCTTTGGCTGAATTCCTTCTGTGGCAGGAAAACCCTTTCTCGGGTATATAATATAACAATTACAGCACGGAAACAGGCCATCTCGGCCCTTCTAGTCCATGCCGAAAACTTACTCTCACCTAGTCCCATCTACCTGCACTCAGACCATAACCCTCCATTCCTTTCCCGTCCATATACCTATCCAATTTATTTTTAAATGATAAAATCGAACCTGCCTCCACCACTTCCACTGGAAGCTCATTCCACACAGCTACCACTCTCTGAGTAAAGAAGTTCCCCCTCATGTTTCCCCTAAACTTTTGTCCCTTAATTCTCAAATCATGTCCTCTTGTTTGAATCTTCCCTACTCTCAATGGAAAAAGCTTATCCATGTCAACTCTGTCTATCCCTCTCATCATTTTAAAGACCTCTATCAAGTCCCCCCTTAACCTTCTGCGCTCCAAAGAATAAAGACCTAACTTGTTCAGCCTTTCTCTGTAACTTAGTTGCTGAAACCCAGGCAACATTCTAGTAAATCTCCTCTGTACTCTCTCTATTTTGTTGACATCTTTCCTATAATTAGGCGACCAAAATTGTACTCCATACCCCAGAATTGGCCTCACCAATGCCTTGTACAATTTTAACATTACATCCCAACTTCTATACTCAATGCTCTGATTTATAAAGGCCAGCACACCAAAAGCTTTCTTTACCACCCTATCTACATGAGATAGCACCTTCAGGGAACTATGCATAGTTATTCCTAGATCCCTCTGTTCAACTGCATTCCTCAATTCGCTACCATTTACCATGTACGTCCTATTTTTATCTGTCCTACCAAGATGTAGCACCTCACACTTATCAGCATTAATCTCCATCTGCCATCTTTCAGCCCACTCTTCCAAATGGCCTAAATCTCTCTGTAGACTTTGAAAATCTACTTCATTATCCACAACACCACCTATCTTAGTATCATCTGCATACGTACTAATCCAATTTTCCACACCATCATCCAGATCATTGATGTATATGACAAACAACAGTGGACCCAACACAGATCCCTGAGGCACCCCACTAGTCACTGGCCTCCAACCTGACAAACAGCCATCCACCATTACTCTCTGGCATCTCCCATTCAGCCACTGTTGAATCCATCTTGCTACTCCACTATTAATACCCAACAATTCTTAACCAACCTTCCATGCAGAACCTTGTCAAAGGCCTTACTGAAGTCCATATAGACAACATCCACCGCTTTACCCTCATCAATTTCCCTAGTAACCTCTTCAAAAAATTCAAGAAGATTAGTCAAACATGACCTTCCAGGCACGAATCCATGTCGGCTATTCCTAATCAGACCCTGTTTATCCAGATGATTATATATATTATCTCTAAGTATCCTTTCCATTAATTTGCCCACCACTGACGTTAAACTAACAGGTCTATAATTGCTAGGTTTACTCTTAGAACCCTTTTTAAACAACGGAACAACATGCGCAGTACGCCAATCCTCCGGCACTATTCCCATTTCTAATGACATTTGAAATATTTCTGTCATAGCCCCTGCTATTTCTACACTAACTTCCCTCAATGTCCTAGGGAATATCCTGTCAGGACCTGGAGACTTATCCATTTTTATATTTTTCAAAAGTGTCAGTACTTCCTCTTCTTTGAATCTCATAGTTTCCATTGCTACCCTGCTTGTTTCCCTTACCTCACATAATTCAATATCCTTCTCCTTGGTGAATACCGAAGAAAAGAAATTGTTCAATATCTCCCCCATCTCTTTTGGCTCTGCAGATACCTGTCCACTCTGACTCTCTAATGGACCAATTTTATCCCTCGTTATCCTTTTGCTATTAATAAAGCTGTAGAAACCCTTTGGATTTACTTTCACCTTACTTGCCAAAGCAACCTCATATCTTCTTTCAGCTTTTCTAATTTCTCTCTTAAGATTCTGTTTACATTCTTTATACTCTTCAAGCAACTCATTTACTCCATGCTGCCTATAATTATTGTAGATCTCTCTCTTTTTCCGAACCATGTCCAATTTCCCTTGAAAACCATGGCTCTTTCCAATTATTACTCTTTCCTTTCAACCGAACAGGGACATAAAGATTCTGTACTCTTAAAATGTCACCTTTGAATGTCGTCCATTTCTCTACTACATCCTTCCCATAAAACAACATGTCCCAATTCACTCCTTTTAAATCCTTTTGCATCTCCTCAAAGTTAGCCTTTTTCCAAACAAAAATCTCAACCCTAGGTCCAGTTCTGACCCTCTCCATAATTATATTGAAACTAATGGTATTGTGATCACGGGAATGCTGATAAGTGCTCCCCAACACATAACTCTGTCACCTGACCTGTCTCATTTCCTAACAGGAGGTCCAGCACTGCCCCTTCTCTAGTAGGTACTTCTATGTATTGCTGCAAAAAACTATCCTGCACACATTTTACAAACTCCAAACCATCCAGCCCTTTTACAGAATGTGTTTCCCAGTCTATGTGTGGAAAATTGAAATCTCCCACAATCACTACCTTGTGCTTACTACTAATATCTGCTATCTCCTTACATATTTGCTCTTCCAATTCTCGCTCCCCATTAGACGGTCTATAATACACCCCTATAAGTGTTGCTACACCTTTCCCATTTCTCAGTTCCACCCAAATAGCCTCCCTAGACGAGCCCTCTAATCTATCCTGCCAAAGCACTGCTGTAATATCTTGTTATAGAGGGAACTGCAGATGCTGGAAAATCGAAGGTACACAAAAATGCTGGAGAAACTCAGCGGGTGCAGCAGCATCTATGGAGCGAAGGAAATAGGTAACGTTTCGGGCCGAAACCCTTCTTCAGACTCAGACTGTAATATCTTCCTTGACAAGCAATGCAACACCTCCACCTCTTGCCCCTCCAATTCTATCACACCTGAAGCAACGAAATCCTGGAATATTTAGTTTCCAATCACAGCGATCCTGCACCTATATTTCACTAATCGCCACAACAGCATACTTCCAGGTGTCAATCCAGGCTCTAAGCTCACCTTTCTTACAATGCTCCTAGCATTAAAATATACACATTTAAGAAACCCACCACCTCTTATTCTCTGTTTATTATCTTTTTCTTCTTTCTCCCCTACATGTTGGGTCTGAGTGCTTCCCTTCTCTGCCTCCTGCCTCACACACTGTCTACTAGCTTTCTCTATTTGAGTCCCTCCCCCCAACCGTTCTAGTTTAAAGTCTCCCCAGTAGCCTTTGCAAATCTCCCCGCCAGGGTATTGGTTCCCCTCGGGTTCAAGTGCAACCCGTCCTTTTTGTACAGGTCACACCTTTCCCAAAAGAGGTCCCAATATCCAGAAAATTGAATCCCTGCCCACTGCACCAGTCCCTCAGCCACAAATTTATCCTCCACCTCACTCCATTCCTACTCTCACTGTCGCGTGGCACAGGCAGTAATCCTGAGATTGTTACCTTTGCGGTCCTTCTCCTTAACTCTCTTCCTAACTCCCTAAATTCTCCTTTCAGGACCTCTTCCCTTTTTCTGCCTATGTCATTGGTACCTATATGTACCATGACCTCAGGCTCCTCTCCCTCCCATTTCAGGATATCTTGGACACGTTCAGACACATCCCAGACCCTGGCACCAGGGAGGCAAACTACCATCCGGGTCTCCTGACTGCGTCCACAGAATCGCCTATCTGATCCTTAGTGGGTAAGGAGAACAAAACAGCACACAAGGGGTGGTCTCAGGAATATCCTGTAATATGGCAACAAGACATCTTGTTACTGTGCTCAAAAACTCCAGAAGAGAAGATCAACAAATATCACTTGCCTACTTACTGCATGCTGCATCACATGTCTGCTTTCAGTGATTAGTGCACAAAGACGTAGATATCTTTATCAATATTTCTGAATCAATCACAATTCCTATAGTTCCCAGTCTTTCTGTTTATCCACAATATTATGGATAGGAAATGTATGGACATGGGTTAGGTGCAGGCAGTTGGGACTGGCTCAGATACACAACTTGGTCAGCATGTATGCATTGGTCAGCATGTATGCAGTGTACCTGGACTTTCAGAAAGCATTTGAAAAGGTCCCACATAGGAGATTAGTGGGCAAAATTAGGGCACATGGTATTGGGGGTAGAGTGCTGACATGGATAGAGAAGTGGTTGGCAGACAGGAAACAAAGAGTAGGGATTAACGGGTCCCTTTCAGAATGGCAGGCAGTGACTAGTGGGGTACCGCAAGGCTCGGTGCTGGGACCGCAGCTATTTACAATATACATCAATGATTTGGATGAAGGGATTCAAAGTAACATTAGCAAATTTGCAGATGACACAACGCTGGGTGGCAGTGTGAACTGTGAGGAGGATGCTATGAGAATGCAGGGTGACTTGGACAGGTTGGGGTAGTGGGCAGATGCATGGCAGATGAAGTTTAATGCAGATAAATGTGAGGTTATCCACTTTGGTAGCAAAAACAGCAAGGCAGATTACTATCTAAATGGCGTCAAGTTGGGACAAGGGGAAGTACAACGAGATCTGGGGGTCCTTGTTCATCAGTCTATGAAAGTAAGCATTTAGGTGCAACTAGCAGTGAAGAAAGCAAATGGCATGTTGGCCTTTATAACAAGAGGAGGAATATAGGAGCAAAGAGATCCTTCTGCAGTTGTACAGAGCCCTAGTGAGACCACACCTGGAGTATTGTGTGCAGTTTTGGTCCCCTAATTTGTGCAAGGACATTCTTGCTATTGAGGAAATGCAGCGTAGGTTTACAAGGTTAATTTGACGCCATTTAGATAGTAATCTGCCTTCCTGTTTTTGCTACCAAAGTGGATAACCTCACATTTATCCGCATTAAACTTCATCTGCCATGCATCTGCCCACTCCCCCAACCTGTCCAAGTCACCCTGCATTCTCATAGCATCCTCCTCACAGTTCACACTGACACCCAGCATTGTGTCATCTGCAAATTTGCTAATGTTACTTTGAATCCATTCATCCAAATCATTGATGTATATTGTAAATAGCTACGGTCCCAGCACCGAGCCTTGCCGTACCTCACTAGTCACTACCTGCCATTCTGAAAGGGACCCGTTAATCCCTACTCTTTGTTTCCTGTCTGCCAACCACTTCTCTATCCATGTCAGCACTCTACCCCCAATACCATGTGCCCTAATTTTGCCCACTAATCTCCTATGTGGGACCTTATCAAATGCTTTCTGAAAGTCCAGGTACACTACATCCACTGGCTCTCCCTTGTCCATTTTCCTAGTTACATCTTCAAAAAATTTAGTCAAACATGATTTCCCCTTCGTAAATCCATGCTGACTTGGACCGATCCTGTTACTGCTATCCAAATGTGTGGCTATCTCATCTTTTATAATTGACTCCAGTATCTTCCCCACCACCGATGTCAGGCTAACTGGTCTATAATTCCCTGTTTTCTCTCTCCTGCCTTTGTTAAAAAGTGGGATAACATTAGCTACCCTCCAATCCACAGGAACTGATCCTGAATCTATTGAACATTGGAAACAAAAATAGAATAATTTGAAAGAATAATAACATTAGCTTTATTCATTGGAAAGAATAAACTGAATTTGAATAGTCAAGAGAAACACCGCTATTTTAGATTTTAATCAGTCGGATGTAGCAAAAACAATGACATTTGTTCCCTTTTTAGTGAAGACACCATCATTGTAATAGGAGAACACATTTCACAATAACATTTGAAGAAGTACATCAGTTTTGCAAACTACATTTCAATCATTTAATCCCGTTCATTTAATCCACTATTACCAATGAAGAATAATGTCTGAAGTTTACTGACCTTCTGCAGAGGAACTTGTGTGGAATTCTGGAGAAGTAGCAACGTGGCTTTGAGCCCAGCACAGGACAAGCTGAGGTTCCCTCACACTGCACAGTAACTGACGCTGCCTCTTGTCAAACTAAACGACACTCCCCCTCCAGCTCAGGTTTCCGGCACCACTGGTGTTGATACAAATGGGTTCAGATATAGAATTATACCACAAATAAAGATTCCATCTGGAATCGAACTTGCACCTTTGGGATTTTGAACATTTCGAATGGATCTCAAATGGGAGAGCTCCAGGTGCTTTGCTGCATCCTGCTGGGCCTGATGTTCCACGAGAGAGTACATGCAATCCAGGGAGGTCCTGCCATTTCATGATGAAAAAACCTCCATAGAGGGTTGTGTTCATTAAACATGCTGGCAATTACATTGCACCCATTAGGATAAACAACCATTCCTGGAGAGAGGATTGGCCCTGGTGAAAGGAGAAAGAACATACTGTTTCCTCACTTGCCTCTTCATGGGAAGGAGCCCACAGATTTCACCATGGGAAGCTTTCACTGTCCTAATGAATGCCCACCGTTATTGGTCAGCTGAGCAAAATCTCGAATGACATTAAAAGAAGCAAGAATACAGAGTGTACACTGGGTGTGGACCTCAGCATCCATCATTGGGAGTGGCTTGGTCACACGACCACTCACTGAGATGGCTGAACCCTGAAGGATGTGTCTGCCAGGCTCTTTCTACAGCAGGTAGAGAATGAGCCAACACAAGGGATTGACCTACTTGACCTCCTCCTCTCCTGTCCACCTGCAACAGGTGAATCTGTTGACCATGGCTTTGGCAGAAATCAGAAGACCATTGCACAGTTCTCATTGAGGACAATGTTTTGTCATTACACCAAAGTCATCCCATATTGCTCTGACTGGCACAACAGTTTTGGATGTCATCTTCCCAAAGGAGCTGCAGAGGCTGAGACATTGACTATGTTCAAGGTAGAGGATGATTGACTCTAAACTCAACAGAAGTCAGGAGACGTGGGGAAAGTGGGAAGGTGGTGTTGAGACCAATATTGGATCAGCTGTATGGGCCTGAAAAATTGTGCTCCCTCAGACTTTATTCCTTGGAGTGCAGGAGGCTGAGATAGTTGAATTATTGAGGGGAATAGATAGGCTGAATGAACAGAGCCTTTTACCCAGTGTGGGGGTATCAAGAACCAGAGGACACGGGTTTGAGGTGAGATGATAAGGTTTAATATGAACACGAAGGGCATCCTTTACATTCAAAGGATAAAGGATTCAAACAAGAGGAGTTGAGTATAGAAGCAAAGAGGTCCTTCTGCAGTTGTACAGAGCCCTAGTGAGACCACACCTGGAGTATTGTGTGCAGTTTTGGTCCCCTAATATGAGGAAGGACATTCTTGCTATTGAGGGAGTGCAGCGTAGGTTTACAAGGTTAATTCCCGGGATGGCGGGACTGTCATACGCTGAGAGAATGGAGCGGCTGGGCTTGTACACTCTGGAGTTTAGAAGGATGAGAGGCTATCATATTGAAACATATAAGATTATTAAGGGTTTGGACAAGCTAGAGGCAGGAAACATGTTCCTGATGTTGGGAGAGTCCAGAACCAGGGACCACAGTTTAAGAATAAGGGGCAAGCCATTTAGAACGGAGATGAAGAAACACTTTTTCACACAGAGGGTTGTGAGTGTGTGGAATTCTCTGCCTCAGAGGGTTGTGGACGCCGGTTCGCTGGATGCTTTCAAGAGAGAGCTAGATAGGTCTCTTGAAGATAGTAGAGTCAGGGGATATGGGGAGAAGGCAGGAACAGGGTACTGATTGTGGATGATCAGCCATGATCACATTGAATGGCGGTGCTGGCTTGAAGGGCCGAATGGCCTACTCCTGCACCTATTGTCTATAAAGGGTAGTAGGTATATGTGATGAGCTGCCAGAGGAGGTAGTTGAAGCAAGTACTAACATTGCAATTAAAAGACACTTGAACAGGTTCATGGAAAGGAAAGGTTTCGAGGGATATGGGGCAAATGGAACTAAGTTTGATGAGGAAACTAGGTCAGCATGGACGTGTTGCAGCTGTTTCTGTGCTGTACGACTCTGTGGGTCCATGACTGACTAAGTCCTGATAGCTGTGTGAGAGCATCTTCACCAAAAGTATTGCAGAGCTTCAAGAAGGCAGCTCACCACCATCTTCTCCAAGGTAGTTAGGGATGGATAATAAATATTGACTTTGATGCTGATATTAGTAAAAACTAATTGGAATAAATCTTCTCCTTTGCACCATACTGTAGATTATCTGCCACAATTTATCCCAATCACTGACAAACACAGATACTTGAGCTTCTCTGTCTTTTAGTTACTATCCTTATAATAAATGCATCCTCAGCACACACAGATATGTTCTGTTCTCACGTATTTAAAACAAATTACACAATAGAATTACACGGAATTACTTTTAAATGTAAAGGGTAAATAGAGAAGTTGTATCTGAAGATAACATCAGCGTAAAAGAGGAAGGATCTGTGTTAGGCCCCGTTTACACTTCTGCTTGCACCAGATAAGACAGTGTGTGATACAATACAATACCATACCGTTTATTGTCATTTGAACCTTCCCTTGCCATCTCCAGCCCCTTGTGGGGTTCAAGGGGCAATGATATGAATTATGAAGAGAAATATTCAGGAGCTGGGGAAAAATATCAAAACAGAGGGTGAAGCAGCAATAAAAGTGAATTGTATTTCTCTGCAGAACTCACACAATATGGGGGGAAATGATTTGTTAACCCGGATTAAGGAAGGAGCCTGATTAGATTTCTTCTCACGATGCGGACAAGACTAACTGCTGAGCTGATGATGAGGTGCTCTTTCTGATTCCATTCAGATTGTTTGCTTAGAAATCAATTGTTTAGGATGTGGGCCTCACTGCTCAGGCTTCCATTTTTAGCCCATGAGGATGTGAACATCCTTACGTAGCCAGTGAATGATGCTCCCACTGTGCTCTTGATAGGAATGAAGGAACAGCAATGGATTTCCAAGTCATGACTGGAGAGGCACCCACAGCATGTGGTGATCCCATGGGCCTGTTGCCATTGTCTTTCTTGGTTGATGGGATCACTGATATGAGAGGTGTTATTGAAGTAGTCTTGGCAATGAACATTGAGACACCTTGCGGTGGTTGATTGAGACCGAGATCACTGTACACAAGTGGTGGAAACAAAGAAGATTACAGTAGTAGATGGGGACATGCTATGTCCTGGATGATGTTGTGCTTCTTCAGTATCACTGGAGTAACATTCATCAAGGCATTGCTCCCTCCTGAATTGGGCCTTGCCGCTGATGGAGAGGTTTTGTGGTGTCAGGAATTGGGCCTTGCTGCTGATGGAGAGGTTTTGTGGTGTCAGGAATTGGGCCTTGCTGCTGATGGAGAGGTTTTGTGGTGTCAGGAATTGCTTGCCCCATGATATTGAAATTCTGGAAAACCATTAAATCAATAACTGGAAATAAAAATGTTATTGAGCTACCTCCATGCATTGTCAAAGACTCTACCCAAATTTATGAAAAGGCTGACATGCTTGGTTGTTTTAATGAGCATTTCATTGCCTCTGGTTCACTTTTCAACTCTCAAGACACAGCTCAAGGCTCCTCTGCTTGCTCTGATAGTAGTTGTTTTTTGAGGGACAAGCCTTTACTTTTGACGCTGTTACACTTTCAGAGGTGCATAAGGCCCTGAGATGTTTAGACACAAAAAAATCGGCAGGTCCAGACAACCTTGAGCCTTACTTCCTAAAGTTAGCCGCTGATTTTATTGCATTGCCTCTGACTTATCTTTTTAATCTATCCCTGGAGACAAACGAAATTCCCCTTATTTGGAAATCTGCCTTTGTTCTCCCATTGTTAAAAGGGGGGGACCCCACTGTGCTAAACAACTATAGGCCCATCTCCAATGTCTGTTTTAATTAAGGTGCTGGAATCCATTGTAAACCAACAACTGAAGGACTTTTTATCAACTAACAGTATTTTATCTGAATTTCAATCTGGTTTTAGGAAACAATATAGTACGTCAACAGCTGCTTTAAAAGTAGTAAATGATTTTATTGAATTTTTAGACAATAAGCAACACTGCAGCCCTTTTCGTTGACCTATCAAAGGCTTTCGATACTGTGGATCATGCCTTATTGTTACAAAGACTATGCAGCATCGGTTTGTCTCATCAAGCTGTCTATTGGTTTAAAAACTATCTATCAGGCAGATCCCAGTGTGTGCGAGCAGAAGGTATTACTTCTAGCTCTCTTAATGTATCCAAGGGTGTGCCACAGGGATCGGTTCTAGGACCTTTATTATTTACTATTTATATTAATAGTCTAGATCATAAAGCTCCGAACGCAAATTTTCACTTTTATGCTGACGACACAGTGATATATTGCTCTGCGTCTACCCCAAATCAGGCTCTCTGTCAGCACCAAACTGCTTTTAACACTGTGCAACATAACCTGTGTGATTTAAAACTTGTTTTAAATGCTGACAAGACAAAGCTCATGCTGTTCACTAAAGCTAAATCAAAGCCCTCGGACCTCCCTCCTATCACCACTTTGCAGGGCTCTGTGGTTGAATCTGTGTCTCAATATAAATATCTGGGAATTATAATTGACGATTCTCTCTCTTTTAAACCTCATATCCAGCAACTTGTGAAAAAACGAAAGATAAAATTAGGTTTTTACTTTAGAAACAAATCTTGTTTTTCTTTTGAAGCCAAAAAAAGACTTGTTGCTGCAACGTTTATGTCTGTGTTGGACTATGGTGATGTTTTATATATGAATGCATCTTCAAAATGCCTAGTCTTTGGACACGATCTACCACGGAGCACTGAGATTTGTTACTAATTTTAAAACCCTCACGCACCACTGCTCTTTGTATGCTCAAGTTGGATGGTTTGCCCTGTCCACCCGCAGACTCCATCATTGGCATATTCTTATTTATAAGACTATCCTCGGTGTTCTTCCTTCATACCTGCAGAAGTATGTAATTCGAAAAAGCACAGGAACTTATCAGCTCCGCTCGGAGGACTTGTTCTTACTAACTGTACCTAAAGTCCGTACTGAACTGGGGAAAAGGGCATTTAGTTATGCTGCTCCCTTCGCATGGAACCTGCTGCAGAATGAACTGAAACTTAAGGAGCTGGTTTCTATAAACAGATTTAAATCCCTTCTTAATGATGTTGAAGCGGGCTCTTCTGTCTGTACATGCTTTGTTTGATGATATTCTGACTATGACTCTATTTATATGTTCTCTGTTGTTTTAAATTATTGTCTGTAACTGTGGAACTGTGCTGCTGCCTGTCTTGGCCAGGACTCTCTTGTAAAAGAGATTTTAATCTCAATGAGACTTCTCCTGGTTAAATAAAGGTTAAATAAAAATAAAAAAAATAAAAAATAACAAGAAATGAATCACCTTTCCTTTATTGATACTGCTTCTTAATGCTGCAACTCCCTACCTAGTATAACTGTGGGAGTACTTTCACCGGAAGGAATGGAAAGGTTTAGGAAAGCAATCTACCACTGTCTTGAGTACAATTAACAATGGGGGGAAACCACTAACCTTGACAGTGATGCTCATATTGTCGAGAATAACTGAATGAGTAAAGAAATGCTTCACAAGTGAAATCAAGTACACCTGGATTAATGATATTCAAATACTTACAAATACTTTATAATTATGGTTCCACAACACTTGTAAAGGGAGCAGTGTCAATAGAACCTCTTCTCAATCTCTCTTAAATCCCCACTACCCAGCTTCCTAACAATCTCAACCTTTTCTTTACTTTTGTCAAAATCCACAGAGTGAAATTGTTCTGCAGTTTAACATCTCCAAGTTTGCGGATGACTAAGCTGGGGGGCAGTGTTAGCTGTGAGGAGGATGCTAGGAGACTGCAAGGTGACTTGGATAGGCTGGGGGAGTGGGCAAATTTTTGGCAGATGCAGTATAATGTGGATAAATGTGAGGTTATCCACTTTGGTGGCAAAAACGGGAAGGCAGACTATTATCTAAATGGTGGCCGATTAGGAAATGGGGAGGTGCAGCGAGACCTGGGAGTCATGGTACACCAGTCATTGAAAGTAGGCATGCAGGTGCAGCAGGCAGTGAAGAAAGCGAATGGTATGTTGGCCTTCATAGCAAGAGGATTTGAGTATAGGAGCAGGGAGGTTCTACTGCAGTTGTACAGGGTCTCGGTGGGACCACACCTGGAGTATTGCGTACAGTTTTGGTCTTCAAATCTGAGGAAGGACATTATAGCCATAGAGGGAGTGCAGAGAAGGTTCACCAGACTGATTCCTGGGATGTCAGGACTTTCATATGAAGAAAGACTGGATAGACTTGGCTTATACTCGCTAGAATTTAGGAGATTGAGAGGGGATCTTATAGAAACGTACAAAATTCTTATGGGGTTGGACAGGCTAGATGCAGGAAGATTGTTCCCGATGTTGGGGAAGTCCAGGACAAGGGGTCACAGCTTAAGGATAAGGGGGAAATCCTTTAAGACCGAGATGAGGAAAAACTTTTTCACACAGAGAGTGGTGAATCTCTGGAACTCTCTGCCACAGAGGGTAGTTGACGCCAGTTCATTGGCTATATTTAAGAGGGAGTTAGATGTGGCCCTTGTGGCTAAAGGGATCAGGGGGTATGGAGAGAAGGCAGGTACGGGATACTGAGTTGGATGATCAGCCATGATCATATTGAATGGCGGTGCAGGCTCGAAGGGCCGAATGGCCTACTCCTGCACATATTTTCTATGTCTATGTATCTATGTTCAGTTTAAAATTATCCAAGTTTCTCCTCTCCCTCTAGTGACTAACCTCATGTTCCCATATCTCACCTGACATAGAAACAGAGAAACATAGTCAATAGGTGCAGGAGTCGGCCATTTGGCCCTTCGAGCCAGCACCGCCATTCATTCTGATCATGGCTGATCATCCACAATCAGTAGCCTGTTCCTGCCTTCTCCCCATATCCCTTGATTCCACTAGCCCCTAGAGCTCTATCTAACTCTCTTTGAAATTCATCCATTGAAATGGCATCTACTGTCTCCTGTGACTGAAATCCCAACGGGAATCCCCAAATTCCCAGCCGCTCCACACGGCTGACACATCTCATGGTCAAGTTGGTTTATAAACCAACTCTCCCGAGCAGTCTCCTGCTGTGGGGCTGTAACTTGTGCTCTGCGGACAGCACAGCTTGTTTACAAAACTATCCTTTTCAATTCAAAACTGATTACTGCATGTAGCCTACATTTGAATTACATTTGAAGACTGGTTTTCATTTGTACTAATGCTTGCTTACCACATAATAACTTAAAGAATAACTTTGTCGAACAGCCTCTAAAATGTGTCATTGCATTGAACTGGGACTGGAGTTGGGGCTGCAGAAAGGCAGGGAGCAGTAGGGGGAGGAGTGGGGTTCAAGCATTGAATGGTGGACCTAAGCCCCCTGCTGTTTAGTCTGCTAACACACGACTGTACTGCTAGACTCAACAACAACTTCATCAACAAGTTCGCTGATGACACAACAGTGGTGGGTCTCATCAGTGACAATGATGAGTCGGCGTACAGGATGGAGGTGGAGCTGCTCACAGGATGGTGCAAATCCCACAACCTCATTCTCAACGTGGGAAAAACTAAGGAGATGGTGGTTGACTTCAGGAGGGCGGGAAAACAACACCATACACCTCTGCACATCGATGGAGCTGATGTGGAAAGGGTCAACAGCGTGAAGTTCCTAGGACTCCACCTGTCAGATGACCTGACGTCCACGACCAACACCACAGCACTGGTCAAGAGAGCCCAGCAGCGACTACACCCTCTCCGAAGACTACGTAAAGCAGGTCTCCCCACTACACACCTACGAACTTTTTATAGGGGGACAATCGAGAGCACATTAACCTACGGCATCACTTCCTGGTTCGGGAGCTGCAAGGCGTACGAACGGCACCAACTAGACAGGATTGTGAAGACCGCCAGCAGGATTATTGGTGCTCCACTCCCTTTCCTGCTGGACATATACAGGAAGAGATGTATCAGCAGAGCCATCTCCATCATCAAAGACCCCTACCACCCATCCCATCACATATTCTCCATCCTGCCATCTGGGAAGAGGTACCGGAGCATTAGGTGCAAAACCAGCAGGATGCTCCTCAGCTTCTTCCCGCCGGTTATAAGACTGATAAACGGACTTTGCCCCCTGCCAAAGTATCGTGCACCAACCACCAACCTGGACACACTGCAGCAGAGCCACTGTCGTGCCGCTGCCGATCGGAACGCCTGTTGATGTTTAGTAGAGAGTAGAGTGTTAATTTGTTCATGATATATGTATTTTTACTTCTATTTATTTTTTACTGCACACACTGAAATGGACACTGGTTGAGGAACGTTTTTTTGTTTCCTCTGGGTATGCGAATACTCAGGAAATGACCATAAAGATATACAATACAATACAGTCACCATGGCAATGGGTTCATGTGAGAAACTGAAGCATTTAACTATTGCAAAAATATGTGGCTTTTATTTCCCTTAAAAATATATTGGGTAATATTCCTGAAAGCATTATCTTTATTAATTTAAGTGTGTCCAACTGAGCTGCTCCGAGGCATGTTTTGGGGTTAGTGATATTCCAATGAGTTTGGATAGAATGTGGATAAAAGCAGTTTTGAAACTCTTCTGATATTTGGCCTTGTTTTCTTTGAACTGTCGATTTCATACAAAGATGAAAAATTGACCGCACAATTTCTGCCAATCCACATATTAGCTCAATCATTATTTGCTCTTTGCTTCTAACATAACAGTATATAGCCAAACTTTCATAGCTTTTGCAACAGTTACTGTTCTTTCTCAGAAATCTATTGATGGCAAAGTCCCACTGAACAAACATCATTTGCAATATATATTCCATTTCAATCTGCCAGTTTTCCACACAAAGCCCTTGCTGATATTTAGTTCTCATACCTGGGATGTGAGGTTGCTACAAAGCCAGTATTTATTGCCCATCCCTAATTGCCCCCTGAACATAGTGGAGGGCGGGACCATCTCACAGGACAGTTAAGAGCCAACCACATTGCTATAGGCCTGGAATCACGTGGAAGTCAAATCAGGTGAGTTTTCCTCACCAGAAGGGCATTGTGATCCAGGTGGGTTTGCCAGCAATCTGGTGCCTTCACAGTCAACATCATTGAATCTGGAACTTAATTCATGAATTAACTATTCATTTTTATTTCAATTCCCCAGATTCCAAAGCAGGATTTGGATTCATATTTCCAGATGGAGAATCAAGCCCTCTTCATATTGAATCACCAGAACTCGACACTGTCCTCTCTATAGTCTCTCTATTAGTTTCTCATTGAGCTGTGCTTTCCCAAGGTAATACTCTTTGCAAACTGGTGGATAAATTGCTCCAGTGTCTCAGTAAACAAATATGCATGCGGAATGGCCACAATGTTTGTGTGTCCGATCCAGAAAATACATGCCCTTTCTGCAAGCACAATCCACACCCAGAAATGCTTGGTCACGTTAGCGGAGTGGCACAAATAGACCCGTAAACTGTTATAATTCTGTTCAATCCTGACAAATGGTTTTATAAAATGTGAAAGTGCTCAGGAATATGATAGATTTTCTAAATACAATCTGCTTGATCATTGATCATTAATCTCCGAATTGTATATGGGCTATGAAAATATAAACAAACTCGGCTGGAGATGGCAAGGGAAGCTACAGTATGTGTCCATACTGCAGCATGTGGGAGTTAGTGATCAGTGCAACTTTCCTCGGGATGTCCATGTCTGCATGAAAGGATTCTGACTTCAATCGCTTGGGCTCTACATCAGTGATGTAGTCAACTATTTACAATATATATTCATGATTTAGATGATGGAATTAAAAGTAGCACTAGCAAATTTGCAGATGCCACAAAGCTGGGTGGCATTATGAACTGCAAAGAGGATGTTACAGGTTGAGTGAGTGGCAGATGCATGGCAGATGCAGTATAATGTAGATAAATGTGAGAGTATCCACTATGGTGGCAAGAACAAGGAGGCAGATTATTATCTCAATGGTGTCAGATTAGGAAAAAGAGAAGCGCAATGAGACCTGGGTGTCCTTGTACACCAGTCAATGAAAGTAAACATGCAGGTACAGCAGGCAGTGAAGAAAGCCAATGGCCTGTTGGCCTTCATAATGAGAAGATTTGAGTATAGGAGTAAAGAGTTCCTTCAGCAATTTTTTTCCGCAGTCTAAAATAAAGGGGAGGCCATTTAAACTGAGATGAGAAAATACTTTTTCACCCAGAGAGTTGTGAATCTGTGAAATTCTCTGCTACTGAAGGCAGTGGAGGCCAATTCACTGGATGTTTTCAACAGAGAGTTAGATTTAGCTCTTAGGGCTATCGGAATCAAGGGGTATGGGGAGAAAGCAGGAATGGGGTACTGATTCTGGATGATCAGCCATGATCATATTGAATGACAGTGCTGGCTCGAAGGGCCGAATGGTCTACTCCTACACCTATGTTCTATGTTTCTATGAATGTGGGATTCAGGCAACGGACACAGCAGCAGTGTGGAGCGGCTGGGAATTTTGGGATTCCCGTTGGGATTTCAGTCACAGAAGACAGTAGATGCCATTTCACTGGATGAATTTCAAAGAGAGTTAGATAGAGCTCTAGGGGCGAGCGGAATCAAGGGATATGGGGAGAAGGCAGGAACAGGCTACTGATTGTGGATGATCAGCCATGATCAGAATGAATGGCGGTGCTGGCTCGAAGGGCCAAATGGCCGACTCCTGCACCTATTGTCTATGTTTCTCTGTTTCTATGTCAGGTGAGATATGGGAACATGAGGTTAGTCACTAGAGGGAGAGGAGAAACTTGGATAATTTTAAACTGTACAATTTCACTCTGTGGATTTTGACAAAAGTAAAGAAAAGGTGAGATTGTTAGGAAGCTGTGTAGTGGGATTTAAGAGAGATTGAGAAGAGGTTCTATTGACACTGCTCCCTTTACAAGTGTTGTGGAACCAAAATTATAAAGTATTTGTAAGTATTTGAATATCATTAATCCAGGTGTACTTGATTTCACTTGTGAAGCATTTCTTTATCATTCAGTTATTCTCGACAATTTGAGCATCACTGTCAAGGTTAGTGGTTTCCCCCATTGTTAATTGTACTCAAGACAGTGGTAGATTGCTTTCCTAAACCTTTCCATTCCTTCCGGTGAAAGTACTCCCACAGTTATACTAGGTAGGGAGTTGCAGCATTAAGAAGCAGTATCGATAAAGGAAAGGTGATTCATGTCTTGTTATCATGGGGCAAGCAATTCCTGACACCACAAAACCTCTCCATCAGCGGCAAGGCCCAATTCCTGACACCACAAAACCTCTCCATCAGCCGGCAAGGCCCAGTTCCTGACACCACAAAACTCTCCATCAGCGGCAAGGCCCAATTCCTGACACCACAAAACCTCTCCATCAGCGGCAAGGCCCAATTCCTGACACCACAAAACCTCTCCATCAGCGGCAAGGCCCAATTCCCGACACCACAAAACCTCTCCATCAGCGGCAAGGCCCAATTCAGGAGGGGGAACAATGCCTTGATGAATGTTACTCCAGTGATACTGAAGAAGCACAACATCATCCAGGACATAGCATGTCCCCATCTACGACTGTAATCTTCTTTGTTTCCACCACTTGTGTACAGTGATCTCGGTCTCAATCAACCACCGCAAGGTGTCTCAATGTTCATTGCTAAGGCTACTTCAATAACACCTCTCATATCAGTGATCCCATCAACCAAGAAAGACAATGGCAACAGGCCCATGGGATCACCACATGCTGTGGGTGCCTCTCCAGTCATGACTTGGAAATCCATTGTTGTTCCTTCATTCCTATCAGGAGCACAGTGGGAGCATCATTCACTGGCTACGTAAGGATGTTCACATCCTCATGGGCTAAAAATGGAAGCCTGAGCAGTGAGGCCCACATCCTAAACAATTGATTTCTAAGCAAACAATCTGAATGGAATCAGAAAGGGCACCTCATCATCAGCTCAGCAGTTAGTCTTGTCCGCATCGTGAGAAGAAATCTAATCATTCCTTCCTTAATCCGGGTTAACAAATAATTTCCCCCCATATTGTGTGAATTCTGCAGAGAATTACAATTCACTTTTATTGCTGCTTCACCCTCTGTTTTGATATTTTTCCCCAGCTCCTGAATATTTCTCTTCTTAATTCATCTCATCTCCCCCTCCAACCCACACTGTCTGTCACTCTCACATTCTAAACACTGGGATCACCAATGATCTCAACACTGGTGGGTGGGCGACGCGACTCACGTTGCAGCGGCCTCTGCAGTCCGTCTGTCTTTTCTTGTTTTTCTTCTTGTTTCGTTTGAGTTTTGTTTATAGTGTTTTTTTAACTGGGTATGTGTGGGGGGCGTGGGGCGGGGGGTGGGGGGGTAGGGTGGGGGACACTTTTAAAATCTTTTCCCTGCACGGGAGACCAGACCTTTCTCAGTCGGGTCTCTGTTGTCGTTGGGGCCTAGCACCGTGGAGAGGCCTCCAACCGGAACGACCTGGGGCTCCAGTCGCGGAGCCGGCGGACTTACTCACCATCGCGGAGCTGGCCGAGTTCAGAACGGGAGGAGCTGTGGTGGCGCGCTGCTGCGGCCCGACCCCGGAGATTCGGAGGCTCCAGCCGCCGGCCCGGTGGACGGTGACATCGGGAGCTCGCGGGTCCCTGGTGGGAGACCGCTTTTCAGGGCTCCCGCAATGGCGACTTCTCCCGCCCGAGTTGCGGGGTTGAAGATGACCTGGAGCGGGGTCTTACATCGCCCGGCGTGGCTTTAAATGGCCGCGGGACTTGCTAGCACCCGCCGGGGGCTCCAACATCAAGACCTGGAGCGTGGCCTTGCATCGCCCGGCGCGGCTTTAATGGCCGCGGGACTTGCTAGCGCTACCGGGGGCTCCAACATCAAGACCTGGAGCGTGGCCTTGCATCGCCCGGCGCGGCTTTAATGGCTGCTGGACTTGCTAGCGCCCGCCGTTGGCTCCAACATCAAGACCTGGAGCGTGGCCTTGCATCGGTCGGCGCGGCTTTAATGGCCGCGGGACGTATTTACCATCGCCCGCCAGGGGCTTTGACTTTGACATCGGGAGGAGAATGGGGAGTGCAGGGGAGAGATAAGACTTTGCCTTCCATCACAGTGAGGAGGAGATTCACTGTGATGGATGTTTGTGTAAATTGTGTTGTGTCTTGGTACTTTTTACTTGTTTGTATGACTGCAGAAACCAAATTTCGTTTGAACTTCATTTGAGGTTCAAATGGCAATAAACGGTATTGTATTGTATTGTATCACACACTGTCTTATCTGGTGCAAACAGAAGTGTAAACGGGGCCTAACACAGATCCTTCCTCTTTTACGCTGATGTTATCTTCAGATACAACTTCTCTATTTACCCATTACATTTAAAAGTAATTCTGTGTAATTCTATTTGTGTAATTTATTTTAAATACGTGAGAACAGAACATATCTGTGTGTGCTGAGGATGCATTTATTATAAGGATAGTAACTAAAAGACAGAGAAGCTCAAGTATCTGTGTTTGTCAGTGACTGGGATAAATTGTGGCAGATAATCTACAGTATGGTGCAAAGGAGAAGATTTATTCCAATTAGTTTTTACTAATATCAGCATCAAAGTCAATATTTATTATCCATCCCTAACTACCTTGGAGAAAATGGTGGTGAGCTGCCTTCTTGAAGTTCTGCAATACTTTTGGTGAAGATGCTCTCACACAGCTATCAGGACTTAGTCAGAGTCATGGAACCACAGAGGCGTACAGCACAGAAACAGCTGCAACACGTCCATGCTGACCTAGTTTCCTCATCAAACTTAGTTCCATTTGCCCCATATCCCTCGAAACCTTTCCTTTCCATGAACCTGTTCAAGTGTCTTTTAATTGCAATGTTAGTACTTGCTTCAACTACCTCCTCTGGCAGCTCATCACATATACCTACTACCCTTTATAGACAATAGGTGCAGGAGTAGGCCATACGGCCCTTCAAGCCAGCACCGCCCTTCAATGTGATCATGGCTGATCATCCACAATCAGTACCCTGTTCCTGCCTTCTCCCCATATCCCCTGACTCTACTATCTTCAAGAGACCTATCTAGCTCTCTCTTGAAAGCATCCAGTGAACCGGACTCCACCGCCCTCTGAGGCAGAGAATTCTACATATTCACAACCCTCTGTGTGAAAAGGTGTTTCTTCATCTCCGTTCCAAATGGCTTGCCCCTTATTCTTAAACTGTGGTCCCTGATTCTGAACTCTCCCAACATTAGGAAAAACTTTCCTGCCTCTAGTGTGTCTAAACCCTTAATAATTTTATATGTTTCAATAAGATATCCTCTCATCCTTCTAAACTCCAGAGTATACAAGCCCAGCCGCTCCATTCTCTCAGCATATGACAGTACCGTCATCCCGGGAATTAACCTTGTAAACCTACCCTGCACTCCCTCAATAGCAAGAATGTCCTTCCTCAAATTAGGAGACCAAAACTGCACACAATACTCCAGGTGTGGTCTCACTAGGGCCCTGTACAACTGCAGATGGACCTCTTTGCTTCTATACTCAACTCCTCTTGTTATAAAGGCCAACATGCCATTTGCTTTATTCACTGCCTGCTCTACCTGCATGCTTACTTTCATAGACTGATGAACAAGGACCCCCAGATCCCGTTGTACTTCCCCTTTTCCCAACTTGACGCCATTTAGATAGTAATCTGCCTTGCTGTTTTTGCTACCAAAGTGGATAACCTCACATTTATCTGCATTAAACTTCATCTGCCATGCATCTGCCCACTCCACCAACCTGTCCAAGTCACCCTGCATTCTCATAGCATCCTCCTCACAGTTCACACTGCCACCCAGCTTTGTGTCATCTGCAAATTTGCTAATGTTACTTTGAATCCCTTCATCCAAATCATTGATGTATATTGTAAATAGCTGCGGTCCCAGCACCGAGCCTTGCGGTACCCCACTAGTCACTGCCTGCCATTCTGAAAGGTACCCGTTAATCCCTACTCTTTGTTTCCTGTCTGCCAACCACTTCTCTATCCATGTCAGCACTCTACCCCCAATACCATGTGCCCTAATTTTGCCCACTAATCTCCTATGTGGGACCTTATCAAATGCTTTCTGAAAGTACAGGTACATTACATCCACTGGCTCTCCCTTGTCCATTTTCCTTGTTACACCTTCAAAAAATTCCAGAAGATTAGTCAAGCATGATTTCCCCTTCGTAAATCCATGCTGACTCGGACCGATCCTGTTACTGCTATCCAAATGTGCTGCTATTTCATCTTTCATAATTGACTCCAGCATCTTCCCCACCACCGATGTCAGGCTAACTGGTCTATAATTCCCTGTTTTCTCTCTCCTGCCTTTCTTAAAAAGTGGGATAACATTAGCTACCCTCCAATCCACAGGAACTGATCCTGAATCTATAGAACATTGGAAAATTACCACCAATGCATCCACGATTTCTAGAGCCACTTCCTTAAGTACCCTGGGATGCAGACCATCAGGCCCTGGGGATTTATCAGCCTTCAGTCACATCAGTCTATCCAACACCATTTCCTGCCTAATGTGGATTTCCTTCAGTTCCTCCGTCACCCCAGATCCTCTGGCCACTACTATATCAGGAAGATTGTTTGTGTCCTCCTTAGTGAAGACAGATCCAAAGTACCTGTTCAACTCATCTGCCATTTCCTTGTTCCCCATAATAAATTCACCTTTTTCAGTCTACAAGGGTCCAACTTTGGTCTTCACTAATTTTTTCCTCTTCACATACCTAAAGAAGCTTTTACTATCCTGCTTTATATTCTTGGCTAGCTTACCTTCATACCTCATCTTTTCTCCCTGTATTGTCTTATTAGTTATCTTCTGTTGTTCTTTCAACATTACCCAATCCTCTTGCTTCCTGCTCATCTTTGCCACGTTATACTTCCTCGCTTTAATTTTTATACTGTCCCTGACGTCCCTTGTCAGCCATGGTCGTCCCTTTCGTAGAAACATAGAAACATAGACAACAGGTGCAGGAGTAGGCCATTCGGCCCTTCGAGCCTGCACCGCTATTCAATATGATCATGGCTGATCATCCAACTCAGTATCCTGTACCTGCCTTCTCTCCATACCCCCTGATCCCTTTAGCCACAAGGGCCACATCTAACTCCCTCTTAAATATAGCCAATGAACTGGCCTCAACTACCCTCTGTGGCAGAGAGTTCCAGAGATTCACCACACTCTGTGTGGAAAAGTTTTTCCTCATCTCGGTCTTAAAGGATTTCCTCCTTATCCTTAAGCTGTGACCCCTTGTCCTGGACTTCCCCAACATCGGGAACAATCTTCCTGCATCTAGCCTGTCCAACCCAATAAGAATTTTGTCCGTTTCTATAAGATCCCCCCTCAATCTCCTAAATTCTAGCGAGTATAAGCCAAGTCTATCCAGTCTTTCTTCATATGAAAGTCCTGACATCCCAGGAATCAGTCTGGTGAACCTTCTTTGCACTCCCTCTATGGCAATAATGTCCTTCCTCAGATTTGGAGACCAAAACTGTACGCAATACTCCAGGTGTGGTCTCACCAAGACCCTGTACAACTGCAGTAGAACCTCCCTGCTCCTACACTCAAATCCTCTTGCTATGAAGGCCAACATACCATTCGCTTTCTTCACTGCCTGCTGCACCTGCATGCCTACTTTCAATGACTGGTGTACCATGACACCCAGATCTCGCTGCATCTCCCCATTTCCTAATCGGCCACCATTTAGATAATAGTCTGCCTTCCCGTTTTTGCCACCAAAGTGGATAACCTCATATTTATCCACATTATACTGCATCTGCCAAACATTTGCCCACTCACCCAGCCTATCCAAGTCACCTTGCAGTCTCCTAGCATCCTCCTCACAGCTAACACTGCCCCCCAGCTTAGTGTCATCCGCAAACTTGGAGATGTTGCTTTCAATTCCCTCGTCCAGATCATTAATATAAATTGTAAATAGCTGGGGTCCCAGCACTGAGCCTTGCGGTACCCCACTAGTCACTGCCTGCCATTGTGAAAAGCACCCGTTTACTCCTACTCTTTGCTTCCTGTTTGCCAGCCAGTTCTCTATCCACATCAATACTGAAACCCCAATACCGTGTGATTTAAGTTTGTATCCTAATCTCTTATGTGGTACCTTGTCGAAAGCCTTCTGAAAGTCCAGATACAACACATCCACTGGTTCTCCCCTATCCACTCTACTAGTTACATCCTCGAAAAATTCTATAAGATTCGTCACACACGATTTACCTTTCGTAAATCCATGCTGACTTTGTCCAATGATTTCACCACTTTCCAAATGTGCTGCTATCCCATCTTTAATAACTGACTCTAGCAGTTTCCCCACTACCGATGTTAGACTAACTGGTCTGTAATTCCCCGTTTTCTCTCTCCCTCCCTTCTTAAAAAGTGGGGTTACGTTTGCTACCCTCCATTCCTCAGGAACTACTCCAGAATCTAAAGAGTTTTGAAAAATTATCACTAATGCATCCACTATTTCTGGAGCTACTTCCTTAAGTACTCTGGGATGCAGCCTATCTGGCCCTGGTGATTTATCGGCCTTTAATCCATTCAATTTACCCAACACCACTTCCCGACTAACCTGGATTTCACTCAGTTCCTCCATCTCCTTTGACCCGCAGCCCCCTGCTATTTCCGGCAGATTATTTATGTCTTCCTTAGTGAAGACGGAACCAAAGTAGTTATTCAATTGGTACACCATATCCTTGTTCCCCATGATCAATTCACCTGTTTCTGACTGCAAGGGACCTACATTTGTTTTAACTAATCTCTTTCTCTTCACATATCTATAAAAACTTTTGCAGTCAGTTTTTATGTTCCCTGCCAGTTTCCTTTCATAATCTATTTTCCCTTTCCTAATTAAGCCCTGTGTCCTCTGCTGGTCTCTGAATTTCTCCCAGTCCTCTGGTATGCTGCTTTTTCTGGCTAATTTGTACGCATCATCTTTTGCTTTGATACTATCCCTGATTTCCCTTGTTATCCACGGATGCACTACCTTCCCTGATTTATTCTTTTGCCAAACTGGGATGAACAATTTTTGTAGTTCATCCATGCAGTCTTTAAATGCCTTCCATTGCATATCCCCCGTCAACCCTTTTAGAACTAATTGACAGTCAATCTTGGCTAATTCACGTCTCATACCCTCAAAGTTACCTTTCTTTAAATTCAGAACCGTTGTTTCTGAATTAACAATGTCACTCTCCATCCTAATGAAGAACTCAACCATATTATGGTCACTCTTGCCCAAGGGGGCACGCACAACAAGTCTGCTAACTAACCCTTCCTCATTACTCAATACCCAGTCTAGAATAGCCTGCTCTCTCGTTGGTTCCTCTACATGTTGGTTTAGATAACTATCCCTCATACATTCCAAGAAATCCTCTTCCTCAGCACCCCTGCCAATTTGATTCACCCAATCTATTTGTAGATTGAAGTCACCCATTATAACTGTTTTGCCTTTGTTGCACGCATTTCTAATTTCCTGTTTGATGCCATCCCCAACTTCACTACTACTGCTAGGTGGCCTGTACACAACACCCACCAGCGTTTTCTGCCCCTTAGTGTTTCGCAGCTCTACCCATACCGATTCCACATCCTCCAAGATAGTGTCCTTCCTTTCCACTGCGTTAATCTCCTCTCTAACCAGCAACGCTACCCCACCTCCTTTTCCTTTCTCTCTATCCCTCCTGAATATTGAATATCCCTGGATGTTCAGCTCCCAGCCTTGTTCACCCTGGAGCTATGTCTCCGTGATCCCAACTATATCATAATCATTAATTGCTATCTGCACGTTCAACTCATCCACCTTATTACGAATGCTCCTTGCATTGAGACACAAAGCCTTCAGGCTTGTTTTTACAATGCTCTTACCCCTTATACAATTATGTTGAAAAGTGGCTCTTTTTGATTTTTGCCGTGGATTTGTCTGCCTGCCACTTTTACTTTTCACCTTGCTACCTATTGCTTCCGCCCGCATTTTACACCCCTCTGTTTCTCTGCTCACCCATTTAAGAACCCCACCACGTCTTATTCTCTGTTTATTATTGTTTTCTTCTTTCCCCCCTACATGTTGGGTCTGAGTGCTTTCCTTCTCTGCCTCCTGCCTCACACACTGTCTAATAGCATTCTCTATTTGAGTCCCTCCCCCCAACCATTCTAGTTTAAACATCGGGAACAATCTTCCTGCATCTAGCCTGTCCAACCCCTTAAGGTGACCCTGCACCTTCTGTATTATTCCTAGAAACACCTGCCATTTTTGTTCCACGTTCATCCCTGCTAGTGTATCTTTCCAGGCTGGACAGGTATACAATTCTAAAAAGAAAATTGTGAGCTTAGATTTGACTTTAATTATTTGTTATTCACACCCTTATAAGATTATTAAATTCATCCTCCTTCCATTCATAATATTTATGTGTTTCAAAAATCGTCCATGATCTGACCACAAAGACATAAAACATTTAGCCAGTTTAGTTTTGTCAATTGCAGCTTTTGAGGGTCTGTATTGCTTTTTCATTTAACCATATAACCATATAACAATTACAGCACGGAAACAGGCCATCTCGGCCCTTCTAGTCCGTGCCGAACACTTATTCTTCCCTAGTCCCATCTACCTGCACTCAGACCATAACCCTCCATTCCTTTCCTGTCCATATACCCATCCAATTTATTTTTAAATGATAAAATCGAACCTGCCTCCACCACTTCCACTGGAAGCTCATTCCACACAGCTACCACTCTCTGAGTAAAGAAGTTCCCCCTCAAGTTACTCCTAAACTTCTGTCCCTTAATTCTCAAATCATGTCCTCTTGTTTGAATCTTCCCTACTCTCAATGGAAAAAGCTTATCCACGTCAACTCTGTTTTTCCCTCTCATCATTTTAAAGACCTCTATCAAGTCCCCCATTAACCTTCTGCGCTCCAAAGAATAAAGACCTAACTTGTTCAACCTTTCTCTGTAACTTAGTTGCTGAAACCCAGGCAACATTCCAGTAAATCTCCTCTGTACTCTCTCTATTTTGTTGACATCTTTCCTATAATGACAATGAAAGATTTTTTTTTTTTTTCAAACTAGAATTGATGTCTGAAATCCATTATTTTTATATTAGTCCAACATGTCATCACTTAAATCTCATATTTCATTGATCATATATTTAGATAATTGAAA
Organism: Malacoraja senta; assembly: GCA_038087875.1. Taxonomy (NCBI): domain Eukaryota; kingdom Metazoa; phylum Chordata; class Chondrichthyes; order Rajiformes; family Rajidae; genus Malacoraja; species Malacoraja senta. The sequence goes on along the minus strand of JAXLNO010002852.1, from coordinate 82,726 downwards.
CACACACCAAATCAAGGAAGGAATGCAATGTATTCCCATTTTAACTTCTCACAATTATTTTTATGTGAAAACAGACACAAGCTCTGCATTTTAAAGGAATATTTATTTGACCTTCACACAAACAGTGAACTTCCTGACTGAGTTGGCCAATGCTGTAACTCTTACCCTGGGCATCAAACCCTGTACACAAACAGTGAACTCACTGACTGAGCTGCTCATTGCTGTACCTTTTATTATGGGCATCCTGCCTGACCCACTGAGTTACTTCATACTCTGTGAAACGTCACCTATCCATGTTCTCCACAGATGCTGCCTGACCCGCTGAGTTACTTCACACCCTGTGAAACGTCACCTATCCATGTTCTCCACAGATGCTGCCTGACCCGCTGAGTTACTCCACACCCTGTGAAACGTCACCTATCCATGTTTTCCACAGATGCTGCCTGACCAGCTGAGTTACTCCAGCACTCTGTGAAACATCACCTATCCATGTTCTCCACAGATGCTGCCTGACCCGCTGAGTTACTCCAGCATTTTATCTTTTGAGCAAGAGCATCCAAATATCTTTACAAATCTCGACAACAGTCTGTCCAGTCCAAAGCTCAATGAATGACCACTCCACACATGACACAGATTCCTTTCACCTGAAAGTCCTTCATGAGAACTCATAATAAACAAGCTTTGATTAGGAAAGTTAAGAATGTACTCACTCTATACCCATGACTGCGTAGCCGATCACAGTGCGAACTCCATCATCAAGTTCGCTGACGACACCACTGTTGTGGGACGTATCACTGATGGGGATGAGTCAGAGTATAGAAGTGAGATCGGGCAACTGTCCATATGGTGCCAGCACAATAACCTGGCCCTCAACACCAGCAAAACCAAGGAACTGATTGTGGACTTTGGAAGGAGTAGGATGGGGACCCACAGTCCCGTTTATATCAATGGGTCGATGGTTGAAAGGGTCAAGAGCTTTAAATTCCTGGGCGTGCACATCTCTGAAGATCTCTCCTGGTCCGAGAACACTGATGCTATTATAAAGAAAGCACATCAGCGCCTCTACTTCCTGAGAAGATTACGGAGAGTCGGTTTGTCAAGGAGGACTCTCTCTAACTTCTACAGGTGCACAGTAGAGAGCATGCTGACCTGTTGCATCGTGGCTTGGTTCGGCAACTTGAGCGCCCTGGAGAGGAAAAGACTACAAAAAGTAGTAAACACTGCCCAGTCCATCATTGGCTCTGACCTCCCTTCCATCGAGGGGATCTATCGCAGTCGCTGCCTCAAAAAGGCTGGCAGTATCATCAAAGACCCACACCATCCTGGCCACACACTCATCTCCCCGCTACCTTCAGGTAGAAGGTACAGGAGCCTGAAGACTGCAACATCCAGGTTCAGGAATAGCTACTTCCCCACAGTCATCAGGCTATTAAACTTGGCTCAGACAAAACTATGAATATTAATAGCCCATTATCTGTTATTTGCACTTCATCAGTTTATTTATTCATGTGTGTATATATTTATATAATGGTATATGGACACACTCATCAGTTTTGTAGTCAATGCCTAATATGTTCTGTTGTGCTGAAGCAAAGCAAGAATTTCATTGTCCTATCAGGGACACATGACAATAAACTTGAACCATTTCACACAAGTGGTTAACAACTAGTTCACATTAACTTTCCTCAACCAAGTACAATGTAGATCCACTTTAAATTCCTTGCTGTCTTCTTAATCATAACAATTAGTCATCAACTGAAAACCAGTCTTCATAAAGGGCCCCAATTAAAACACAATTGGACATCTATCCAGGAGACAAATTAATTCTTGCCACTGCCTTCATGAAGTAAATGGAACCACTCCCAGAAATCAGTCTGAGGCTCTCAACTCAAAATCCCACCTGTCCATGTTCTCCACAGATGCTGCCTGACCCGCTGAGTTACTCCAGCACTCTGTGAAACGTCACCTATCCATGTTCTCCACAGATGCTGCCTGACCCGCTGAGTTACTCCAGCACTTTGTGCCTTTTTTTGTAAACCAGCACCTGCAGTTCCTTGATTTTTATCCCAAATCTTCCCAGGTTTCAGGGTTTTTACTAAATTTGGCATCTGTGCAATGGGTGCATTACGGGGAAAGGTAAAGGGTCACAGAGCAATAAAGAACCATTCTGCAGTAAAGAGCACAATATCTAATTTGTAGACAGCGCTCCCAATGTGCAGTGAATTCACATAACAGGTCGCTCCAATTTGTGGTCAACACTCCCACCGTGTGGTGATCCGCTGCACTGCAGGCTCATCAAATTTGTGGTCAACACTCCCACCGTGTGGATTAAGAAAGAATTGCAGATGCTGGAAAAATCGAAGGTTGACAAAAATGCTGCAGTAACTCAGCAGGTGAGGCAGCATCTATGGAGAGAAGGAATAGGTGACGTTTCAGGTCGAGACCCTTCCTCAGACTGAAGTTGGGGTGGGGGGGGGGGGGGGTGCGGGATAAAGGAAGGAAAAGGCAGGGACAGAAGGCTGTGGGAGAGCTGGGAAGGGGAAGGAGGGAGAAAGCAAGGACTACCTGAAATTGGAGAATGGGAAGATGAGGCCGGTGGTGGGATCCCGTTGGAGGTGGCAAAAATCTCAGAGGATTATCTGTTGTATGTGTCGGCTGGTAAGGTGGATGGTGAGGTCAATAGACAATAGACAACAGGTGCAGGAGTAGACGCCATTTGGCCCTTCGAGCCAGCAACGCCATTCAATGTGATCATGGCTGATCACCCCCAATCAGTACCCCGTTCCTGCCTTCTCCCCATATCCCCTGACTCCGCTATCTTTAAGAGCCCTATCTAGCTCTCTCTTGAAAGCTGCCAGAGAACCGGCCTCCACCGCCCTCTGAGGCGGAGAATTCCACAGACTCACCACTCTCTGTGAGAAAAAGTGTTTCCTCGTCTCCGATCTAAATGGCTTAACCCTTATTCTTAAACTATGGCCCCTGGTTCTGGACTCCCCCAACATTGGGAACATGTTTCCTGCCTCTAGCGTGTCCAAACCCTTAACAATCTCATATGTTTCAATAAGATATCCTCTCATCCTTCTAAACTCCAGAGTGTACAAGCCCAGCCGCTCCATTCTCTCAGCGTATGACAGTCCCGCCATCCCGGGAATTAAACTTGTAAACCTACGCTGGGCTCCCTCAATAGCAAGAATGTCCTTTCTCAAATTAGGGGACCAAAACTGTACACAATACTCCAGATGTTGTCTCACTAGGGCTCTGTACAACTGCAGAATGACCTCTTTGCTCCTATATTCGATTCCTCTTGTTATAAAGGCCAACATGCCATTCGCTTTCTTCACTGCCTGCTGTACCTGCATGCATACTTTCATAGACTGATGTACAAGGACCCCCAGATCCCGTTGTACTTCCCCTTTTCCCAACTTGACACCATTTAGATAGTAATCTGCCTTGCTGTTTTTGCTACCAAAGTGGATAACCTCACATTTATCCACATTAAACTTAATCTGCCATGCATCTGCCTACTCCCCCAACCTGTCCAAGTCACCCTGCATTCTCATAGAATCCTCCTCACAGTTCACACTGCCACCCAGCTTTGTGTCATCTGCAAATTTGCTAATGTTACTTTGAATCCCGTCATCCAAATCATTGATGTATATTGTAAATAGCTGCGGTCCCAGCACCGAGCCTTGCGGTACCCCACTAGTCACTACCTGCCATTCTGAAAGGGACCCGTTAATCCCTACTCTGTGTTTCCTGTCTGCCAAACACTTCTCTATCCATGTCAGCACTCTACCCCCAATACCATGTGCCCTAATTTTGCCCACTAATCTCCTATGTGGGACCTTATCAAATGCTTTCTGAAAGTCCAGGTACACTACATCCACTGGCTCTCCCTTGTCCATTTTCCTAGTTACATCTTCAAAAAATTCCAGAAGATTAGTCAAGCATCATTTCCCCTTCGTAAATCCATGCTGACTTGGACCGATCCTGTTACTGCTATCCAAATGTGTGGCTATTTCATCTTTCATAATTGACTCCAGCATCTTCCCCACCACCAATGTCAGGCTAACTGGTCTATAATTCCCTGTTTTCTCTCTCCCGCCTTTCTTAAAAAGTGGGATAACATTAGCTACCCTCCAATCCACAGGAACTGATCCTGAATCTATAGAACATTGGAAAATTACCACCAATGCATCCACGATTTCTAGAGCCACTTCCTTAAGTACCCTGGGATGCAGACCATCAGGCCCTGGCGATTTATCAGCCTTCAGTCCCATCAGTCTATCCAACACCATTTCCTGCCTAATGTGGATTTCCTTCAGTTCCTCCGTCACCCCAGATCCTCTGGCCACTACTATATCAGGAAGATTGTTTGTGTCCTCCTTAGTGAAGACGGATCCAAAGTACCTGTTCAACACATCTGCCATTTCCTTGTTCCCCATAATAAATTCACCTTTTTCGGTCTTCAAGGGTCCAAATTTGGTCTTAACTAATTTTTTCCTCTTCACATACCTAAAGAAGCTTTTACTATCCTGCTTTATATTCTTGGCTAGCTTACCTTCGTACCTCATCTTTTCTCCCCGTATTGTCTTTTTGGTTATCTTCTGTTGTTCTTTAAACATTACCCAATCCTCTTGCTTCCCGCTCATCTTTGCTACGTTGTACTTCTTCACTTTAATTTTTATACTGTCCCTGACGTCCCTTGTCAGCCACGGTCTCGTCCCTTTCTCCCCTTGGAATCTTTCTTCCTCCTAGGAATGAACTGATCCTGCACCTTCTGTATTATTCCTATAAACACCTGCCATTTTAGTTCCACTGTCATCCCTGCTAGTGTATCTTTCCAATCAACTTTGGCCAGCTCCTCCCGCATGGCCCCATAGTCCCCTTTATTCAACTGTGACACTGACACCTCCGATCTATCCTTCTCCCTCTCCAATTGTAGATTAAACCTGACCATGTTATGGTCACTGCCTCCTAATGGCTCATTAACCTCGAGGTCCTTTATCAAATCCGGTTCATTACATAACACTAAATCCAAAATTGCCCCACTGCAAACGGTTGTTGGTGGTGGTAACTGCTTTGAAATGAGTGGTAGGTAACTGCACTTGAATTCGATGGCCTTGCACCCTGCTTGAAATGGCATGAAACTGCACTTGAATTCGATGGCCTTGCACCCTGCTTGAAATGGCATGAAACTGCACTTGAATTCGATGGCCTTGCACCCTGCTTGAAATGGCATGAAACTGCATTTGAATTTGGTGGCCTTGCACCCTGCTTGAAATGGCATGAAACTGCATTTGAATTCGGTGGCCTTGCACCCTGCTTGAAATGGCATGAAACTGCACTTGAATTCGGTGGCCTTGCACCCTGCTTGAAATGGCATGAAACTGCATTTGAATTTGGTGGCCTAGCACCCTGCTTGAAATGGCATGAAACTGCATTTGAATTCGGTGGCCTTGTACCCTGCTTGAAGTGGAATTTCAAGGAATAGCCGTGACTCAACTGCTCGCCCACCAGCCGTGAGTGAGCTGCCAGCACATCAGGCTTGAGTGACTGAGCTGTCACCCCAAGAATCCATTTGGCCCACAGCGGAGGGTGATGGCTAGGCACAGGCCTTGTTCCTGTGGCTTTCTCATATAGGTGTCTTTTGTTTCAGCAGAGGGCCCATGTTTGTCATTAAACAGGTCAGGGGGTATTCTTGTGATGTTTTTAAAAGCAGACAAATCCTCCTCATGCAGCACATTTATCAGGCTCTCATGCTGTCCAAGCCTGAATCTTCTTTGCAAGAGGGGCTTCCCCCACTGAGACCTCTTCTTGTGCTTCCTCTTCACCCTTGTTCTTGCCCATCAGCCTTTAGGCTGCAGAAGCAAAAGGCCTGCTGCAAACAGCAGGAGTTGTATTTTTACTGCCATCGCGGATTAGGTGGCCCAAGTGGGACAGCCCCTTTAGTCAGCCACAGTCGCCTCATTCTTCCCTCAGAATCTTTCTTCCTCTTTGGGATGAAAAGATCCTGCAACTTCCAAATTATTCTCAGAAACTTCTGCCATTGCTGTTCCACAATCATTCTTGCTTGGATCGCCTTGTACTCAACAATAGCCACCTCCTTACTTATGCCTCTACAGTTACCTTGACTCTACAGTAATGCCGTCACATCTGATTTCATCTTCTTCTCAAACTGCAGGTTGAATTTTATCATATTATGTCGCAAATTCCTAGGGGTTCCTTTACCTTAAGCTCCATAATCAAATCCAGTTCTTGCACAACACCGAATCCAGAATTGCCTTTTTCCTGGTAGGCTCAACCACAAGCCGCTCTAAGAAGCTGTTTTATTGTCAGAATGTAGGCTGGTGCTTCATTTGTCAGCTGAATGATAAGAAATACTGGAAAAACTGCTTTGTGTTTCATTTGCTAATTGACATGTACGGTAAGCCCTATTGCAAACCACCGTTGTTTGCTGTGGTGCTCCATTTATCAAGATGTGTAAAAATGGCCTTTATTTATTGAACAAGATGAATAAAGACTGTTTCACATTCACAGTGCGGTTTGTCTTATTTTCTGAGGTTAAATTATTTTACATTTAAAAGGCACAGCAAATGATTGTGAGATGTAACATGTGAGTAGATCGCATCCTCTATTTGGTGTTTCATGATGAAGGAAATAGTACATTAAAGTCATGATACTATGGAATTATATTAAAATGAACAAAGTGAGAATCAAATGGATTCTTAAGGTGTTTAACTATCACCCACTACAAAATGTGGGAGTAAGCAAACAAAAACGAAAACAATCTCAAACAGGGAACAAACGGCATTAACATACAAATAAGAATCTACATCAAAAGATAAACTTTATTACAGACCCATGTCTCTGAGCCTCTCTCTCTCTCTCTCTCCCTTCATCCACAGCTGTTTCTGTTCGACGGAGACAGCCATCTCCATATGTGAAAGTGAGTAGGGTTCTCTGGAAAAGAATTAGGAAGTCCATGTTAAAAGCTTTTTAGCAGACCATAAAAAGGTGCAGTTGGGTTATTCCAGGTTTTACTGTAAACTTTATGAAAATGTATTATCTTTTAGGGCAAATCATGGACTATTCTTGCATCACATCACTCAAGGAAGATAATTAATTTAATGGCCTTATGCGGTTGTGAATGAAAATTATTTAAACTACAATCTAACACAAAATAATATGCTTTGAATTGTATAATGTGGATAAATGTGAGGTTATCCACTTTGGTGGCAAAAACAGGAAAGTAGACTATTATCTAAATGGTGGCCGATTAGGAAAAGGGGAGATGCAGCGAGACCTGGGTGTCATGGTACACCAGTCATTGAAAGTGGGCATGCAGGTGCAGCAGGCAGTGAAGAAAGCCAATGGTATGTTAGCATTCATAACTAAAGTATTTGAGTATAGGAGCAGGGAGGTTCTACTGCAGTTGTACAGGGTCTTGGTGAGACCACACCTGGAGTATTGCGTACAGTTTTGGTCTCCTAATCTGAGGAAAGACATTCTTGCCATAGAGGGAGTACAGAGAAGGTTCACCAGACTGATTCTTGGGATGTCAGGACTTTCATATGAAGAAAGACTGGATAGACTTGGCTTGTACTCGCTATAATTTAGAAGATTGAGGGGGGATCTTATAGAAACATACAAAATTCTTAAGGGGTTGGACAGGCTAGATGCAGGAAGATTGTTCCCGATGTTGGGGAAGTCCAGGACAAGGAGTCACAGTTTAAGGATAAGGGGGAAATCTTTTAGGACCGAGATGAGAAAAACATTTTTCACACAGAGAGTGGTGAATCTCTGGAATTCTCTGCCACAGAAGGTATTTGTGGACAGAAGGCAGGTACAGGATACTGAGTTGGATGATCAGCCATGATCATATTGAATGGCGGTGCAGGCTCGAAGGGCCGAATGGCCTACTCCTGCACCTATTATCTATGTTTCTATGTTTCTAACATCTCCAGAGGGCTCAACGGTGATACCTGGCATCCCAGTTACACCCCCCTCAATTCCGTACCCTCCTGTCTTCATCTTGCAGCCCAATTGTTGTCTCTCCTTTTGATCCAAATCCAATTGCTGATTTTTTTGCAGAATTTGATAATGATTTGATTGCTTGTTGGAGGGAGTGACCCCTCACCCCCATTTTCTTTAATAGCCTGGTCTTAGATGTAGCAACAAATCCCCTGCATCCCACTTCGACAGGGAAAAGCTTGGTCTTCCAGCCATTCTGGGAAGCTTCAGTTGCCAGTTCAGAGTACTGTCTTTTTCCTCTCATAAGCTTCTTCAACACCATCTTCCCATGGAACTGTCAATTCCACAACGTATGCCAACTTGGCTGTTGTGGACCACAGGTCCATGTCTGGCCGAAGTGTTGTAGCCACAATGTCTGGGGGAAACACACGCCTTTTTTCTAAGTCCACTTCCATTTTCCAATCCCAAGCAGGCTGCAGAATGCTTGCATCCATTGATGTTATCTGGTGCTCTGGAGGTTGGCCTGCTGGTACAAATGTTGTGAAGTGGACATATCCTGCCGATGTTGGTGGGGAAGCATTTGTGATCGTTCGCCTCTGTTCAAGGATTGATGACAGCTGTTTGAGAACTTGGTTATGCTGCCAAGTGTAGCCCTTGGCCGAGGCTCATAGTGCATCCTGTTAAAATGTGCCTTAGTGATGCAGGTGCTTGGCAAAGGGAGCAAGTGGGGTCTTCTCCGAACCACTGCTTCAGGTTCTGGGGTGAGGGTAGAACATAAGTGGCTCTGATGACAAAACTGAGCCGAGATCCTTCCATTTGCCAGATGTCACGCCAGCTGAGTTTCCTCTTTTCCAGGCTCTTCCAGTTAGTCCATTGGCCCTGCTTGGCCATTGAGACGGCCTTGGCGTGTCGCTCTGCCTCCTCCCGTCTTCTCACCTCCTCCACCACGAGCCGTCTCTTCTGCACTGATGTTGACTTGTGCCATTGAGGAGCTTTTGGGACGAGCCCGAGCCCGGCTCTCCCGTGTTGGTCTTGACCAACCACATCATGGAAATGAAGAGCAGACTTAGCACTCTGAACGGCTTCAGATGGGGCCCACTTCCTCCCCGTTGCCACACTGGGGGCCGCTGTTCGAATAACAGTATCTTCAGATTCAGTGAGGGTCATGACCAACCTTGCTTTAGTGCATTTGAACTCTTCCACAAGTCCTACAATGGGTAATTCCAATTTGCCACTCCCGTACACTCCGACAACACTTAAGCATCGTGGAAGTCCAAGCCACTGTTTCACATGTGTGCTGAGCATTCTTTCCAGCTCTTCCACTTTGTTGATGGGGATTTCATACATAGTTAAAGGCCACATGATTCTTGGTAGAATGCCAAATTGGAAGCACCACAGCTTGAGTTTTCCTGGTAGCAAGGTCTTGTTGATGCGAGCTATGTGCATGATGGTATCCTTTTTCAGTTGTTCAAACTGCTCGGTGTCCTTGAGCTTTGCATCATACCATCGGCCCAAACTCTTCACTGGCATTTCTGAAACAGTTGGAACAGGTATTCCGTCAATATGATATCTTTGATCCTTGACTTGACCTTTGACAATGGAGATGCTTCTGCACTTGCTGGGTTTAATCTTCATCCTTGCCCATGTGATGTTTTGATGAAGTTTTTCCAGAAGTATCTTGGTGCAGGGGATAGTTGTTGTTAGTGTTGTTATATCATCCATAAAGGCTCGTACCGGTGGCAATCGCTGACCACACTGTAGCCGTTTTCCTCCCACAACCCATTTTGATGCTCTGATAATGAGTTCCATTGCCATAGTGAAGGTCAATGGGGAGATGGTGCACCCCGCCATGATGCCTACTTCCAGTGCTTGCCACGCTGTGGTGAAGTCTGATGTTGTGAGACAAAATTGCAGATCCTGGAAGTAGTTTTTTACCAGATTTGTTATTATTGCAAGTACCTGAAAGAATTCAGAAGCAGTCTACAGTAGCGAATGAGGAACTGATCCATAGGTGTTGGCCAGATCGTGGAACAAGACATGCAGATTCTTTCGTTCTTTCTCATCAGTCTGGATTTGATGCCATATGATGCTGGTATGTTCAAGGCATCCCGAGAAGCCTGCTATGCCAGCCTTTTGGATTGACGTATCAGTGAAATGGTTTTGTTTCAGATACTTTAAATCTTTTCGCCACCACACTGAAAAAGATCTTGCCCTCTATGTTAACATAGAAACATAGAAACATAGACAACAGGTGCAGGAGTAGGCCATTTGTCCCTTCGAGCCTGCACCGCCATTCAATATGATCATGGCTGATCATCCAACTCAGTATCCCGTACCTGCCTTCTCTCCATACCCCCTGATCCCTTTAGCCACAAGGGCCACATCTAACTCCCTCTTAAATATAGCCAATGAACTGGCCTCAACTACCTTCTGTGGCAGAGAGTTCCACAGATTCACCACACTCTGTGTGAAAAAAGTTTTCCTCATCTCGGTCCTAAAAGATTTCCCCCTTATCCTTAAGCTGTGACTCCTTGTCCTGGACTTCCCCAACATCGGGAACAATCTTCCTGCATCTAACCTGTCCAACCCCTTAAGAATTTTGTAAGTTTCTATAAGATCCCCCCTCAATCTTCTAAATTCTAGCGAGTACAAGCCGAGTCTATCCAGTCTTTCTTCATATGAAAGTCCTGACATCCCAGGAATCAGTCTGGTGAACCTTCTCTGCACTCCCTCTATGGCAATAATGTCCTTCCTCAGATTTGGAGACCAAAACTGTACGCAATACTCCAGGTGTGGTCTCACCAAGACCCTGTACAACTGCAGTAGAACCTCCCTGCTCCTATACTCAAATCCTTTTGCTATGAAAGGTTTATTAAGAAGGTTTATTTGCCGAAACTGTGCGATGGTGGAATAATTTTTTTCTTTTGGGATCGGGCCTCGCCCCGCTCTTCGCCAGGCTTTGGGGATGACTTCCTTTTCCCACGCAACCCTCATGTTTCTCCAGAGGAATTTCAGAATATCTGGGGCATTCTTCCAGACACAATACGGAACACCATTAGGGCCTGGTGCAGAGGCCATTCTTGCCTTCCTCACTACATCTTTTACCTCACTCACCTTGGGAGGGCTGGTGTCAAATTGATGTTGTGGGGGTGAGATTGGTGGGATGTCAGCGGGGACAAAAATCGGTTCATCTTTTAACATCAGTGTGGATGGTTCTGATGTGTCCTCCAACCTCCTTTTTTGACGATGATGATATTGCTGGGGTCACGGACAGTGAGGTAGGCAATGGCCATAAGAGTGTAGATGTACAGAGGGATCTTGGGGTCCAAGTCCATAACACAAGTAGCCATGCAGGACAGTGACTTGGTGGACAGTCAAAGAGGGAGCATAACACCAGGTGTGTGGAGGAGTGGTGTATGCGACGTGACTTTGGTGTCACTGCAGCGTTTTCCAGGTAACACGGGGACTAAGATTGCAAAAGAGCTGAGAGACCATCTCTGCTCATACTATAACTCAGCACTGGGCAGTGTGCCGTGGCAGAACTAAGTCATTTGAGGGACAGCAGACAACAGGTACACCACTGCATGAGGAGAATCCACATGCAGACAAGATCAGTGAATGTTATGTTTACTTTAAATCCTGCTGAATTTGTTTGATTTCAGTAAGTGTGGATTTTTATTTTCATTTTTTGTGTCCATAATTTCATTGCAGATGTCTGTTCATAACATAGTATTTATTCATGCATCTGCTGGTCTGATAGTGTAGGTAGATCTGCAAACATAGCCCTTGAATTCATTGCATTGTCTGTTTTATGTCAGAATGTAGGCTGATGCTTCATTTGTCAGCTGAATGATGAGAAATACTGGAAAAACTTCTTTGTGTTTCATTTGCTAATTGACATGTACGGTAAGCCCTATTGCAAACCACCGTTGTTTGCTGTGGTGCTCCATTTATCAAGATGTGTAAAATGGCCTTTATTTATTGAACAAGATGAATAAAAGACTGTTTTCACATTCACAGTGCGGTTTGTCTTATTTTCTGAGGTTAAATTATTTTACATTTAAAAGGCACAGCAAATGATTGTGAGATGTGAGTAGATCGCATCCTCTATTTGGTGTTTCATGATGAAGGAAATAGTACATTAAAGTCATGATACTATGGAATTATATTAAAATGAACAAACGGTGAGAATCAAATGGATTCTTAAGGTGTTTAATCCCCACTACAAAATGTGGGAGTTTGCAAATAAAACGAAAACAATCTCAAACAGGGAAAAAACACCATTAACATACAAATAAGAATCTACATCAAAAGATAAACTTTACTACAGACCCATGTCTCTGAGCCTCTCTCTCTCTTCCCCATCCACAGCTGTTTTTGTTTCACGGAGACAGCCATCTCCATATCCAGAAGCCAATGCTGTTAAGGCTGTTACAGCAGGTGCAGATGTGTGAAAGTGAGTAGGGTTCTCTGGAAAAGAATTAGGAAGTACATGTTAAAAGCTTTTTAGCAGACCATAAAAGGTGCAGTTGGGTTATTCCAGATTTTACTGTAAACTTTATGAAAATGTATTATCTTTTAGGGCAAATCATGGACTATTCTTGCATCACATCACTCAAGGAAGATAATTAGTTTAATGGCCTTATGCGGTTGTGAATGAAAATTATTTAAACTACAATCCTTTTTTAAAAATATTTTATTTATTAGAAGTAATGTACATTACAGTGATATAAGCCAAAAATAACATAATACATTTTCCTGTACCACTTCTTGTTTTAAACTTTAAAAAGTAGAAGAATAAAGAGAGTTTAAATAAGATAGTAAGTGCGTGAAAGAGTGATCAGGAGAAACCCGTAGAAACGTCAAACACGAGAAAGAGTTAAAACGAAAACCAAAGGAAAAGAAAGAGAAATAGAAAACAGAAGATATAAGAAAGTAAAATAAGATAAAAGGGATGTACCTACTTCATATCTTTACACACCACCCACCAGGTCCTGAAACCATTTATTTTACACTTCATATCTTTACACACCCCTCACCAGGTCCTGAAACCATTTATTTTACACTTCATATCTTTACACACCCCTCACCAGGTCCTGAAACCATTTATTTTACACTTCATATCTTTACACACCCCTCACCAGGTCCTGAAACCAGTTATTTTACACTTCGTATCTTTACACACCCCTCACCAGGTCCTGAAACCATTTATTTTCAAAGTTATGTTGCACCCTATGCTTGTAATAAGTCGATAAATGGAGACCAAATCTTTTGGAATGGTCTGATTTGCCTCCTCGGAGGAATCTCATGTCTTCCAGGTGTAACATTCGGACATATTTGAAATCCACATTTTATCCGTGGTGTGGGAACGTTTTTCCAGAATTTAAGTATGTTTTTTTGCCATTATTAAGCCGTAATTAAGGAAGCTCTTTGGAACGAAGTCAGCTCAAAGCTGGCTTCCATTGTTCCAAAAATAATCAATTCTGCGTTCGGTTTCAGTTTTATTTTAAATAATTTTGTAAAAATTTCAAAGATTTCATTCCAAGATTTTTGGGATTTTTATACAAAAAACAAAGGAATGTGCTATAGTTGCTTCTTGGGATAAACATTTATCACAGATGGGGGGAGACATTCGGAAAACATTTACTTATTTAGTTTTTGAGTAATATAGTCTATGTAAGGTTTTGAATTGGATTAGAATATGTCTTACATTGATCGAGCATTTGTGCACATATAGCAAGTGTTTATCCCAACTCTCTTTCGAGATTTTTATAGCTAGTTCTTGTTCCCAAGCTCTTCTAATTCTATCGGATGATGGTATTTCTATATTTAGGATGATATTATACAAGTATGATATTAAATTAGTTGATTCCGCCTTTATATTCATTGCTTCGTCTAATAGGTCTGGAGACACATTTTTGATATTCTTGTGTATATTTTTTCAAATAATCACGGATTTGAAAATATTTAAAATATTGATTACTTCTCAGATTGTATTTAAGTTGTAGTTGTTGGAATGATAAAAAATTCCATTTTCATACATGTCTCCAAACGTTTTAATTCCTATTCTTTCCCAATGTGTAAATGATTTATCTATAATGGATGGTTTAAACGACGGATTATTAACTATGGGAGAGAGAAGCGATAGTTTCTTAATTTTAGGGGTTAATTTTATTTGTTTCCAAATTCTAATTGTACTATGAATAATTGGATTTTTACTGTATATTGTATTATTCAGTTTTATTGGTGAGAGAAAGATCGCTCCTATATTAAAAGGGGAGCAATCCTCTCTCTCCATTACTATCCAATCACCCGTTGGGTAGAGTTGTCCCAACAGGTGAATCACATTTTTGACATTTGCTGCCCAATAATAATACAAAAAATTAGGGAGTGTTAAACTACGATCTAACACAAAATAATACGCTTTGAATTGTATACCACACACATTAAATCATTGTGACAATCTCATATGAGAAGTAAAGATATTGAAGCCAAGCGATAACAGAAGTAATATTGAAATGGCATATTTACATTCTCGTGGTAGACGATTGCATTAGTCAAGAGAAGTTTTGTGAACGCCCACCACGTTCCCTGTGGGATTGTTGGTTATCACTGAGGCCACACACTCACAGACTGTAAATACATGGTCATATTGCGGTGTCGTTTCCCTGCGTGCATCACTCATCACTTTTATACCTTTTACAAGGTCAGTGAGCTGAAACATAAGAACCCATGTTAGAGCGCAATGGTGGATGGATGGATGCATTGGCGAATGAGAATTGAAATGTGCTGACTTCTAACTCTATGTATGTACAACAGTCAAGTGGTCGTTAAAACCTCTCCCTTCGTCATCCCCTCCAGGTGTGGTGCCGCCACTGTTGCTCTCCTGCAACATCTGCCTCCTGGAATGCTGGTGGATGGGCCCGGCGAAGAGGTCCCCTCCAGAGGATCATCCTCCTCCTGCTCACTGCTCTGTTGTTGATGCTGGAATCATTTTTACAATGTGTCCAGAGCCTCATGACTGTAACTATGACGTGAGGCAACAGAAGGGATGCGAGGATGGTTTGCTGCCTACACCAGGTGCCAGGATCCAGGATGTCACGGACAGAGTGGAGAAAATCCTCAAGAGCGAAGGGTGAACAGCCGGAAGTTTAGTGCATGTTGGCACAAACGATGTCGGAAAGAAGGGGATGAATATTCTGAAGCGTCACTTTAGAGAGCTCAGAAAAATGCTGAAAAGCTGGACTTCCAGGGTGGTTATCTCCGGTTTGCTTCCAGTTCCTCGTGCTGGCGAGAGCAGGAACAGGGAGATACGGGACCTGAATGCATGGCTGGGGAACTTGTACAGGGGGCAGGGATTTAGATTTTAGACCACTGGGATCTGTTTGGAGAAGGGGGGACTGTACAAAAGGAACGGATTGCACCTTAACAGGTGGGGGACCAGCATTCTGGCAGGCAGGTTTAACACTGCTACACAGGTGGTTTAAAACTAAATAAGGGGGGGGGGGTGTCAAATGGGATAGTCGAGGATGGAGTTAAAGGGAAAGGGAGTAAGGAGATAGTTACTGACCCCAGAATTAATGGGAAAGGAAGCTCACAAAGGGATAGGAGAGTATGGCCAAGTGCAATAAGATCGATGTGAAAGGTGAGATGCGTAAGGAATTAAAAGTATTGTATATGAATGAGCGAAGTATAAGAAGTAAAGTAGATGAGCTTGAGGCTTAGTAGAGGTAGGTAGATATGACATTGTAGGAATTACTGAGACGTGGCTGCAGGAGGATCGGGCCTGGGAACTTAATATTCAGGGTTATACATCCTATAGAAAGGACAGGCAGGTGGGCAGAGGAGAGGGGGGGGGGTAGCTCTGCTGGTGAGGGATGGAATTCAGTCCCTTGCGAGGGGAGACATAGGACTGACGAGGTAGACTCACTGTGGATTGAGTTGAGGAATTGTAAAGGCAAGAAGACACTAATTGGTGTTATTTACAGACCCCCAAATAGTAGCCCGGATGTAGGGTGTAAGTTGCAGCAGGAGTTAAAACTGGCATGTAACAAAGGTAATGCCACTGTGGTGATGGGGGATTTCAATATGCAGGTAGACTGGAAAATGAGGTTGGTCCCAGGTGTATTTGAGTGCCAGATGGAAGTTAGTGGTTAAATGGATGAAGTCAGTGTGGGTGCAGGAGGTGGCATCAATGTAGTCGTCGATGTAGCGGAGGTAGAGGTCGGGGATGGGGCCCTGGTACGTCTCGAACAAGGATTGTTCGACGTACCCTACAAAGAGGCAGGCGTAGCTGGGGCCCATACGTGTGCCCATAGCTACGCCTTGTATTTGGAGTTGATGAAGTCGGTGATGGTGCTAGAGATAGTGGCCTGGTGCTTGTCAGTGGGGTCATGGTCCAGGGGTAAGTAGAAGGAGGTGTCCGAGAGTTGGCGCGTGGCCTCAGCTTGTAGAGATCGACGCGCCAGACTACCACGGCACCTCCCTTGTCGGTGGGTTTGATCAGCCTGTCTGGGTTGTTGCGGAGTGAGTCGATGGCTGTACGTTCAGGGGGGAGAGGTTGGAGTGAGACAGGGGAGTGGAGAAGTTGAGGCGGTTTATGTCCCGCTGGCAGTTTTGAATAAAAAGGTCTAAAGCCGGAAGGCCATGAGGGGGGGTCCAAGAGGAGGGGTCCGTTGGAGACGGGAAAAGGGATCAACAATAGGGGGCGAGGATTCCTTCCCATGGAAGAACGCAGTGAGGCGGAGGCGACGGTAGAAGAGCTCCAAGTCTGGTGGGCGCGGAACTCATTGAGCTAATGGAATGTTGGCCTTCATAACAAGAGGACTGACTTCAGTATAGAGTAGAGAGGTTCTTCTGCAGTTGTATAAGGCTCTGGTGAGAACACATCAGGAGTATTGTGTACAGTTTTGGTCTCCTAATTTGAGGAAGGACATCCTTGTGATTGAGGCAGTGCAGCGTAGGTTCACAAGATTGATCCCTGGGATGGCGGGACGGTCATATGAGGAAAGATTGAAAAAACTAGGCTTGTATTCACTGGAGTTTAGAAGGATGAGGGATTATCTTATAGAAACTTATAAAATTATAAAAGGACTGGACAAGCTAGATGCAGGAAAAATGTTCCCAATGTTGGGCGAGTCCAGACCAGGGGCCACAGTCTTAGAATAAAGGGGAGGCCATTTAAGACTGAGGTGAGAAGAAACTTTTTCAACCCAGAGAGTTGTGAATTTGTGGAATTCCCTGCCACAGAGGGCAGTGGAGGCCAAAACACTGGATGGATTTAAGAGAGAGTTAGATAGAGCTCTAGGGGCTGGTGGAGTCAAGGGATATGGGGAGAAGGCAGGCACGGGTTATTGATTGTGGACGATCAGCCATGATCACGATGAATGGTGGTGCTGGCTCGAAGGTATGAATGGCCTCCTCCTGCACCTATTTTCTATGTTTCTGCGTTTCTTAATAAACAGACATGCACCTACAAGCCATTGAGGCCTTTGCAATTGAAGTCTGTTTTAATTGCCTGCAGTCTGCATATTTAATGTGGTCCTTCTTGAAGATAGGATTCACAGTTCCAAAACAAACAGCGGGACAAACAATACATGAGTTAATTGCCTGTCCTCATGCATATTTACTCTTTGGGCTTTTGGAGACAGGATTCAACCATCAAACACATAACTTGTGAAAGTTGTCTGCAACCTTACGTTTCCAGCTGCAAACCAACTTCAAACGTTTTATTTTATGCAAAATAAGACCTTTCACATCAGTGAGACTGTCAATTTTATTTTTGAAAAGGGAGGGAGAGGGAAAACGGGGAATTACAGACCAGTTAGTCTAACATCAGTAGTGGGAAAACTGCAAGAGTCAGTTATTAAAGATGGGATAGCAGCACATTTGGAAAGTGGTGAAATCATTGGACAAAGTCAGCATGGATTTATGAAAGGTAAATCATGTCTGACGAATCTTATATAATTTTTCGAGGATGTAACTAGTAGCGTGGATAAGGGAGAACCAGTCCAGGAGGATCGGGCCTGGGAACTTGATATTCAGGGTTATACATCCTATAGAAAGGACAAGTACACAAAAATGCTGGAGAAACTCAGCGGGTGCAGCAGCATCTATGGAGCGAAGGAAATAGTAACGTTTCGGGCCTATAGAAAGGACAGGCAGGTGGGCAGAGGAGGGGGGGTAGCTCTGCTGGTGAGGGAGGGAATTCAGTCCCTTGCGAGGGAAGACATAGGGACTGACGAAGTAGAGTCACTGTGGATTGAGTTGAGAAATTGTAAAGGCAAGAAGACACTAATGGTGTTATCTACAGACCCCCAAATAGTAGCCCAGATGTAGGGTGTAAGTTGCAGCAGGAGTTAAAACTGGCATGTAACAAAGGTAATGCCACTGTGGTGATGGGGGATTTCAATATGCAGGTAGACTGGGAAAATGAGGTTGGTTCAGGACCCTAAGAAAGAGAGTTTGTAGAATGCCTCCGAGATGGATTCTTAGAGCAGCTTGTAATGGAGCCGACCAGAGAAAATGCAATTCTGGATTTAGTGTTGTCCAATGAACCAGATATGATAAGAGAACTCGAGGTAAAGGAACCGCTTGGAGGTAGTGATCATAATATGATTAGTTTTAATCTGCAATTTTGAGAAGGAGAAGGTTAAATCGGAAGTGTCAGTGATGCAGTTGAACAAAGGGGACTATGAAGGCATGAGAGGGGAGCTGGCCAAAGTAGACTGGAAAGGGATCCTAGCAGGAATGACGGTGGAACAGCAATGGCAGGAATTTCTGGGCATAATCCGAAGACACAGGATCATTTCATTCCAAAAAGGAAGAAAGATTCTAAGGGGAGTAGGAGGCAACCGTGGCTGACAAGAGAAGTTAGGGATAGAATAAAACTAAAAGAAAATATGTATAACACAGCAAAGAGTAGCCGGAAGCCAGAGGATTGGGAAACTTTCATTGGACAACAGAAGGAAACAAAACGGGCAATACGGGCTGAAAAGATGAAGTACGAAGGGACGCTGGCCAGGAATATAAAGAAGGACAGTAAAAGCTTCTTTAGATATGTTAAGGGAAAAAGAGTAGCAAAGTCAAATGTGGGTCCCTTGAAGGCAGACACGGGTGAAATTATTATGGGCAACAAGGAAATGGCAGAAGAGTTGAATATGTACTTCGGAAGAAAGGAGAAAGGACGAGGAGGAGCCCGAGGGCTGAGCGAGAGCTGAGAAGGGGAGGAGACAGCAAGGGCTACCGGATATTGGAGAAGTCAATGTTCATGCCACTAGGGTGCAAACTGCCCAAGCGGAATATGAGGTGCTGCTCCTAGAATTTCTGGTGGGCCTCACTCTGGCCATGGAGGAGGCCCAGGACAGAAAGGTCAGATTCGGATTGGGAGGGGGAGTTGAAGTGCTGAGCCACCGGGAGGTCAGGTTGGTTAATGCGGACCGAGCGGAGGTGTTCGGCGAAACGATCGCCAAGCCTCCGCTTGGTCTCACCGATGTAGATCAGCTGACATCTAGAGCAGCGGATGCAATAGATGAGGTTGGAGGAGATGCAGGTGAACCTCTGTCGCACCTGGAACGACTGCTTGGGTCCTTGGATGGAGTCGAGGGGGGAGGTGAAGGGACAAGTGTTGCATCTCTTGCGGTTGCAAGGGAAAGTTCCCGGGGAGGGGGTGGTGCGGGAGGGAAGGGAAGAATTGACCAGGGAGTTACGGAGGGAGCGGTCTCTGTGGAAAGCAGACAGGGGGGGAGATAGGAAGATGTGGGCAGTGGTGGGGTCACGTTGGAGGTGGCGAAAATGTCGGAGGACTATTTGTTGTATGTGACGGCTAGTGGGGTGAAAGGTGAGGACTAGGGGGACTCTGCCCTTGTTACGAGTGGGGGGATGGGGAGAGAGAGCAGTGTTACGGGGTATAGAAGAGACCCTGGTGAGAGCCTCATCTATAATAGGGGAGGGGAACCCCTGTTCACTGAAGAATGAGGACATCTCCGATGCCTGGTGTGGAACACCTCATCCTGGAGCAGATGCGGCGTAGAGGGAGGAATTGGGAATAGGGGATGGAGTCTTTACAGGAAGCAGGGTGGGAAGGAGTGTAGTCTAGATAGCCATAGGGAGTCAGTGGGTTTATAGTGGATGTCGGTCAAAAGTCTATCACCTGCGATGGAGATAGTGAGGTCAAGAAATGGTAGGGAAGCGTCGGAAATGGTCCAGGTGTATTTGAGTGCCAGATGGAAGTTAGTGGTGAAATGGATGAAGTCAGTGTGGGTGCAGGAGGTAGCACCAATGCAGTCGTCGATGTAGCGGAGGTAGAGGTCGGGGATGGGGCCCTGGTACGTATCGAACAAGGATTGTTCGACGTACCCTACAAAGAGGCAGGCGTAGCTGGGGCCATGCGCGTGCCCATAGCTTCGCCTTGTATTTGGAGGAAATGGGAGGAGTCAAACGAGAAGTTATTAAGGGTAAGGACCAGCTCCGCTAGGCGGAGGAGAGTATCTGTAGACGGCGATTGGTTGGTTCTCCGGTCGAGGAAGAACCGGAGGGCTTTGAGACCATCCTGGTTGGGGGATGGAGTTGTAGAGTGACTGGACATCCATGTGAAGATGAGGGGATGGGGGCCTAGAGAATGGAATGCCCGGAGATGACGGAGAGTGTCTGAGGTGTCTTGAACATAGGTAGGGAGGGATTTAACCAGGGGGGATAGGATGGAGTCGAGGTATGTGGAAATAAGTTCGGTGGGGCACGAACAGGCAGAGACAATGGGTCTACCAGGACATTCAGGTTTGTGGATTTTGGGGAGAAGGTAAAATCGGGCCGTGCGGGGCTGGGGAACGATGAGGTTGGAGGCTCGGGGGGGCAGGGAGCTGGAGTGGATGAAGTCGGTGATGGTGCTGGAGATGGTGGCCTGGTGCTCGTCAGTGGGGTCATGGTCCAGGGGTAAGTAGGAGGAGGTGTCCGAGAGTTGGCGCGTGGCCTCAGCTTTGTAGAGATCGACGCGCCAGACTACCACGGCACCTCCCTTGTCGGTGGGTTTGATCAGCCTGTCTGGGTTGTTGCGGAGTGAGTCGATGGCTGTACGTTCAGGGGGGGAGAGGTTGGAGTGAGACAGGGGAGTGGAGAAGTTGAGGGGGTTGATGTCCCGCTGGCAGTTTTGAATAAAATGGTCTAAAGCCGGAAGGCATGAGGGGGGTCCAAGAGGATGGGGTCCGTTGGAGACGGGAAAAGGGATCAACAATAGGGGGCGAGGACTCCTTCCCATGGAAGAACGCAGTGAGGCGGAGGCGATGGTAGAAGAGCTCCAAGTCTGGTGGGCGCGGAACTCATTGAGCTAATGGAATGTTGGCCTTCATAACAAGAGGACTTCAGTATAGGAGTAAAGAGGTTCTTCTGCAGTTGTATAGGGCTCTGGTGAGACCACATCTGGAGTATTGCCTACAGTTTTGGTCTCCTAATTTGAGGAAGGACATCCTTGTGATTGAGGCAGTGCAGCATAAGTTCACAAGATTGATCCCTGGGATGGCGGGACGGTCATATGAGGAAAGATTGAAAAGACTAGGCTTATATTCACTGGAGTTTAGAAGGATGAGGGATTTATCTTATAGAAACTTATAAAATTATAAAAGGACTGGACAAGCTAGATGTAGGAAAAATGTTCCCAATGTTGGGCGAGTCCAGAACCAGGGGCCACAGTCTTAGAATAAAAGGGGAGGCCATTTAAGACTGAGGTGAGAAGAAACCTTTTCACCCTGAGAGTTGTGAATTTGTGGAATTCCCTGCCACAGAGGGCAGTGGAGGCCAAATCACTGGATGGATTTAAGAGAGAGTTAGATAGAGCTCTAGGGGCTGGTGGAGTCAAGGGATATGGGGAGAAGGCAGGCACGGGTTATTGATTGGGGACGATCAGCCATGATCACAATGAATGGTGGTGCTGGCTCAAAGGACGAACGGCCTCCTCCTGCACCTATTTTCTATGTTTCTGCGTTTCTTAATAAACAGACATGCACTTGCAAGCCATTGAGGCCTTTGCAATTGAAGCCCTGTTTTAATTGCCTGCATTCTGCATATTTAATGTGGTCCTTCTTGAAGATAGGATTCACAGTTCAAAACAAACTGGGGACAAACAATACATGAGTTAATTGCCTGTCCTCATGCATATTTACTCTTTGGACTTTTGGAGACAGGATTCAACCGTCAAACACATAACGTGTGAAAGTTTCTGCAACCTTACGTTTCCAGCTGCAAACCAAGTACAAACGTTTTATTTAATGCAAAATAAAGGCCTTTCACATCAGTGAGACTGTCAATTTTATTTTTGAAAAGGGAGGGAGAGGGAAAACGGGGAATTACAGACCAGTTAGTCTAACATCGGTAGTGGGAAAACTGCAAGAGTCAGTTATTAAAGATGGGATAGCAGCACATTTGGAAAGTGGTGAAATCATTGGACAAAGTCAGCATGGATTTATGAATGGTAAATCATGTCTGACGAATCTTATAGAATTTTTCGAGATGTAACTAGTAGCGTGGATAAGGGAGAACCAGTCCAGGAGGATCGGGCCTGGGAACTTGATATTCAGGGTTATACATCCTATAGAAAGGACAAGGTACACAAAAATGCTGGAGAAACTCAGCGGGTGCAGCAGCATCTATGGAGCGAAGGAAATAGGTAACGTTCGGGCCTATAGAAAGGACAGGCAGGTGGGCAGAGTAGGGGGGGTAGCTCTGCTGGTGAGGGAGGGAATTCAGTCCCTTGCGAGGGAAGACATAGGGACTGACGAGGTAGAGTCACTGTGGATTGTGTTGAGGAATTGTAAAGGCAAGAAGACACTAATTGGTGTTATTTACAGACCCCCAAATAGTAGCCCGGATGTAGGGTGTAAGTTGCAGCAGGAGTTAAAACTGGCATGTAACAAAGGTAATGCCACTGTGGTGATGGGGGATTTCAATATGCAGGTAGACTGGGAAAATGAGGTTGGTTCAGGACCCCAAGAAAGAGAGTTTGTAGAATGCCTCCGGGATGGATTCTTAGAGCAGCTTGTAATGGAGCCGACCAGAGAAAAGGCAATTCTGGATTTAGTGTTGTCCAATGAACCAGATATGATAAGAGAACTCGAGGTAAAGGAACCGCTTGGAGGTAGTGATCATAATATGATTAGTTTTAATCTGCAATTTGAGAAGGAGAAGCTTAAATCGGAAGTGGCAGTGATGCAGTTGAACAAAGGGGACTATGAAGGCATGAGAGGGGAGCTGGCCAAAGTAGACTGGAAAGGGATCCTAGCAGGAATGACGGTGGAACAGCAATGGCAGGAATTTCTGGGCATAATCCCGAAGACACAGGATAATTTCATTCCAAAAAGGAAGAAAGATTCTAAGGGGAGTACGAGGCAACCGTGGCTGACAAGATAAGTTAGGGATAGAATAAAACTAAAAGAAAAGATGTATAACACAGCAAAGAGTAGCCGGAAGCCAGAGGATTGGGAAACTTTTATAGGACAACAGAAGGAAACAAAACGGGCAATACGGGCTGAAAAGATGAAGTACGAAGGGAAGCTGGCCAGGAATATAAAGAAGGACAGTAAAAGCTTCTTTAGATATGTTAAGGGAAAAAGAGTAGCAAAGTCAAATGTGGGTCCCTTGAAGGCAGACACGGGTGAAATTATTATGGGCAACAAGGAAATGGCAGAAGAGTTGAATAGGTACTTCGGATCTGTGTTCACTAAGGAAGACACAAACAATCTCCCAGATGTACTGGAGGACAGAGGATCTAAGGGGGTCGAGGAACAGAAAGAAATTGTCATTAGGCGAGAAATAGTATTGGGTAGGCTAATGGGACTGAAGGATGATAAATCCCCTGGGCCGGATGGTCTGCATCCCAGGGTCATCAGGGAGGTGGCTCTAGAAATAGTGGACGCATTGGTGATCATTTTCCAATGTTCAATAGATTAAGGAACAGTTCCTGTGGATTGGAGGATAGCTAATGTTATCCCACTTTTCAAGAAAGGAGCGGGAGAGAAAACGGGGAATTACAGACCGGTTAGCCTGACTTTGGTGGTGGGAAAGATGCTGGAGTCAATTATTAAAGAGGTAATAATGGGGCATTTGGATAGCAGTAAAAGGATTAGTCCAAGTCAACATGGATTTATGAAAGGGAAATCATGCTCGACTAATCTTCTGGAATTGTTTGAGGATGTGACAAGTAAAATGGATGAAGGGGAGCCAGTGGATGTAGTGTATCTAGAGTTTCAGAAAGCTTTTGATAAGGTCCCGCACGGGAGACTGGTGACTAAAATTAGAGCACATGGTATTGGGGATAGGGTGTTGACATGGATAGAAAATTGGTTGGCAGACAGGAAACAAAGAGTAGGAGTGAACGGGTCCTTTTCAGAATGGCAGGCAGTGGCGAGTGGAGTGCCGCAAGGCTCAGTGTTGGGGCTGCAACTGTTTACCATATTATATTAATGCTTTGGAAGAGGGAATTAGGAGCAACACTAGCAAGTTGGGTGGCAGTGTGAACTGTGATGAGGATGTTAGGAGGTTGCAGGGTTACCTGGACAGGTTGAGTGAGTGGGCAGATGCGTGGCAGATGCAGTATAATATAGATAAATGTGAGGTTATTCACTTTGGCGGCAAAAACAAGGGGGCAGATTCTTATCTCAATGGGGTTAGGTTAGGTAAGGCGGAATTACAGCGAGACCTGGGTGTCCTTGTACACCGGTCACTGAAAGTTGGCGTGCAGGTACAGCAGGCAGTGAAGAAAGCTAATGGAATGTAGATAAAAATGCTGGAGAAACTCAGCGGGTGCAGCAGCATCTATGGTGCGAAGGAAATAGGCAACGTTTCAGGCCGAAACCCTTCTTCAGATGGATGTAGGATGGGGGTGGAGGGGGGCAGGGGTGGGGAGAAGAAAGGAGAAAGGAAGAGGAGGAGCCCGAGGGCTGAGTGAGAGCTGAGAAGGGGAGGAGACAGCAAGGGCTACCGGATATTGGAGAAGTCAATGTTCATGCCCCTAGGGTGCAAACTGCCCAAGCGGAATATGAGGTGCTGCTCCTCCAATTTCCGGTGGGCCTCACTCTGGCCATGGAGGAGGCCCAGGGCAGAAAGGTCAGATTCGGAATGGGAGGGGGAGTTGAAGTGCTGAGCCACCGGGAGATCAGGTTGGTTAATGCGAACCGAGCGGAGGTGTTCGGCGAAACGATCGCCAAGCCTACGCTTGGTCTCACCGATGTAGATCAGCTGACATCTAGAGCAGCGGATGCAATAGATGAGGTTGGAGGAGATGCAGGTGAACCTCTGTCGCACCTGGAACGACTGCTTGGGTCCTTGAATGGAGTCGAGGGGGGAGGTAAAGGGACAAGTGTAGCATCTCTTGCGTTTGCAAGGGAAAGTGCCCGGGGAGGGGTGGTGCGGGAGGGAAGGGAAGAATTGACCAGGGAGTTGTGGAGGGAGCGGTCTTTGCGGAAAGCAGACAGGGGGGGAGATGGGAAGATGTGGCCAGTGGTGGGGTCACGTTGGAGGTGGCGAAACTGACGGAGGATCACTTGTTGTATGTGACGGCTGGTGGGGTGAAAGTTGAGGACTAGGGGGACTCTGCCCTTGTTACGAGTTGGGGGATGGGGAGAGAGAGCAGTGTTACGGGGTATAGAAGAGACCCTGGTGAGAGCCTCATCTATAGTAGGGGAGTGGAACCCCCGTTCCCTGAAGAATGAGGGCATCGGGTGTGGAACAACTCATCCTGGGAGCAGATGCGGCGTAGACGGAGGAATTGGGAATAGGGGATGGAGTCGTTACAGGAAGCAGGGTGGGAAGAAGTGTGGTCTAGATACCCATAGGGAGTCAGTGGGTTTATAGTGGATGTCGGTCAAAAGTCTATCACCTGCGATGGAGATAGTGAGGTCAAGAAATGGTAGGGAAGTGTCGGAAATGGTCCAGGGGTATTTGAGTGCCAGATGGAAGTTAGTGGTGAAATGGATGAAGTCAGTCAGTTGTGTGTGGGTGCAGGAGGTAACACCAATGCAGTCGTCGATGTAGCGGAGGTAGAGGTCGGGGATGGGGCCCTGGTACGTATAGAACAAGGATTGTTTGACGTGCCCTACAAAGAGACAGGCGTAGCGGGGGCCCATGCGTGTGCCCATAGCTACGCCTTGTATTTGGAGGAAATGGGAGGAGTCAAACGAGAAGTTATTAAGGGTAAGGACCAGCTCCGCTAGGCGGAGGAGAGTATCTGTAGACGGGGATTGGTTGGTTCTCCGGTCGAGGAAGAACCGGAGGGCTTTGAGACCATCCTGGTGGGGGATGGAGTTGTAGAGTGACTGGACATCCATGGTGAAGATGAGGGGATGGGGGCCTAGAGAATGGAATGCCCGGAGATGACGGAGAGTGTCTGAGGTGTCTTGAACATAGGTAGGGAGGGATTTAACCAGGGGGGATAGGATGGAGTCGAGGTATGTGGAAATAAGTTCGGTAGGGCACGAACAGGCAGAGACAATGGGTCTACCGGGACAGTCAGGTTTGTGGATTTTGGGGAGAAGGTAAAATCGGGCCGTGCGGGGCTGGGGATTGATGAGGTTGGAGGCTTGGGAGGGCAGGGAGTTGGAGTGGATGAAGTCAGTGATGGTGCTGGAGATAGTGGCCTGGTGCTCGTCAGTGGGGTCATGGTCCAGGGGTAAGTAGGAGGAGGTGTCCGAGAGTTGGCGCGTGGCCTCAGCTTTGTAGAGATCGACGCGCCAGACTACCACGGCACCTCCCTTGTCGGTGGGTTTGATCAGCCTGTCTGGGTTGTTGCGGAGTGAGTCGATGGCTGTACGTTCAGGGGGGGAGAGGTTGGAGTGAGACAGGGGAGTGGAGAAGTTGAGGCGGTTGATGTCCTGCTGGCAGTTTTGAATAAAAAGGTCTAAAGCCGGAAGGCCATGATGGGGGGTCCAAGAGGAGGGGGTCCGTTGGAGACGGGAAAAGGGATCAACAATAGGGGGCGAGGACTCCTTCCCATGGAAGAACGCAGTGAGGCGGAGGCGACGGTAGAAGAGCTCCAAGTCTGGTGGGCACGGAACTCATTGAGCTAATGGAATGTTGGCCTTCATAACAAGAGGACTTCAGTATAGGAGTAAAGAGGTTCTTCTGCAGTTGCATAGGGCTCTGGTGAGACCACATCTGGAGTATTGCCTACAGTTTTGGTCTCCTAATTTGAGGAAGGACATCCTTGTGATTGAGGCAGTGCAGCGTAGGTTCACAAGATTGATCCCTGGGATGGCGGGACGGTCATATGAGGAAAGATTGAAAAAAATAGGCTTGTATTTACTGGAGTTTAGAAGGATGAGGGATTATCTTATAGAAACTTATAAAATTATAAAAGGACTGGACAAGCTAGATGCAGGAAAAAATGTTCCCAATGTTGGGCGAGTCCAGAACCAGGGGCCACAGTCTTAGAATAAAGGGGAGGCCATTTAAGACTGAGGTGAGAAGAAACTTTTTCACCCAGAGAGTTGTGAATTTGTGGAATTCCCTGCCACAGAGGGCAGTGGAGGCCAAAACACTGGATGGATTTAAGAGAGAGTTAGATAGAGCTCTAGGGGCTGGTGGTGTCAAGGGATATGGGGAAAAGGCAGGCACGGGTTATTGATTGTGGACGATCAGCCATGATCACAATGAATGGTGGTGCTGGCTCAAAGGTATGAATGGCCTCCTCCTGCACCTATTTTCTATGTTTCTGAGTTTCTTAATAAACAAACATGCACTTACAAGCCATTGAGGCCTTTGCAATTGAAGCCCTGTTTTAATTGCCTGCATTCTGCATATTTAATGTGGTCCTTCTTGAAGATAGGATTCACAGTTCAAAACAAACAGCGGACAAACAATACATGAGTTAATTGCCTGTCCTCATGCATATTTACTGTTTGGGCTTTTGGAGACAGGATTCAACTGTCAAACACATAACGTGTGAAAGTTGTCTGCAACCTTACGTTTCCAGCTGCAAACCAAGTACAAATGTTATATTTTATGCAAAATAAAGATCTTTCACATCAGTGAGACTGTCAATTTTATTTTTGAAAAGGGAGGGAGAGGGAAAACGGGGAATTAAAGACCAGTTAGTATAACATCAGTAGTGGGAAAAATGCTAGAGCCAGTTATTAAAGATGGGATAGCAGCACATTTGGAAAGTGGTGAAATCATTGGACAAAGTCAGCATGGATTTATGAAAGGTAAATCATGTCTGACAAATCTTATATCATTTTTCGAGGATAGAAACATAGAAACATAGAAAATAGGTGCAGGAGTAGGCCATTCGGCCCTTTGAGCCTGCACCGCCATTCAATATGATCATGGCTGATCATCCAACTCAGTATCCTGTACCTGCTTTCTCTCCATACCCCCTGATCCCTTTAGCCACAAGGGCCACATCTAACTCCCTCTTAAATATAGCCAATGAACTGGCCTCAACTACATTCTGTGGCAGTGAATTCCAGAGATTCACCACTCTCTGTGTAAAAAATGTTTTCTCATCTCAGTCCTAGAAGATTTCCCCCTTATCCTTAAACTGTGACCCCTTGTTCTGGACTCCCCCAACATCGGGAACAATCTTCCTGCATCTAGCCTGTCCATCCCCTTAAGAATTTTGTAAATTTCTATAAGATCCCCCCTCAGTCTTCTAAATTCTAGCGAGTACAAGCCGAGTCTATCCAGTCTTTCCTCATACGAAAGTCCTGACATCCCAGGAATCAGTCTGTTGAACCTTATCTGTACTCCCTCTATGGCAAGAATGTCCTTCCTCAGATTAGGAGACCAAAACTGTTTCTATGTTGGGCTGATGATGCCCCAATATATCAGAATGCACTCACATGTGCACCCTGGATAAACATAGAAACATAGAAACATAGAAAATAGGTGCAGGAGGAGGCCATTCGGCCCTTCTATCCAGCACCGCCATTCATTGTTATCATGGCTGATCGTCCCATCAATAACCCGTGCCTGCCTTCTCCCCATACCCCTTGACTCCACCAGCCCCTAGAGCTCTATCTAACTCTCTCTGAGCCAAATCACCCAGGCATGTACACACACAGGCACAGACACAGACACATACATACCCACACATACACACAGACAGATACATATACACACAGACACATACATATCCACACATACACACAGACAGATACATATACACACATACACACATGTACGTACACACATACACACAGACAGATACATATACGCACATACACACATGTACGTACACACATACACACAGACAGATACATATACACACATGTACGTACACACATACGTACATACGCACATGCATGTATACAAACACACAGTACACACATACTTACATGCACATATATGAAAACACAGGTGCATACATGCATAAGTATGAACTCACAAGTACACATACATATACACAGTTGCACGTCCACATGCAGTTGTGCATACACATGTACGTATATACGTAAACGCACACATGCATACACACACATGTATAAACACACACAGGCACATGTGCACATACATGCATGTACATATGCATGTATACACATGTACATGCACACGCACATACGTAGACATGTACATGCACATGTATGCTAACACTCATCAGTACACACATGTACATACATACACATGTTTATACGTGTATATGTGTAGTACATGTGTACATATATGCATGTATGTATACAAGTGCATGTGTTTGCACGTGTGCTGGTGCATGTGATTATATGTGAGTGCATCTGTTTCTGTGGGACTGTGTGTATACATGCATATATGTGTGTATTTGCATACCTATGCATATGTACGTCTGTGTGTACTACTTATGTGTGTACATGCACACAAACGTGTATGTACACATGTACTGATGCACGTACACGCATGTATACATATGCATGTACGTATATCCATGTACATATGCGTGTACCAACACACACATACACATGCAGGTACTAAGATGCATGTACACATATACACGCAGGTTCAAACACAGGGCTGTCCGGCCCACTCCAGAGACTGCTGCTTGTATTTATTTCCCAGTGACCACAGTTCGGCTGAGATGAGGGCAGCAGGATCCCTACTTCACGGCTTGGAGGCGCGGGCAGAGTCCGCTCAACAACACGGGTTGTCTCGTCATGAACCTCATTCAACCTCAGTCATGTTCCATTTTGGCAAGAGTGCAACATCAAACCTGGAACAGTGGAGACACAGAGTGCTGGAGTAACTCAGCGGGTCAGGCAGCATCTGTGGAGAACATGGATAGGTGACGTTTCACAGAGTGCTGGAGTAACTCAGCGGGTCAGGCAGCATCTGTGGAGAACATGGATAGGTGACGTTTTGTGTCAGAACCCTTCTTCAGACCAAGTTAAACACAAAGTGTTGGAGTAACTCAGCGGGTCAGGCAGCATCTCTGGAGAACATGGATAGGTGATGTTTTGTGTCAGAACCCTTCTTCAGACCAAGTTAAACACAAAGTGTTGGAGTAACTCAGCGGGTCAGGCAGCGGGTCAGGCATCTGTGGAGAACATGGATAGGTGGCGTTTCACAGAGTGCTGGAGTAACTCAGCGGGTCAGGCAGCATCTGTGGAGAACATGGATAGGTGACGTTTCACAGAGTGCTGGAGTAACTCAGCGGGTCAGGCAGCATCTGTGGAGAACATGGATAGGTGATGTTATTGGACTGGACCCTTCTTCAGTCTGCAGATTAACAGTCTGAAAGTTCCTGACCAGAACTGTCACCTATCCATGTTCTCCAGAGATGCTGCCTGACCCTCTGAGTAACTCCAACACTTTGTGACTTTTTTGTTAACAAGCAGCTGAAATTCCTTGTGTCTACATACAACAGTACAGGCCCTCTGGCCCACAGTCTGTGCCAAATATGATGTCAAGTCCAAATCTCTTTCGCCTGCACATGATTTCATGCTCTGGTTTCCTCCCACACTCCAAAGGCGTACAGGTGTGTAGGTTAATTAGCTTTGGTAATTTGATAATTGTAAAATTGTCCCTTGTGTGTGGGGTGGTGCTAGTGTACGGGATGATTGCAGGTCAGTGTGCACACGGTGGGCGGAAGGGCCTGTTTCTGTGCTATATGTCTAAACTAAAACTAAAAGGTTGGTCTAGGACCAGAGGGAACAGCCTCAGAATAAAAGTATGTACTTTAGAAAGGAGATGAGAAGGAATTTCTTTAGCTAGAGGGTGGTGAATGTGGAATTCAATGCCACAGAAGGTTTTGGAGGCTGTCATTGGATATTTTTAAAGCGGAGATTGACAGGTTCTCGATTAGTAAGGTCGTCAAGGGTTATGGGGAAAAGGCAGGAGAATGGGGTTGAGAGGGAAAGATAGATCAGCCATGATCGAACATAGAAACATAGAAAATAGGTGCAGGAGTAGGCCATTCGGCTCTTCGAGCCTGCACCGCCATTCAATACGATCATGGCTGATCATCCAACTCAGTATCCTGTACCTGCCTTCTCTCCATACCCCCTGATCCCTTTAGCCACAAGGGCCACATCTAACTCCCTCTTAAATATAGCCAATGAACTGGCCTCAACTACCTTCTGTGGCAGAGAGTTCCACAGATTCACCACTCTCTGTGTAAAAAATGTTTGTCTCATCTCGGTCCTAAAGGATTTCCCCTTTATCCTTAAACTGTGACCCCTTGTCCCTCTATGGCAAGAATGTCTTTCCTCAGAACGGTGGAGTTTCAGAGGGTCGAACATCCTAATTCTGCTCTTATGTCTTATCATCTTTTCTGACAAAGTGAAATGGCAGCAATGAATCAACAGACAATCAACTACTGCCCCCAGGTGGATATCATCATGTGTGCAACAAACATTGATTGGCCACTGGTGGGTCAATGTGGTAATTGGTTAGATTGGAGCTGATTAGGGAATTGCCAGCTGCTGTGTATAAAAGGGGGAGTTGTGTGTGTGAGAGAGTGAGTGAGTGCAGTTGTCCTGGGCTGACGTTGGGACGTGTCGAGTCCCACCTTGCAAGCGGTGCTCATGGTCGAGGCAGGGAGTCTTCTCTTGTGTCTGAGGTGTCTTCGTCTCCAGGACAGGAGGTGAGTGAGAACACTATTGCTTTCTCTTAAAGTGTTTGTGTCTTTGATTAATTCTCCAGACTTGTTATATATTCTCTTGTTATATTCCTCTTGTTATATACATAACATATATATATATATATATATATATATTACAAGAGAATATGTAACAAGTCTGGAGAATTAATCAAAGACAGAAAACTATTCACATTGGTGAGTGTGGAGGATATATATAGATATATATATTCTTCCTCCACACTCACCAATGAGATTAGTTTTCTGTCGGCGGGTTCCCCGTAAAGTATTTAATTGGCTTGAGCCCATCGCGCACTATTTAAAATGGCAATGTGGACAAAAATGCTGGAGAAACTCAGCGGGCGAAGCAGCATCTTGTGTGAGTTTGACTCTTCTTCAGACTCGAGCATTTCTCCAGCATTTTTGTCTCTCGCTCTGTAGATGCTGCCTCACCCGCATTCACATTCCCGTGCAGATGCCGGTGTGATCGGTGAGAGACACCTCCCGCTCACACCTCCCACCCTCACCTGTGTCCGGCCGCTCTGTGTCTCTGTGTCCGGCCGCTCTGTCCATCCACACCGCATGGAGTTTTAACCCCGGCCAGGAGCGGGGATGAATCTCGGGCTATAGGGGGGTTGCACTGGGTGATAGGGCTTGACGCACGGAGCCACTCAATCCATCTGGAGGACATCGCAGCTTCAGGTATATGTTATTAATGCAAGAAACGCGTACTTTCTACCTGTTAAAAACCGCCAAAATGGTGACTTTTTGCGCTATAATTACTGTGGAAGTCGGGGTAACTGTGACATTTATCCTGTGAGACATTTACCCAACTTCACAATTCCAAATGTGAGTGGAAATGACGGTAGATAGAAGCGAGAGCTGAAGGGACAACAGCCAGAGTGCTTGGCGAACATTGGCCGTTTGCTCACTGCATTTCATCAACTAAGGCATTATTTGTGTTTTTTCTTGATTCCTTTGGCATCTACAAAGTTTCACAAGTGATAAATCTGGCTGTAAAATTATAAAATCGCCCCTGGTTCTCAAGTGGGTTTTTACATACAAAAAGAAAACGCCTCTGAAGCAACATTTACAGCCAGATTTATCACGTCTGAGACTTTGTAGATGCCAAAGGAATCAAGAAAAACATTAGGGTTAGGGTTACTGTTGATGAAATGCAGTGAGCAAACGGCCAATGTTCGCCAAGCACTTTAGCTGTTGTTGTCCCTTCAGCTCTCGCTTCTCTTTACCTTCATTTCGCTTCACTCTTGGAATTCTGAAGTTGGGTAAATGTCATTCACGCTTATCCCGATTTCCATCATTATTTACAGCGCAAAAATTGATAATTTCGGGGTGTTTTAACGGGCCCGCTACGCTGGAAACAATGGTAAGTGCCTACCTGCAGTTCATCGCGTGTACTCCACTTGGTGTAGCATGGCACAGTACAGGTCATGGGTCGTGACCCCACTGCCGTGAAACCTCCCTATAGCTCCGATGCCTGACCCCCGGGTCACTGTCCCTCACCCCCCCCCCCAGACCCCCGGGTCACTGTCCCTCACCCCCCAGACCACTGGGTCACTGTCCCTCACCACCCCCAGACCCCCGGGTCACTGTCCCTCACCAGACCCGGGTCACTGTCCCTCACCCCCCCCCCCCAGACCCCCGGGTCACTGTCCCTCACCCCCCCCCCCCCAACCCCGGGTCACTGTCCCTCACCCCCCCCCCAGACCCCGGGTCACTGTCCCCCCCCCCCCCCCAGACCCCGGGTCACTGTCCCTCCCCCCCCCCCAGACCCCGGTCACTGTCCCTCCCCCCCCAGACCCCGGGTCACTGTCCCTCCCCCCCCCCAGACCCCGGGTCACTGTCCCTCAACCCCCCCGCCCCCGGGTCACTGTCCCTCAACCCCCCCCCCCCAGACCCCGGGTCACTGTCCCTCAACCCCCCCCCCCCCCGGGTCACTGTCCCTCCCCCCCCCCCAGACCCCGGGTCACTGTCCCTCAACCCCCCCCCCCGGGTCACTGTCCCTCACCCCCCCCCAGACCCCGGGTCACTGTCCCTCCCCCCCCCTCACCCCCCGGTCACTGTCCCTCAACCCCCCCCCCAGACCCCGGGTCACTGTCCCTCCCCCCCCCTCACCCCCCGGTCACTGTCCCTCAACCCCCCCCCCCCAGACCCCGGGTCACTGTCCCTCACCCCCCTGGTCACTGTCCCTCACCCCCCCCCGACCCCGGGTCACTGTCCCTCACCACCCCCCCCTGAAGAAAGATTTGATAACTGGGATTGTATTCTCTGCAGCAACAGAGGTGAAGAAAATCCTTAGTTGAGGTGAATAATATTATGAGAATAGGACCTGTTTTGCTTAACAAAGAGTGTAAGAAGGAACTGCAGATGGTGGTTTAAACTGAAGATAGACACTAAAAGCTGGAATAACTCAGCAGGACAGGCAGCATCTCTGGAGAGAAAGAATAGGTGATGTTTCGGGTTGAGACCTTCAGACTGAAGAGGCTGAAAACCAGCCATAAAACACAATGACTGGAGATGTGTGTTATCCAATTAAGGACAGAAATCAGAATCGTGTGTTCATCTTTATTGACGTGACACCATAATAAATATATGACAGAAAAAAAGAATTTAATGGGGTGGCGCAGCGGTAGAGTTGCTGCCTTGCAGCACCACAGACCCAGATTTGATCCTGACTACAAGTGCTGTCTGTACAGTATTTGTACATTCTCCTTATGACCACATGGTTTTCTCTGGATATTCCGGTTTCTCCCACATCCGAAAGAAGTGCAGGTTTGTACATTAATTGGCTTCTGTAAATTGTCCCTGGCGTGTAGGATACAACTGGTGTATGGTAGATTACTGGTCGGTGTGGACTTGGTGGGCCGAAGGGCCTGTTTCCATATGTTTTACATATATATCTTAATTTCATTGAACCATGCACGGTTGAATATGTGGCATTATTTTTCCTAAGGGTAAGGTTGATTTATTTGTGCAGAACAGTGATGGAAGTCTGACTCCTCTTGCCTTGCTTCGATGTTTTTGTTTCTATCTCTATATATATGTATAGCAGCATGAATTATAATCTGATTTCCATACATGACTATACTAAGGTCATTCATGTGCTGCACCTGTTGATCAGAGCCTGGCTCTACTGTGGAATGTTATTAGGAATGTAATTTAGCCTAATCTAATTTAGACTCACTACAATATGCACCAGATTGCACAATTTCAAGGTGAAAAATGCAGAAGCTCCCTACCATGTGAGGGAGGGACACCACCCCCACCCTCACCCCCCCCCCTCACCACCCCCCCCCTCGGTCGCTACGCCCCCTCACAATTTCTCACACAACTCTCACCCAATGTTGGCAGCCCTGTCTCTGGTACAAAAAACTAGCATCTGCAGTTCTTTGTTTCTACATTTTACTGTTCAATGTTGATCAGTGATAACTGTTATTGATTGATGCACGATGTGGAACAGATGCAGGGATAATGTAGAATATTGGGCTGAAGAGGACTGAGGGGCATTCTTATTGTGAACCCAGTGATTTGGAACAATTTGTCTGCTGTGGATTGGAGTAAGGATGTATAAAATTCCCCGATCTGATCTGTCTCCAATGTTTGGAGACCCTTGGAAAGGGTGCAGTCAAGATTTATGAGGATATTGCCAAGAATTGTTGTTGAGGTTCCATTTACTTCATGAAGGCAGTGGCAAGAATGAATTTGTCTCCTGGATAGATGTCCAGTTGTGTTTTAATTGGGGCCCTTTATGAAGACTGGTTTTCAGTTGATGACTAATTGTTATGATTAAGAAGACAGCAAGGAATTTAAAGTGGATCTACATTGTACTTGGTTGAGGAAAGTTAATGTGAACTAGTTGTTAACCACTTGTGTGAAATGGTTCATGTTAACTACCCTAATCACAGCTTGTTTATTATGAATTCTTGTGAAGGACATTCAGGTGAAAGGAATCTGTGTGATGTGTTGAGTGGTCATTCATTGAGCTTTGGACTGGACAGACTGTTGTAAAGATATTTGTAAAGATATTTGGATACTCTTGCTCAAAAGACAAAATGCTGGAGTAACTCAGCGGGTCAAAGTCAGCATCTGTGGAGAACTTGGATGGGTGACGTTACACAGAGTGCTGGAGTAACTCAGCAGGGGTCAGGCTGCATCTGTGGAGAACATGGATAGGTGACATAGAAACATAGAAAAAAGGTGCAGGAGGAGGCCATTCGGCCCTTTGAGCCAGCACCGCCATTCACTGTGATCATGGCTGATCATCCCCAATCAGTACCCCGTTCCTGCCTTCTCCCCATATCCCCTGACTCCGCTATTTTTAAGAGCCCTATCTAGCTCTCTCTTGAAAGTATCCAGAGAACCTGCCTCCACTGCCATCTGAGGCAGAGAATTCCACAGACTCGCCACTCTCTGTGTGGAAAAGTGTTTCCTCGTCTCTGTTCTAAATGGCTTACTCCTTATTCTTAAACTGTGGCCCCTGGTTCTGGACTCCCCCAACATTGGGAACATGTTTCCTGCCTCTAGCGTGTCCAAGCCCTTAACAATCTTATATGTTTCAATGAGATTCCCTCTCATCCTTCTAAACTCCAGAGTGTACAAGCCCAGCTGCTCCATTTTCTCAGCATATGACAGTCCTGCCATCACGGGAATTAACCTGGTGAACCTACGCTGCACTCCCTCAATAGCAAGAATGTCCTTCCTCAAATTAGGGGACCAAAACTGCACACAATACTCCAGGTGCGGTCTCACTATGGCTCTGTACAACTGCAGAAGGACCTCTTTGCTCCTATATTAGATTCCTCTTGTTATAAAGGCCAACATGCCATTCGCTTTCTTCACTGCCTGCTGTACCTGCATGCTTACTTTCATAGTCTGGTGAACAAGGACCCCCAGATCCCGTTGTACTTCCCCTTTTCCCAACTTGATGCCATTTAGATGGTAATCTACCCTTTTTTGCTACCAAAGTGATAACCTCACATTTATCCGCATTAAACATCATCTGCCATGCATCTGCCCACTCCCCAACCTGTCCAAGTCACCCTGCATTCTCATAGCATCCTCCTCACAGTTCACACTGCCACCCAGCTTTGTGTCATCTGCAAATTTGCTAATGTTACTTTGAATCCCTTCATCCAAATCATTGATGTATATTGTAAATAGCTGCGGTCCCAGCACTGAGCCTTGCGGTACCCCACTAATCAATGCCTGCCATTCTGAAAGGGACCTGTTAATCCCTACTCTTTGTTTCCTGTCTGCCAACCACTTCTCTATCCATGTCAGCACTCTTCCTTCTAAACTCCACTGAATACAAGTCTATTCTTTTAAATCTTTCCTCATGTGACAGTCCCGCCATCCCAGGGATCAATCTCGCGAACCTACGCTGCACTGCCTCAATCACAAGGATGTCCTTCCTCAAAATAGGAGACCAAAACTGGACACAATACTCCAGATGTGGTCTCACCAGAGCCCTGTACAACTGCAGAAGAACCTCTATACTGAAATCCTCTTGTTAGAGTGATGGGAACCCCCTCTTTCCCTGCACTCCCCACCCTGGTGATAGGAACCCCTTCTTTCCCAGCATGCCCCCCCACCCTGGTGATGGGAACCCCACACTTTGCATGCCCCCCACCCTGGTGATGGGAACCCCCTCTTTCCCTGCACTCCCCACTCTGGTGATAGGAACCCCCTCGTTCTGAGCACCTCACCCTGGTGATGGAAACCCCCTCTTCCCCCCCCACCCTGGTGATTGGAACCCCCTCTTTCCATGCACCCCCCCACCCTGGTAATGGGAACCCCATCTTTCCCTGCACCCCACACCCCGGTGATGGGGAAACCCATCTTTCCCTGCACCCCCACCCTCGTGATGGGAACCCCCTCTTTCCCTGCACCCCCACCTTGGTGATGGGAACCCCCTCTTTCCCTGCACCCCCACCCTGGTGTGAACACTTCCCTCAACACCTTGGTCACTCTGCTCCTTCCCTGTGTATGCTCACCTCCCAAACCAGTCTCATATTTCACTCTATCCCCTTCCACCCGTATCCCTCCCTCCAGCTTTACGTTTCACTCTTCTCATCTGTTGCACCTTTTGTCTCCTTGTCACCGCTAGCCGATGTCACAACCCATCACCCATCTCCCCTGTATCCACTAATCACACAACAGGCTATGTCCTGCTCCCACCTCTTTCCCACTTTCTCTGCCCAACTCCATCAGTCTGAAAGGGTCCCAACAGGAAACGACAGCATCTGTCCATTCCCTTTGTGGTCGGGTAGATGGTGCCTGATCTGCCAAGTACCTCCAGCACTTTGTTTTGGACCAGGTTACATCCCCTGGTTAAAGTAATCCTAGTTGGCTGCTGTTGCAGGGAAAGTAGTTTAATGTTGATGACACTTGAAGTCTCATTACAAATTATCAATCCTGCCGTTCACCCTACTATAGTTTTGGAATTTGTCTAAATCTACATTTGGTTTGAGTGTGTTTGTTGCCAGAATCCATTTCTTGTCCTCTCTGCTCTTTTGTGAAGGTGACCAATTAATGTTAGTTTCACTTCCACTTTCTCTACCCTACTCCATCAGTCTGAAGAAGGATCCCAACCTGAAACATCTGTCCATTCCCTTTGCAGGCAGGCAGATGTTGCCTGACCCACTGAGTACCCCCAGCACTTTGTTTTAGAGCAGGTTACATCCCCTGGTTAAAGTCATCCTAGTTGGCTGCTGTTGCAGGGAAAGTAGTTTAATGTTGATGACACTTGTGTTTAAATCATTACAATTAAGTAATCTTGCCCCTTCCATTCACCCAACTGTAGCTTTGTTTGGAATTGGTCTAAATCTATATTTGGTTTAGTATGTTTGTGTCTGTTGCCAGAATCCATTTCCTCTCCTCTCTGCTCCTTTCTAAAGGGGTGACCAATTAGTGTTAGTTTCCACCCAGGATCTCCAAAGACTGGGTCCTGTGATGCAGGAAGAGTCTGCCAGGGTTAGACTATCTTCCCCATTCTGCCAAATGTTGCATAAACTGGGCCAAACTTCACTACTGTTCCTTTACTTGTACGTCTCATTTAATTCAAAGTATTTCTTGTCAATTAAAGTAGTATCTGGTTTGTCATGGTGTGTTTCTGCAGATATTTGAACTGCCTGTATGCTCTTACCTGTTTCTGTTTGTGCACAGGGTTTCAATGTCCATGGTAAAGGGCACAGTATCAGGGCAGTGTCGGGGAGAACACTTCATGTGACATGGTAAGTTTCACATTTAGAGACACAGCGTGGAAACAGGCCCTTTGGCCCACTGAGTCTGCACCGACCAGCGATCCCCGCACATTAACACTATCCTACACACACTAGGGACAATGTTACATTTATACCAAGTCAATTAACCTACAAACCTGCACATCTTTGGATAGAAACATAGACAATAGGTGCAGGAGGAGGCCATTTGGCCCTTCGAGCCTGCACATCCATTCAATATGATCATGGCTGATCATCCAACTCAGTATCCTGTACCTGCCTTCTCTCCATACCCCCTGATCCCTTTAGCCACAAGGGCCACATCTAACTCCCTCTTAAATATAGCCAATGAACTGGCCTCAACTACGTTCTGTGGCAGATAATTCCACAGATTCACCACTCTCTGTGTAAAAAATGATTTTCTAATCTCAGTCCTAAAATACTTCCCCCTTATCCTTAAACTGTGACCCATTGTTCTGGACTTCCCCAACATCGGGAACAATCTTCCTGCATCTAGCCTGAAGATCTCTGAGAAAACCCACTTGGTCACTGGGAGAATGTACAAACTCCGTACAGAACCCGTGTCTCTGGTCCTGTAAGGCAACAACTCTACCACTGTGCCACTGTGCTGCCCTTCAACAAAGCTGGCATGTTGCTGTGCCAGGGAATTACAGTAGTCAATGTATTCTGCTACCCTGTAGGGTTCATTACAATCCTTTCAATGGCTGATCCGGTTTCTCACGACATTTAATCTCAATTGGAATCTCGTCCTCTCTAGATGTCCAGTGTGAAGGAGGATGTCGGCAGACTTCAAATCACTAACATGACATTGGTTTGTTTTGTATATAACTTGTTCTATGTGAATATGGTTATGGAGTTGGTACAAAGGTATGACCCCTGTTTAGAACCTTCTCTTGGGCTTCAGTGTGGATGAAGGTTTGGTAAAGATTAAGAGGTGTTTTCTCTAATTGGGCTCAGCCTGTCTCAGCTTGGGGCCCACTTTAGTTTAAAGATTACATTTCCCCTCCCCCTCGTTAAGGTTTATTCACTAAAGTTGTGGTCTGGGCCTACTTGAAGGAGTTTAACAGGGACCACTGGTATGTACTTGTGTCTCTATTTAGTAGTGAGTTTCTGCCTGTACCTGGGGCTGTTGGTCAGGGTGGGGACAGTGAGGGGGATGTATGGGGGTGAGATATTGGTTCCACATGCCAATGTGGTGGATTCCCCTCCACCAGCATGATACCAATGATCACCTTCTCCTGTCAGCACTTGACTGGATGGCTCTGCCTTCTGTCTCTGGACTTTGTGTGGTGTGTACTTGTGCTTGAGGAAACGATGACCTGAAGACTCGTCCAATCTGAGGTCTTGGCTGGGGAACGGCCACTTTGGTCTGACCCATGAGATCATTACCCTTGTCCAAATCCACTTGCCTTCATTAGACTCCCCACTTCCTCATTGTCTTGGCCCTCATCCTAACAGGGATTTATCTGGGCTTTGGCCATGCCATGGAACAAATAAACAGTGCTGGCAGAACTCAGCGGGTCAGGCAACATATGTAGAGGAAATGGACAGATGACTTAGCTTGGAAGCCTTCAGACTGGAGTAGTGGGAGAAGGTTGGAAAAGGGAAATGGGGCAAAGCTTGGCAAGTGATGGGTGGATACAGGTGAAGGGATGAATTGCAGATGGTGGAGAAAAGGACAAAGGCTAGAGGTGAAAATGTAACAAAACATTCCAGAGGTGTGAAATGTAAAGCTGGAGCAAGGTTTGTGTGTGTAATGGGACGGGTGTAATGGGATGGGTCTGCGGGTGTAATGGGACGGGTGTAATGGGACCAGAAGGGATAAAAGGGAATGTGATTTCGAGATGGGGATGAGTGTACTGATGAAGGGACATCCCCTCTTTCCCTACACACCCCACCCTGGTGTGCACCTCACTCAACACTCCGGTCACCCTACTCCTTTCCCCTCTAATGTACGCTCATCCTTGTCCCACATTCCCCTCTTTCCCAGATCCCTCCCTCTGGCTTTGCATGTCACACCTCTTCTTGTCTGATATTTGTCTCCTCTTCACCTCCAGCCTTTGTCACTACTCCCCTATCTACTAATCAGCCCCAACTGTATCCAGCATCACTCACCAGGCTTTGTCCTGCTCCCATCTCTTTCCAGCTTTCTCCGAACTCCATCAGTCTGAAGAAAGGTCCTGATCTGAAACATCTGTCCATTCCGTTGCAGTCGGGCAGATGGTGCCTGACCCACTGAGTACCTCCAGCACTGTTTCTGACCTAGTTATTCCTTGGTTAAAGTTATCCTAGGGAAAGTGAGTTTAATAGTCATGGCTCTTGAGTCTTATTACAATTTACCAATCCTGCCCCTTCCATTCACCCTACTGTAGTTCTTTAGAGTTGGTCTAAATCTCTATTTGTTTTGGCGAGTGTCTGCGTTGCTGCAATCTGTTTGCTTTCTGCTTTCATCCTCAGAATAATTTGTTTGTTTCCACCCAGGATCTCCAAGGACTGGACCTGTGTTGCTGGAAGTCTCTGCTGGGGTTAGACTGTCTCTTCCCATTCTGCCAAATGTTGGTGTGAGATGGAATAAACTTCTTCCCCATTGCTGTTCTCCTGATACACGTCTCATTTAATTCAATGTTTTTGTCAGTTAAAGTAGAGTCTGGTCTGTTGCGGTCGGGTTTCCTCTGACATTGTGAACTGCTGCACGCCCTGTAACGTTCCTGCAACGTTATCCAGTCTATCTGGATTTGATCTTCATGGAGATGGTGTGAAGGTAAGGCTCCTATTTCAACCCCTCTTTTGGTTTCAGTGGGATAAACTTTTGAAAGATTAACAATGGATGTTTCCTATTTATTTTTGGTCAAGGGTTTTATAATTCAGGATGCTGGATCTTTAACAATAAAAGCAGTGCTGGAGGAACTCGATGGGTCCGGCAGCATCTGTAGGCTGGCTCGGAGATTTGTTGGTTAATTGGTTTTAGTAAACTGTCCCTAGTGTGTAGGATAGTGCTAGTGTACGGGGTGATCGCTGGATTGTGTAGACTCGGTGGGCCAGACGGCCTGTTTCCACACTATCTCTAATTTTTTATTCAGTTCTTTCAATTCGGGGCGTTGGAATCTTGAGCATAAACAACAGTGCTGGAGGAACCTGGTGGGTCAGGCAGTAACTGAAGAAATGGACAGATGACTAATCAGGTCGGGAGCCTACAGACTGAAATACGGGAGAAAGCTGGAAATGAGGTGGGGGTGGGGCACTGCCTGACAGGTGATGGGTGGATACAGGTGAGTGGGTAATGGGCAGATGGGTGGAGTGACAAAGGCTGAAGGTGAAAGTGATAAAACGTGTTGGATAAGGACAAGAACTGTGAAATGTAAAGCCAGAGGGAGGTGGGTTGGGAAGGTAAAAGGGAAATGTGGGACAAGGAGATGAGAGATGAGTGTACTTCCCTTCACCCCCCCCCCCCCAAAACACCCTGGTGTGCTAATTGACTGACTAACTAATTAACTCACTAATTAACTCACTAACTAACCAACTAACACTGGTCCTTTCCCTTCCTCTGTACGCTCATCTCTCAAACAGGAAAGTTGCTGACCTGAGATGTCATCTGTCCATTCCACTTGTAGTCGGGCAGATTGTGCCTGAACTGCTGAATGCCTCCAGCACTTTGTCTTTAGACAGAGCCATGTTCCCAGGTTAATGTAATTGTGGTTGTCTCCTGTTACAGGGAAAGTAGAGTTTAATATTGTGGTGTATTAATTTGACTGTTTTGTACATCTTTGTCAGCTCTTGGGATCTGGTCTTTCTGGAGATTACTTTAAGGTAAGGTTCCTGTTACACAGTCCCACAGAAACAGATGCACTCACATATAATCACATGCAGAGAATTCCACAGACTCACCACTCTCTGTGAGAAAAAGTGTTTCCTTGTCTCTGTTCTAAATGGCTTACTCCTTATTCTTAAACTGGCCCCTGGTTCTGGACTCTCCCAACATTGGGAGCATGTTTCCTGCCTCTAGCGTGTCCAAACCCTTAACAATCTTGTATGTTTCAATGAGATACCCTCTCATCCTTCTAAACTCCGGAGTATACATGCCCAGCTGCTCCATTCTCTCAGCATATGACAGTCCCGCCATCCCGGGAATTAAGCTTGTAAACCTACGCTGCACTCCCTCAATAGGAAGAATGTCCTTCCTCAAATTAGGGGACCAAAACTGTACACAATACTCCAGGTGTGGTCTCACTATGGCTCTGTACAACTGCAGAAGGACCTCTTTGCTCCTATATTCGATTCATCTTGTTATAAAGGCCAACATGCCATTCGCTTTCTTCACTGCCTGCTGTACCTGCATGCTTACTTTCATAGACTGATGAACAAGGACCCCCAGATCCCGTTGTACTTCCCCTTGTCCCAACTTGACGCCATTTAGATGGTAATCTATCTTCCTGTTTTTGCTACCAAAGTGGATAACCTCACATTTATCCGCATTAAACTTCATCTGCCATGCATCTGCCCACTCCCCCAACCTGTCCGAGTCACCCTGCATTCTCATAGCATCCTCCTCACAGTTCACACTGCCACCCAGCTTTGTGTCATCTGCAAATTTGCTAATGTTACTTTGAATCCCTTCATCCAAATCATTGATGTATATTGTAAATAGCTGCGGTCCCAGCACCGAGCCTTGTGGAACCCCAATATTCATTGCCTGCCATTCTGAAAGGGACCCGTTAATCCCTACTCTTTGTTTCCTGTCTGCCAACCACTTCTCTATCCATGTCAGCACTCTTCCTTCTAAACTCCAGTGAATACAAGTCTATTCTTTTGAATCTTTCCTCATATGACAGTCCCGCCATCCCAGGGATCAATCTCGCGAACCTACGCTGCACTGCCTCAATCACAAGGATGTCCTTCCTCAAAGTAGGAGACCAAAACTGTACACAATACTCCAGATGTGGTCTCACCAGAGCCCTATACAACTGCAGAAGAACCTCTTTACTCCTATACTGAAATCCTTTTGTTATGGTGATGGGAGCCCCCTCTTTCCCTGCACTCCCCACCCTTGGGATGGGAACCCCCTCTTTCCCAGCACCCCACCCTGGTGATGGGAACCCCCTCTTTCCCAGCACCCCACCTGGTGATGGGAACCCCCACTTTCCCTGCACTCCCCACTCTGGTGATAGGAACCCCCTCTTTCCGAGCACCTCACCCTGGTGATGGAAACCCCCTCTTCCCCCCCCACCCCGGTGATTGGAACCCCCTCTTTCCCTGCATCCCCCTAC
The DNA here is from genome assembly GCA_038087875.1 of Malacoraja senta. Lineage (NCBI taxonomy): Eukaryota > Metazoa > Chordata > Chondrichthyes > Rajiformes > Rajidae > Malacoraja > Malacoraja senta. The sequence continues at coordinate 38,201 of JAXLNO010002852.1, read as the reverse complement.
CCTGGTGATGGGAACCCCATCTTTCCCTGCACCCCACACCCTGGTGATGGGAACCCCATCCTTCGCTGCAACCCCCCCACCCTGATGATGGGAACCCCATCTTTACCTGCACTCCCACCCTGGTGATGGGAACCCCATCCTTCCCTGCACCCCCCAACCCTGATGATGGGAACCCCCTCTTTCCCTGCATCCCAACCCTGGTGTGAACACTTCCCTCAACACCTTGGTCACTCTGCTCTTTCCCTGTGTATGCTCACCTCCCAAACCAGTCTCATATTTCACTCTATCCCCTTCCACCCATATCCCTCCCTCCAGCTTTATGTTTCACTCTTCACATCCATTGCACCTTTTGTCTCCTTGTCACCCCTAGCCAATGTCACAACCCATCACCCTCTCCCCTGTATCCACTAATCACGTAACATGCTTTGTCCTGCTCCCACCTCTTTCCCACTTTCTCAACCCAACTCCATCAGTCTGAAAGGGTCCCAACAGGAAACGACAGCATCTGTCCATTCCCTTTGTGGTCGGGTAGATGGTGCCTGATCTGCCAAGTACCTCCAGCACTTTGTTTTGGACCAGGTTACATCCCCTGGTTAAAGTAATCCTAGTTGGCTGCTGTTGCAGGGAAAGTCGTTTAATGTTCATGACACCTGTGTTTAAATCATTATAATTGGGTAATCTTGCCCCTTCCATTCACCCAACTGTAGCTTTGTTTGGAATTGATCTAAATCTATATTTGGTTTAGTATGTTTGTGTCTGTTGCCAGAATCCATTTCCTCTCCTCTCTGCTCCTTTCTAAAGGGGTGACCAATTAGTGTTAGTTTCCACCCAGGATCTCCAAAGACTGGGTCCTGTGATGCAGGAAGAGTCTGCCAGGGTTAGACTGTCTTCCCCATGCTGCCAAATGTTGCATAAACTGGGCCAAACTTCACTACTGTTACTTTATTTGTACGTCTCATTTAATTCAAAGTATTTCTTTGTCAGTTAAAGTAGTATCTGGTTTGTCATGGTGTGTTTCTCCAGATATTTGAACTGCCTGTATGGTCCTATCTGTTTCTGTTTGTGCACAGGGTTTCAATGTCCATGGTAAAGGGCACAGTATCAGGGGCAGTGTCAGGGAGAACACTTCATGTGACATGGTAAGTTTCACACTTAGGGACACAGCGCGGAAACAGGCCCTTTGGCCCACCGAGTCTGCACCAACCAGCGATCCCCGCACATTAACACTATCCTACACACACTAGGGACAATGTTGCATTTATACCAAGTCAATTAACCTACAACCCTGCACATTTTTGGATAGAAACATAGAAAATAGGTGCAGGAGTAGGCCATTCAGCCCGTCGAGCCTGCACCGCCATTCAATATGATCATGGCTGATCATCCAACTCAGTATCCTGTACCTGCCTTCTCTCCATACCCCCTGATCCCTTTAACCACAAGGGCCACATCTAACTCCCTCTTAAATATAGCCAATGAACTGGCCTCAACTACCCTCTGTGGCAGAGAGTTTCAGAGATTCACCACTGTGTGAAAAAGTTTTTTCTCATCTCGGTCTTAATGGATTTCCCCCTTATCCTTAAGCTGTGACTCCTTTTCCTGGACTTCCCCAACATCGGGAACAATCTTCCTGCATCTAGCCTGTCCAACCCCATAAGAATTTTGTACGTTTCTATAAGATCCCCTCTCAATCTCCTAAATTCTAGCGAGCATAAGCCAAGTCTATCCATTCTTTCTTCATATGAAAGTTCTGACATCCCAGGAATCAGTCTGGTGAACCTTCTCTGTACTCCCTCTATGGCTATGATGTCCTTCCTCAGATTTGGAGACCAAAACTGTACGCAATACTCCAGGTGTGGTCTCACCAAGACCCTGCACAACTGCAGTAGAACATCTTTGGATAGAAACATAGACAATAGGTGCAGGAGGAGGCCATTTGGCCCTTCGAGCCTGCACATCCATTCAATATGATCATGGCTGATCATCCAACTCGGTATCCTGTACCTGCCTTCTCTCCATACCCCCTGATCCCTTTAGCCACAAGGGCCACATCTAACTCCCTCTTAAATATAGCCAATGAAATGGCCTCAACTACCTTCTGTGGCAGATAATTCCACAGATTCACCACTCTCTGTGTAAAAAATGATTTTCTAATCTCAGTCCTAAAATACTTCCCCCTTATCCTTAAACTGTGACCCATTGTTCTGGACTTCCCCAACATCGGGAACAATCTTCCTGCATCTAGCCTGAAGATCTCTGAGAAAACCCACTTGGTCACTGGGAGAATGTACAAACTCCGTACAGAACCCGTGTCTCTGGTGCTGTAAGGCAACAACTCTACCACTGTGCCACTGTGCTGCCCTTCAACAAAGCTGGCATGTTGCTGTGCCAGTGAATTACAGTAGTCAATGTATTCTGCTACCCTGTAGGGTTCATTACAATCCTTTCAATGGCTGATCCGGTTTCTCACGACATTTAATCTCAATTGGAATCTCGTCCTCTCTAGATGTCCAGTGTGAAGGAGGATGTCGGCAGACTTCAAATCACTAACATGACATTGGTTTGTTTTGTATATAACTTGTTCTATGTGAATATGGTTATGGAGTTGGTACAAAGGTATGACCCCTGTTTAGAACCTTCTCTTGGGCTTCAGTGTGGATGAAGGTTTGGTAAAGATTAAGAGGTGTTTTCTCTAATTGGGCTCAGCCTGTCTCAGCTTGGGGCCCACTTTAGTTTAAAGATTACATTTCCCCTCCCCCTCGTTAAGGTTTATTCACTAAAGTTGTGGTCTGGGCCTACTTGAAGGAGTTTAACAGGGACCACTGGTATGTACTTGTGTCTCTATTTAGTAGTGAGTTTCTGCCTGTACCTGGGGCTGTTGGTCAGGGTGGGGACAGTGAGGGGGATATATGGGGGTGAGATATTGGTTCCACATGCCAATGTGGTGGATTCCCCTCTGCCAGCATGATACCAGTGATCACCTTCTCCTGTCAGCACTTGACTGGATGGCGCTGCCTTCTGTCTCTGGACTTTATGTGGTGTGTACTTGTGCTTGAGGAAACGGTGACCTGAAGACTCGTCCAATCTGAGGTCTTGGCTGGGGAACGGCCACTTTGGTCTGACCCATGAGATCATTACCCTTGTCCAAATCCACTTGCCTTCATTAGACTCCCCACTTCCTCATTGTCTTGGCCCTCATCCTAACAGGGATTTATCTGGGCTTTGGCCATGCCATGGAACAAATAAACAGTGCTGGCAGAACTCAGCGGGTCAGGCAACATATGTAGAGGAAATGGACAGATGACTTAGCTTGGAAGCCTTCAGACTGGAGTAGTGGGAGAAGGTTGGAAAAGGGAAATGGGGCAAAGCTTGGCAAGTGATGGGTGGATACAGGTGAAGGGATGATGGGCAGATGGTGGAGAAAAGGACAAAGGCTAGAGGTGAAAATGTGACAAAACATTCCAGAGGTGTGAAATGTAAAGCTGGAGCGAGGTTTGTGTGTGTAATGGGACGGGTCTGAGGGTGTAATGGGACGGGTGTAATGGGACGGGTCTGCGGGTGTAATGGGACGGGTGTAATGGGACCAGAAGGGATAAAAGGGAAGGTGATTTTGAGATGGGGATGAGTGTACTGATGAAGGGACATCCCCTCTTTCCCTACACTCCCCACCTCACTCAACACTCCGGTCACCCTACTCCTTTCCCCTCTAATGTACCCTCATCCTTGTCCCACATTCCCCTCTTTCCCAGATCCCTCCCTCTGGATTTGCATGTCACACCTCTTCTTGTCTGATACTTGTCTCCTCTTCACCTCTAGCCTTTGTCACTACTCCCCTCTCTGCTAATCACCCCCAACTGTATCCAGCATCACTCACCAGGCTTTGTCCTGCTCCCATCTCTTTCCAGCTTTCTCCGAACTCCATCAGTCTGAAGAAAGGTCCTGATCTGAAACATCTGTCCATTCCTTTGCAGTCGGGCAGATGGTGCCTGACCCACTGAGTACCTCCAGCACTGTTTCTGACCTAGTTATTCCTTGGTTAAAGTTATCCTAGGGAAAGTGAGTTTAATAGTCATGGCTCTTGAGTCTTATTACAATTTACCCATCCTGCCCCTTCCATTCACCCTACTGTAGTTCTTTAAAGTCAGTCTATATATTTGGTTTGGCGAGTGTCTGCGTTGCTGCAATCTGTTTGCTTTCTGCTTTCATCCTCTGAATAATTTGTTTGTTTCTACCCAGGATCCCCAAGGACTGGACCTGTGTTGCTGGAAGTATCTGCTGGGGTTACAGTCTTCCCGTTCTGCCCAAATGTTGGTGTGAGATGGAATAAACTTCTTCCCCATTGCTGTTCTCCTGATACACAAGTCTCATTTAATTCAATGTTTTTGTCAGTTAAAGTAGAGTCTGGTCTGTTGCGGTCGGGTTTCCTCTGACATTATGAACTGCTGCACGCCCTGTAACGTTCCTGCAACGTTATCCAGTCTATCTGGATTTGATCTTCATGGAGATGGTGTGAAGGTAAGACTCCTATTTCAACCCCTCTTTTGGTTTCAGTGGGATAAGTTTTTGAAAGATTAACAATGGGGTTTCCTATTTATTTTTGGTGAAGGGTTTTATAATTCAGGATGCTGGATCTTTAGCAATAAAAGCAGAGCTGGAGGAACTCGATGGGTCCGGCAGCATCTGTAGGCTGGCTCGGAGATTTGTAGGTTAATTGGTTTTAGTAAACTGTCCCTAGTGTGTAGGATAGTGCTAGTGTACGGGGTGATCGCTGGATTGTGTAGGATAGTGCTAGTGTACGGGGTGATCGCTGGATTGTGCAGGATAGTGCTAGTGTACGGGGTGATCGCTGGATTGTGCAGGATAGTGCTAGTGTACGGGGTGATCGCTGGGTTGTTGCGGATAGTGCTAGTGTACGGGGTGATTGCTGGATTGTGCTGGATTGTGCAGGATAGTGCTGGTGTACGGGGTGATTGCTGGATTGTGTAGGATAGTGCTAGTGTACGGGGTGATCGCTGGATTGTGCAGACTCGGTGGGCCAGACGGCCTGTTTCCACACTATATCTAATTATTTTTTATTCATGGTTCTTTCAATTCGGGGCGCTGGAATCTTGAGCATAAACAACAGTGCTGGAGGAACTTGGTGGGTCAGGCAGAAACTGAAGAAATGGACAGATGACTAATCAGGTCGGGAGCCTTCAGACTGAAATACGGGACAAAGCTGGAAATGAGGTGGGGGTGGGGTACTGCCTTACAGGTGAGTGGGTGATGGGCAGATGGGTGGAGTAAGTGACAAAGGCTGAAGGTGAAAGTGATAAAACGTGTTGGATAAGGACAAGAACTGTGAAATGTAAAGCCAGAGGGAGGTGGGTTGGGAAGGTAAAAGGGAAATGTGGGACAAGGAGATGGGAGATGAGTGTACTTCCCTTCACCCCCCAAACACCCTGGTGTGCTAATTGACTGACTAACTAACTAATTAACTCGCTAATTAACTCACGAACTAACTAACCAACTAACACTGGTCCTTTCCCTTCCTCTGTACGCTCATCTCTCAAACAGGAAAGTTGCTGACCTGAGATGGCATCTGTCCATTCCACTTGCAGTCAGGCAGGTTGTGCTTGAACTGCTGAATGCCTCCAGCACTTTGTCTTTAGACGGAGACATATTCCCTGGTTAATGTAATTGTAGTTGTCTCCTGTTACCGGGAAAGTAGAGTTTAATATTTGTGGTGTATTAATTTGACTGTTTTGTACATCTTTGTCGGCTCTTGGGATCTGGTCTTTCTGGAGATTACTTTAAGGTAAGGCCCTTGTTTCAAAACCTCTCTTGGGTTTCAGTGTTTGGGGAAAGATTAGGCAGCACAGTGGTAGAGTTGCTGCCTCACAGCGCCAGAGACCTGGGTTCAATCCTGACAACATGTGTTGTCTGTACAGTTTGTATGTTCTGCCTGTGACCATGTGGGTTTTCTCCAGGTGTTCTGGCTTCCAACACCAAAGACATTCAGATTTGCAGGTTAATTGGTTTTAGTAAACTGTCCCTAGTGTGTAGGATGGTGCTAGTGTACGGGGTGATTGCTGGATTGTGCTGACTTAGTGGACCAGAGGGCCTGTTTCCACACTTTAGTTGGTCTTAATGTATTTATTATAGTACAATGTGAAGAAGGGTCCTGTTCTGAAACGTCACCTATAAATGTTCTGCAGAGATGCTGCCTGACCTGCTGAGTTACTCCAGCACTGTCTATTTTTTTGTAAACCAGCACCTGCAGTTTCTTGATTTTCATCCCAAATCTTCCCTGGTTTCAGGGCTTTTACAAACTTTGGCATCTGTACAATGGGTGCATTACAGGGAAAGGAAACAGATCCCAGACCAATAAAGCACCATTTTGCAGTAAAGAGAACAATTATATCTAATTTATAGACAGCACTCCCAATGTGCAGTGAATTTGTACAACAGGTCGCTCCAATTTGTGGTCAACACTCCCACCGTGTGGTGATCCGCTGCACTGCAGGCCCATCCAGTTTGTGGTCAACACTCCCACCGTGTGGTGATCCGCTGCACTGCAGACCCATCCAGTTTGTGGTCAACACTCCCACCGTGTGGTGATCCACTGCACTGCAGACCCATCCAATTTGTGGTCAACACTCCCACCGTGTGGTGATCCGCTGCACTGCAGACCCATCCAGTTTGTGGTCAACACTCCCACCGTGTGGTGATCCGCTGCACTGCAGACCCATCCAATTTGTGGTCAACACTCCCACCGTGTGGTGATCCGCTGCACTGCAGACCCATCCAGTTTGTGGTCAACACTCCCACCGTGTGGTGATCCGCTGCACTGCAGGTCCATTTGACGTGGACAAAGTACTAGTTTAACTCTGGTCAGGCAGCATCTCTGGAGAACGTAGACAGGAGTATCTTTTTGTCCATACTTACTGCATTGCACGGCATACTGCACAGTGAGGAATTTCTTTAGTCGGAGGGCGGTGAATCTGTAGAATTCACTGCTACAGAAGGCTGTGGAGGCTGTCGATGGATATTTTTAAATTGGAGATAGATTCTTGATTAGCAAGGGCGTTAACCATATAACCATATAACAATTACAGCACGGAAGCAGGCCATCTCGGCCCTTCAAGTCCATGCCAAACACTTTTTCTCCCCTAGTCCCATCTACCTGCACTCAGACCATAACCCTCCATTCCTTTCTCGTCCATATACCCATCCAATCTATTTTTAAATGATAAAATCGAACCTGCCTCCACCACTTCCACTGGAAGCTCATTCCACACAGCTACCACTCTCTTTGAGTAAAGAAGTTCCCCCTAATGTTACCCCTAAACTTCTGTCCCTTAATTCTCAAGTCATGTCCCCCTTGTTTGAATCTTCCCCACTCTCAATGGGGAAAAGCTTATCCACGTCAACTCTGTGTCTATCCCTCTCATCATTTTAAAGATCTCTATCAAGTCCCCCCCTTAACCTTCTGCGCTCCAAAGAATAAAGACCTAACTTGTTCAGCCTTTCTCTGTAATTTAGTTGCTGAAACCCAGGCAACATGCTCGGAAATCTCCTCTGTACTCTCTCTATTTTGTTGACATCCTTCCTATAATTTGGCAACCAAAATTGTACTCCATACTCCAGAATTGGCCTCACCAATGCCTTGTACAATTTTAACATTACATCCCAACTTCTATACTCAATGCTCTGATTTATAAAGGCCAGCACACCAAAAGCTTTATTTACCACCCTATCTACATGAGATTCCACCTTCAGGGAACTATGCACAGTTATTCCTAGATCCCTCTGTTCAACTGCATTCCTCAATTCGCTACCATTTACCATGTATGTCCTATTTTGATTTGTCCTGCCAAGATGTAGCACCTCACATTTATCAGCATTAAACTCCATCTGCCATCTTTCAGCCCACTCTTCCAAATACCCTAAATCTCTCTGTAGACTTTGAAAATCTACTTCATTATCCACAACACCACCTATCTTAGTATCATCTGCATACTTACTAATCCAAATTTCCACACCATCATCCAGATCATTGATGTACATGACAAACACCAGTGGATCCAACAGATCCCTGAGGCACCCCACTAGTCACCGGCCTCCAACCTGACAAACAGCCATCCACCATTACTCTCTGGCATCTCCCATTCAGCCACTGTTGAATCCATCTTGCTACTCCACCATTAATACCCAACAATTGAATCTTCTTAACCAGCCTTCCATGTCAAAGACCTTGTCAAAGGCCTTACTGAAGTCCATATAGACAACATCCACTGCTTTACCCTCATCAATTTCCCTAATAACCTCTTTGAAAAATTCAAGAAGATTAGTCAAACATGACCTTCCAGGCACAAATCCATGTTGACTGTTCTTAATCAGACCCTGTTTATCCAGATGCTTATATATATTATCCCTAAGTATCCTTTCCATTAATTTGCCCACCACTGACATCAAAGTAACAGGTCTATAATTGCTAGGTTTACTCTTAGAACCCTTTTTAAAAATGGAACAACATGCGCAGTACGCCAATCCTCCGGCACTATTCCCGTTTCTAATGACATTTGAAATATTTCTGTCATAGCCCCTGCTATTTCTACACTAACTTCCCTCAATGTCCGAGGGAATATCCTGTCAGGACCTGGAGACTTATCTGTTTTCATATTTTTCAAAAGTGTCCACACATCTTCTTTGAATCTCATAGTTTCGATTGCTACTCTGCTTGTTTCCCTTACCTCACATAATTCCATATCCTTCTCCATGGTGAATACCGAAGAAAATAAATTGTTCAATATCTCCCCCATCTCTTTTGGCTCTGCAGATAGCTGTCCACCCTGACTCTCTAATGGACCAATTTTATTCCTTGTTATCCTTTTGCTATTAATATAGCTGTAGAAACCCTTTTGCTATTAATATAGCTGTAGAAACCCTTTTGCTATTAATATAGCTGTAGAAAACCTTACTTGCCAAAGCAACCTCATATCTTCTTTTAGCTTTTCTAATTTCTTTCTTAAGATTCTATTTACATTCTTTATACTCTTGCAGCACCTCATTTACTCCATGCTGCCTATAATTATTGTAGACCTCTCTCTTTTTCCAAACCGTGTCCAAATTCCCTTGAAAACCATGGTTCTTTCCAATTTTTACTATTTCCTTTCAACCGAACAGGGACATAAAGATTCTGTACTCTTAAAATTTCACCTTTAAATGACCTCCATTTCTCTTCTACATCCTTCCCATAAAACAACATGTCCCAATTCACTCCTTTAAATCCTTTTGCATCCTTTTGAGTGTAGGAGCAGGGAGGTTCTACTGCAGTTGTACAGGGTCTTGGTGAGACCACACCTGGAGTATTGCGTACGGTTTTGATCTCCTAATCTGAGGAAATACATTCTTGCCATAGAGGGAATACAGAGAAGGTTCACCAGACTGATTCCTGGGATGTCAGGACTTTCATATGAAGAAAGACTGGATAGACTCGGTTTGTACTCGCTAGAATTTAGAAGATTGAGGGGGATGTTATAGAAACGTACAAAATTCTTAAGGGGTTGGACAGGCTAGATGCAGGAAGATTGTTCCTGATGTTGGGGAAGTCCAGAACAAGAGGTCACAGTTTAAGGATAAGGGGAAAATCTTTTAGGACCGAGATGAGGAAAACATTTTTTCACAGAGTGGTGAATCTCTGGAATTCTCTGCCACAGGAGGTAGTTGAGGCCAGTTCATTGGCTATATTTAAGAGGGAGTTAGATGTGGCCCTTGTGGCTAAAGGGATCAGGGTGTATGGAGAGAAAGCAGGTACAGGATACTGAGTTGGGTGATCAGCCATGATCATATTGAATGGCGGTGTAGGCTCGAAGGGCCGAATGGCCTACTCCTGCACCTATTTTCTATGTTTCTATGTTTCTATCTCCTCAAAGTTAGCCTTTCTCTTTTTTATTTTTTTTATTAGAAGTGTTTACATTACAGTAATCTGCAATAATGTAAATTTATACAGTTCTTGTACCACTTCTGTTTTTCAACTTAAATAGAAAAAAAGGATAGAAAGAGCTAGCAAAGACAGTCAGTGAGTGAATGAAAAAGTGGTCCAGGAACACACATGTGAACCTAAACCACGAGAAGTAGTTAAAGAAGAAAAGAAAAAAAGAGAAAAAAGAAAATAAGATAGGACAATATGAAAGGGATGTACCTACTTCTTATCTTTACTCACCCCTCGCCAGGTCCTAAAACCATTTATTATCATCATTTTGTTGCACCCTATGTTTGTAATAAGTCGATATATGGAGACCAAATCTTTTTTAATTGGTCTTGTTTACCTGCTAGGAGGAATCTCATATCTTCTAGATGTAACAGTTCCGACATATTAGAAGCCCACATTTTTATTGTTGGCGTAGGAGCATTTTTCCAAAATTTCAGTATCAGTTTTTTTGCCGTTATTAAGCCATAACTAAGAAAACTCCTTTGAAACGCAGTCAGCTCCAATCTTGCTTCTATTGTTCCAAAAATAATCAGTTCTGCATTCGGTTTCAGTTTTATTTTAAATAATTTAGTGAAAATTTCAAAAATTTCATTCCAAAATTTTAGTTAGCCTTTCTCCAGTAAAAAATCTCAACCTTAGGTCCAGTTCTGACCCTCTCCATAATTATATTGAAACTAATGGCATTGTGATCACTGGACCCAAAGTGCTCCCCAACACATACCTCTGCCACCTGCCCTGTCTCATTTCCTAACAGGAGGTCCAGCACTGCCCCTTCTCTTGTACATGGGTACCTCTATGTATTGCTGCAAAAAACTATCCTACACACATTTTACAAACTCCACACCAGCCAGCCCTTTTACAGAATGTGTTTCCCAGTCTATGTGTGGAAAATTGAAATCTCCCACAATCACTACCTTGTGCTTACTACTAATATCTGCTATCTGCTTACATATTTGCTCTTCCAATTCTCGCTCCCCATTTGGCAGTCTATAATACACCCCTATAAGTGTTGCTACCCCTTTCCCATTTCTCAGTTCCACCCAAATAGCCTCCCTAGACGAGCCCTCTAATCTATCCTGCCAAAGCACTGCTGTAATATCTTCATTGACAAACAATGCAACACCCCCACCTCTTGCCCCTCCAATTCTATCACCCCTGAAGCAACGAAATCCTGGAATATTTAGTTTCCAATCACAGCCATCCTGCAGCCATGTTTCACTGATCGCCACAACATCATACTTCCAGGTGTCAATCCAGGCTCTAAGCTCATCCACCTTTCTTACAATGCTCCTAGCATTTAAATATACACATTTATGAAACCCACCACCTCATTCTCTGTTTATTATCTTTTTCTTCTTTCTCCCCTACATGTTGGGTCCGAGTGCTTCCCTTCTCTGCCTCCTGCCTCCCACCCTGACTACTAGCTTTCCCTATTCGAGTCCCTCCCCGCAACCGTTCTAGTTTAAAGTCTCCCCAGTTGCCTTGGCAAATCTCCCCGCCAGGATATTGGCGTTGAACGTTACGGGGTCTGAATGATGATCTCGTCCCAAAATGTCACCTGTTCCTTCTCACCAGAGATGCTGCCTGACCCGCTGAGTTACTCCAGCTTGTTGTCTCACCATACATTTGGGTGCATCTACATTGTTACTATCCATTTCTTCAGTACTCTCGGTTCTACTCTCATCCTTGGCTCTGCTCTTGGCCTTTCCACCCTGACTCGACAATTTTTGACTGAAAATCTGGGGGGTTGAGTTTTTCCAGGTATGTTTAACCAACTGGACACCACTAAATGTTTGTTTATATAGAACGTTTCAATGTCCACGTGTAGATTACTGCATCGGGCAACAAGGTTGGGAGAACACTTGTGAAATTTAATGTGTATTTGATGGGGTAACTGGGGTGTTGCTGTGCTTGTAAATTGCAAGTCAGTGCTGGAGCAACTCGATGGGTCCAGCAATGTCACTGGAGAATATGGATTGGTAATTCTGGGTTTGGACTCTTCAGACCCTTAAGAACTTTAGTCTAAATATATTCGACAACCTTAATATTGGTCCAACCTGTAGGAGTCCTGACTGCAGAGACACAATGGTCCTGGTTGGAGATACATCTCCAGGCATTGTCCACATGTCCAAGTGTTGTTACCTTGAGGACTAGAATCTTCCCACCCAGGACTGTCTGACCCACTGAGTTACTCCAGCACTTTGTCTAATTGTAGAGAAGGACGTTGGAACATTTCAAACAGTAAAATGTTATGTTAATTTGAATTTTCAGCATCAAGTCTTCCTAGATTTGGTCTTTCTGGATGTCATAGGAAGATAAGGTACCTATTTCTAAGTCTCTTCAGTTCAATGGGATAAATGTGTTAAATTATTGATGGCTTTTCAAAATTAGTTTCTTCAACATCGAGGAGCTCGCAGTCTCTGGTAGAGACCGATGTCGGGAAGCTCCAAAGAACGCAAAAGGTTCGACTGGACCCCGAGTGAGCTGGGATTGAACCCCCCGATGCAGGACCCCCGACAGACAGCCCGACCGCCGGCTATGGGAGTCGAGATCGTGTGACAACGGAAGGCTCGAGGCCCCAGACCAAAGAAGGGAAGAGTTTGAAATTTGTGTTCTGTTACTTTTTATTGGTATGAGTGGATGGTAAATGAAATTCCTCGTGTTGCAAACATACTTTTTTTGCAACACGAGCCACCCCATGCTTGAATTGTGAGTAAATACACAGTGCTGGAGGAACTTGGTGGGTTTGACAACCTTTGAAGAAATGGACAGATGACTCATCGGGTCGGGAGCTCTCAGTCTGAAATATGGGGGAGAGCTAGAAATGAGGTGGGGGTTGGGCACTGCCTGACAGGTGATGGGTGGATTACAGGTGAGTGGGTGATGGGCAAATGGATGGAATAAGTGCAAAAGTCTGAAGGTGGAAGTGATGAAACATGTTGGATAAGGGCAAGAACTGTGAAATGTAAAACCAGGGTAAGGTGGAGTTGGAAGGTAAAAGGGAAATATGGGACAGTTGAGAGATGAGCATATGTCCCTTCATTAACTAAGTAATAACTAAATAGTAATAATTAAATAGTAATAATTAAATAGTAATAACTAAATAGTAATAACTAAATAGTAATACCAACTAACTAGTCCTTTCTTGTACGCTCATCTCTCAAACAGTCCCATATTCCCTCTGTCCCTTCCACCCATCTCTCCTAGTTTCATATTTCTGTTCTCTGCTTATTTGGCATTTTGTCCCTTTCACCTTGAGCCTTTGGCACTATCCAAATGCTAATCACGCCTCACATGTACCACCTATTTACTTGCTGGCTTTGTCCTGCGTGCCTCTGCCTCTTTTCACACTCTTTCATTAGGTCTGAGGAAGGTTGCTGACCTGATGTCATCTGTCCATTCCACTTGCAGTCAGGCAGATTGTGCCTGTACTGCTGAATGCCTCCAGCACTTTGTCTTTGGACAGAGCCATGTTCCCTGGTTGTAGTTGGCTCCTGTTACAGGGAAAGTAGAGTTTAATATTTTTGACTGGAGCTCTGTGGGATTGGGTTTTTCCAGGTATTTTAACCATCTGGACACCACTGAATGTTTGTTTATATCTAACGTTTAAATGTCCACGTGTGGAGTAAGGCATCGGGCAACAAGGTTGGGAGAACACTTGTGAAATATAATCTGTATTTGATGTAACTGGGGTGTTGCTGTGCTTGTAAATTGTGTCAGTGCTGGAGCAACTCGATGGGTACAGCAACATCGCTGAAGAACATGGATTGGTAATTCTGGGTTGGGACTCTTCAGACCTTAATCTCTTGAGCTAATCTAAATATATTCAACTACATTAATATTGGTCCAACCTGTAGGAGTCCTGACTGCAGAGACACAATGGTCCTAGTTGGAGATACATCTCCAGGCATTGTCCACATGTCCAAGTGTTTTTACCTTGAGGACTAGAATCGTCTCACCCAGGACTGTCCGACCCACTGAGTTACTCCCACACTTTGTCTAATTGTAGAGAAGGATGTTGGAACATTTCAAACATTAAAATGTTATGTTAATTTGATTTTTCAGCATCAAGTCATCCTGGATTTGGTCTTTATGGATGTCATAGGAAGATAAGGTACCTATATCTAACCCTCTTCAGTTTAATGGGGTAAATGTGTTAAATTATTGATGGCTTTTCCATATTTGTTTCTTCAACATCGAGGAGCTCGCAGTCTCTGGTATAGACGGATGTCGAAGTTCCAAAGAATGCAAAAGGTTCGACTAGACCCCGAGTGAGCTGGGATTGAACCCCCCGATGCAGGACCCCCGACACGGACGGCCCGACCGCTGGCTATGGGAGTCAATGTCGTGCCGTCAACGGGAGGCTCGAGGCCTCAGACCAAAGAAGGGAAGAGTTTGAACTTTGTGTTCTGTTGCTTTTTATTGGTATGAGTGTATGGTAAATGAAATTCCTCGTGTTGCAAAGCATACATTTTTTGCAACACGAGCCACCCCATGCTTGAATCGTGCGTAAATACAGTGCTGGAAGAACTTGGTGGGTTTGACAACCTCTGAAAAATGGACAGGTGACTAATTGGGTCTGGAGCTCTCAGTCTGAAATACGGGGGAGAGATGGAAATGAGGTGGGGGTTGGGCACTGCCTGACAGGTGATGGGTGGATTAGAGGTGAGTGGGTGATAGGCAAATGGATGGATTAAGTGCCAAAGTCTGAAGGTGGAAGTGATGAAACATGTTGGATAAGGACAAGAACTCTGAAATGTGAACCAGGGTGAGGTGGGGTTGGTAGGTAAAAGTGAAATATGGGACAAGGAGTTGAGAGATGAGCGTACTTCCCTTCATTAACTAAGTAATAACTAATTAATAATAACTAAATAATTATAACTAAGTAACAACTAAATAATAACAACTAAATAATAACAACAACTAACTAGCCCTTTCTTGTACGATCATCTCTCAGAAACAGTCCCATATTCCCTCTATCTCTTCCACCCATCTCTCTCCTAGTTTAATATTTCAGTTCTACTTATTTGGCATTTTGTCCCTTTCACCGTGAGCCTTTGGCACTCACTCCATCCATATGTTAATCACGCCTCGCATGTACCACCTATTTACTTGCTGGCTTTGTCCTGCATGCCTCTGCCTCTTTTCACTCTTTCATCAGTCTGAGGAAGGTTGCTGACCTGAGATGTCATCTGTCCATTCCACTTGCAGTCAGGCAGATTGTGCCTGTACTGCTGAATGCCTCCAGCACTTTGTCTTTGGACAGAGCCATGTTCCCTGGTTGTAGTTGGCTCCTGTTACAGGGAAAGTAGAGTTTAATATTTTTGACTGAAGCTCGGGGGGTTGGGTTTTTCCAGGCATTTTTAACCATCTGGACACCACTGAATGTTTGTTTATATCTAATGTTTAAATGGCCACGTGAAGAGTAAGGCATCGGGCAACAAGGTTGTGAGGACACTTGTGAAATATAATGGGTATTTGATGTAACTGGGGTGTTGCTGTGCTTGTAAATTGATCAGTGCTGGAGCAACTCGATGGGTACAGCAACATCGCTGGAGAACATGGATTGGTAATTCTGGGTTGGGAATCTTCAGACCTTAATCTCTTGAGGTAGTCTAAATATATTCGACTACCATAATATTGGTCCAACCTGTAGGAGTCCTGACCGCAGAGACACAATGGTCCTGGTTGGAGATACAACTCCAGGCATTGTCCAAGTGTTTTACCTTGAGGACTAGAATCTTCTCACCCAGGACTGTCCTACGCACTGAGTGGGTCGGACAGGCCTTGTGATTGAGGCAGTGCCGCGTAGGTTCACGAGATTGATCCCTGGGATGGCGGGACTGTAATATGATGAAAGATTGAAAAGACTAGGCTTGTATTCACTGGAGTTTAGAAAGGATGAGGGGGGTGTTCTTATAGAAACTTATAAAATTATAAAAGGACTGGACAATCTAGATGCAAGAAAAATGTTCCCAATGTTAGGCGAGTCCAGAACCAGGGGCCGCAGTCTTAGAATAAAGGGGAGGTCATTTAAGACTGAGGGTGAGAAAAAACGTTTTCACCCAGAGTTGTGAATTTATGGAATTCCCTGCCACAGGGGGCAGTGGAGGCCAAATCACTGGATGGATTTAAGAGAGAGTTGGATAGAGCTCCAGGGGCTAGTGGAGTCGAGGGATATGGGGAGAAGGCAGGCAAGGGTTATTGATGGGGGATGATCAGCCATGATCACAATGAATGGCGGTGCTGGCTCGAATGGCCGAATGGCCTCCTCGTGCACCTATTTTCTATGTTTCTAAGTTACTCCCACACTTTGTCTAATTGTAGAGAAGGAAGTTGGAACATTTCAAACATTAAAATGTTATGTTAATTTGATTTTTCAGCATCAAGTGTACCTGGATTCGGTGTTTATGGATGTCATAGGAAGGTAAGGCACATATTTCTAACTCTCTTCAGTTTAATGGAATAATTCTGTTACATTATTGTTGGCTGTTCCAAATTTGTTTCTTCAACATCGAGCAGCTCGCAGTCTCTGGTAGAGACCGATGTCGGGAAGCTCCAAAGAACGCAAAAGGTTCGACTAGACCCCGAGTGAGCTGTGATTGAACCCCCCGATGCAGGACCCCCGACACGGACGGCCCGACCGCCGGCTACGGGAGTCAAGATTGTTCCGTCAATGGAAGGCTCGAGGCCCCAGACCGCGGGAGACCAAAGAAGGGAAGAGATTGAACTTTGTGTTCTGTTGCTTTTTATTGGTATGAGTGGATGGTAAATGAAATTCCTTGTGTTGCAAACATACATTTTTTGCAACACGTGCCACCCCATGCTTGAATCGTGAGTAAGCACACAGTGCTGGAGGAACCTGGTGGGTTTGACAACCTCTGAATAAATGGACAGATGACTCATCGGGTCGGGAGCTCTCAGTCTGAAATACGGGGGAGAGCTGGAAATGAGGTGGGGGTTGGGCACTGCCTGACAGGTAATGGGTGGATTACCGGTGAGTGGGTGATGGGCAAATGGATGGAGTAAGTGCCAAAGTCTGAAGGTGGAAGTGATGAAACATGTTGGATACGGACAAGAACTCTGAAATGTGAACCAGGGTGAGGTGGGGTTGGTAGGTAAAAGTGAAATATGGGACAGTTGAGAGATGAGCGTACTTCCCTTCATTAACTAAGTAATAACTAATTAATAGTAACTAAATAATTATAACTAAGTAACAACTAAATAATAACAACAACTAACTAGCCCTTTCTTGTACGATCATCTCTCAGAAACAGTCCCATATTCCCTCTATCTCTTCCACCCATCTGTCTCCTAGTTTCATATTTCAGTTCTACTTATTTGGCATTTTGTCCCTTTCACCTTGAGTCTTTGGCACTCACTCCATCCATATGCTAATCACGCCTCACATGTACCACCTATTAACTTGCTGGCTTTGTCCTGCGTGCCTCTGCCTCTTTTCACACTCTTTCATTAGGTCTGAGGAAAGTTGCTGACCTGAGATGTCATCTGTCCATTCCACTTGCAGTCAGGCAGATTGTGCCTGAACTGCTGAATGCCTCCAACGCGTTGTCTTTGGACAGAGCCATGTTCCCTGGTTGTAGTTGGCTCCTGTTACAGGGAAAGTAGAGTTTAATATTTTTGACTGAAGCTCTGGAGCGTTGCGTTTTTCCAGGTGTTTTTAACCATCTGGACACCACTGAATGTTTGTTTATATCTAACGTTTAAATGTCCACGTGAGGAGTAAGGCATCGGGCAACAAGGTTGGGAGAACACTTGTGGAATATAATGGGTATTTGATGTAACTGGGGTGTTGCTGTGCTTGTAAATTGTGTCAGTGCTGGAGCAACTCGATGGGTACAGCAACATCGCTGAAGAACATGGATTGGTAATTCTGGGTTGGGACTCTTCAGACCTTAATCTCTTGAGCTAGTCTAAATATATTCGACTACATTAATATTGGTCCAACCTGTAGGAGTCCTGACTGCAGAGACACAATGGTCCTAGTTGGAGATACATCTCCAGGCATTGTCCACATGTCCAAGTGTTTTTACCTTGAGGACTAGAATCTTCTCACCCAGGACTGTCCAACCCACTGAGTTACTCCCACACTTTGTCTAATTGTATGGAAGGATGTTGGAACATTTCAAACATTAAAATGTTATGTTAATTTGATTTTTCAGCATCAAGTCATCCTGGATTTGGTCTTTATGGATGTCATAGGAAGATAAGGTACCTATATCTAACCCTCATTCAGTTTAATGGGGTAAATGTGTTACATTATTGATGGCTGTTCCAAATTTGTTTCTTCAACATCGAGGAGCTCGCAGTCTCTGGTAGAGACCGATATCGGGAAGCTCCAAAGAACACAAAAGGTTCGACTAGACCCCGAGTGAGCTGTGATTGAATCCCCCGATGCAGGAGCCCCGACACGGACGGCCCGACCGCCGGCTACGGGAGTCAAGATTGTCCTGTCAATAGAAGGCTAGAGGCCCCAGACCGCGGGAGACCAAAGAAGGGAAGAGTTTGAACTTTGTGTTCTGTTGCTTTTTATTGGTATGAGTGGAGGTAAATGAAATTCCTCATGCTGCAAAGCGTACTTTTTTTGCAACACGATCTACCCCATGCTTGAATCGTGAGTAAATACAGTGCTGGAGGAACTTGGTGCGTTTGACAACCTCTGAAGAAATGGACAGATGACTAATAGGGTCGGGAGCTCTCGGTCTGAAATACGGGGGATAGCTGGAAATGAGGTTGGGGTTGGGCACTATCTGACGGGTAATGGGTGGATTACCGGTGAGTGGGTGAAGGGCAAATGGATGGAGTGAATGCCAAAGGCTGAAGGTGAAAGTGATAAAAACATGTTGGATAAGGACAAGAACTGTGAAATGTAAAACCAGGGTGAGGTGGGGTTGGAAGGTAAGAGGGAAATATGGGACAGTTGAGAGATGAGCATATGTCCCTTCATTAACTAAGTAACAGTAATAACTCAAAAATAGTAATAACTAAATAATAATAACTAAATAATAATGACTAAATAATAATGACTAAATAATGATAATAAGTAAATGATAATAACTATAATGAAAATAACTAAATAATGATAATAACTAAATAATACAAACTAACTAGTTCTTTCTTGTAGGCTCATCTCTCAAACAGTCCCATATTCCCTCTATCTCTTCCACCCATCTCTCCTAGTTTCATATTTCTGTTCTCTGCTTATTTGGCATTTTGTCCCTTTCACCTTGAGCCTTTGGCACACTCCATCCATATGCTCATCACACCTCAGGTGTACCATCTATTTACTTGCTGGCTTTGTCCTGCGTGCCTCTGCATCTTTTCACTCTTTCATCAGTCTGAGGAAAGTTGCTGACCTGAGATGTCATCTGTCCATTCCACTTGCAGTCAGGCAGATTGTGCCTGAACAGCTGAATGCCTCCAGCACTTTGTCTTTGGACAGAGCCATGTTCCCTGGTTGTAGTTGGCTCCTGTTGCAAGGAATGTAGAGTTTAATATTTTTGACTGAAGCTCTGGGGGGGTTGGGGTTTTTCAAGGTATTTTTAACCATCTGGACACCACTGAATGTTTGTTTATATCTAACGTTTAAATGTCCACGTGAAGAGTAAGGCATCGGGCAACAAGGTTGGGAGAACACTTGTGAAATATAATGGATATTTGATGTAACTGGGGTGGTGCTAATGACAGGATATGACTGGTTAGGTCCTGACAGGATATTCCCGAGGACATTCCCGAGGTCATTGAGGGAAGTTAGTGTAGAAATAGCAGGGGCTATGACAAATATTTCAAATGTCATTAGAAACGGGAATAGTGCTGGAGGATTGGCATACTGCGCATGTTGTTCCGTTGTTTAAAAAGGGTTCTAAGAGTAAACCTAGCAATTATAGACCTGTTAATTTGACGTCAGTGGTGGGCAAATTAATGGAAAGGATACAAAGATAATATATATAAGCATCTGGATAAGCAGGATCTGATTAGGAACAGTCAACATGGATTTGTGCCTGGAAGGTCATGTTTGACTAATCTAGAATTTTTCAAAGAGGTTACTAGGGAAATTGATGAGGGTAAAGCAGTGGATGTTGTCTATATGGACTTCAGTAAGGCCTTTGACAAGGTTCCTCATGGAAGGTTGGTTAAGAAGATTAAATTGTTGGGTATTAATGGTGGAGTAGCAAGATGGATTCAACAGTGGCTGATTGGGAGATGCCAGAGAGTAATGGTGGATGGCTGTTTGTCAGGTTGGAGGCTGGTGACTAGTGGGGTGCCTCAGGGGTCTGTGTTGGGTCCACTTTTGTTTGTCATGTACATCAATGATCTGGATGATGGTGTGGAAAATTGGATTAGTAAGTATGCAGATGATACTAAGATAGGTGGTGTGGTGGATAATGAAGTAGATTTTCAAAGTCTACAGAGGGATTTAGGCCATTTCGAAGAGTGGGCTGAAAGATGGCAGATGGAGTTTAATGCTGATAAATGTGAGGTACTACTTCTCGGCAGGACAAATCAAAATAGGACGTACATGGTAAATGGTAGAGAATTGAGGAATGCAGTTGAACAGAGGGATCTAGGAATAACTGTGCATAGTTCCCTGAAGGTGGAATCTCATGTAGATAGGTTGGTAAAGAAAGCTTTTGGTGTGCTGGCCTTTATAAATCAGAGCATTGAATATAGAAGTTGGGATGTAATGTTAAAATTGTACAAGGCATTGGTGAGGCCAATTCTGGCGTATGGAGTACAATTTTGGTCGCCTAATTATAGGAAGGAGGTCAACAAAATAGAGAGAGTACAGAGGAGATTTACTAGAATGTTGCCTGAGTTTCAGCAACTAAGTTACAGAGAAAGGTTGAATAAGTTAGGTCTTTATTCTTTGGAGCGCAGAAGGTTAAGAGGGGACTTGATAGAGGTCTTTAAAATTATGAGCGGGTTAGACAGAGTTGACGTGGATAAGCTTTTTCCATTGAGAGTAGGGAAGATTCAAACAAGGGGACATGACTTGAGAATTAAGGGACAGATGTTTAGGGGTAACTTTAAGGGGAACTTCTTTACTCGGAGAGTGGTAGCTGTGTGGAATGAGCTTCCAGTGGAAGTGGTGGAGGCTGGTTTGATTTTATCCTTTAAAAATAGATTGGATGGGTATATGGACGGGAAAGGAATGGAGGATTTTGGTCTAAGTGCAGGTAGATGGGACTAGGGGGAAGTATTTATTTATTAAAAAAAAAAAAAAATGTTCGGCACGGACTTGAAGGGCCGAGATGGCCTGTTTCCGTGTTGTAATGGTTATATGGTTATATGCTGTGCTTGTAAATTGTGTCAGTGCTGGAGCAACTCGATGGGTACAGCAACATCACTGGAGAACATTGATTGGTAATTCTGTGTTGGGACTCTTCAGACCTTAAACTCTTAAGGTAGTCTAAATATATTCAACTACCTTATTATTGGTCCAAACTGTAGGAGTCCTGACTGCAGAGCCACAATAGTCCTGGTTGACAATAGCCAATTGGTGCAGGAGTAGGCCATTCGGGCCTTTACCGCCATTCAATGTCATCATGGCTGATCATCCCCAATCAGTACCCTATTCCTGCCTTCTCCCCATATCCCCTGGCTCTGCTATATTTAAGAGCCATATCTAGCTCTCTTGAAAGTTGGAGATGCATGTCCAGGCATTGTCCACATGTCCCCAAGTGTTGTTACCTTGAGGAATAGAATCTTCACACCCAGGACTGTCCAACCCACTGAGTTACTCCAGCACTTTGTCTAATTGTAGAGAAGGAAGTTGGAACATTTCAAACATTAAAATGTTACGTTAATTTGATTTTTCAGCATCAAGTCTACCTGGATTTGGTCTTTATGGATGTCATAGGAAGGTAAGGTACCTATTTCTAACCCTCTTCAGTTCAATGGGATAGATGTGTTACATTATTGATGGCTTTTCAAAATTTGTTTCTTCAACGTCGAGGAGCTCGCAGTCTCTGGTAGAGACTGATGTCGGGATGCTCCAAAGAACGCAAAAGATTCGACTAGACCTCGAGTGAGCTGTGATTGAACCCCCCGATGCAGGACCCCCGACACGGACGGCCCGACCGTGGGCTACGGGAGTCAAGATCGTGCCGTCAATGGAAGGCTCGTGGCCCCAGACCAAAGAAGGGAAGAGTTTGAACTTTGTGTTCTGTTGCTTTTTATTGGTATGAGTGGATGGTAAATGAAAATCCTCGTGTTGCAAAGCATACTTTTTTTGTAACACGAGCCACCCCATGATTGAATCATGAGTAAATACACAGTGCTGGAGGAAATTGGTGTGTTTGACAACCTCTGAAGAAATGGACAGATGACTCATCGGGTCGGGAGCTCTCAGTCTGAAATACGGGGGAGAGCTGGAAATGAGGTGGGGGGTGGGCACTGCCTGACAGGTGAGTGGATTACAGGTGAGTGGGTGATGGGCAAATGGATGGAGTAAATACCAAAGGCTGAAGGTGGAAGTGATCAAACATGTTGGATAAGGACAAGAACTGTGAAATGTAAAACCAGGGTGAGGTGGGGTTAGAAGGTAAAAGGGAAATATGGGACAGTTGAGAGATGAGCATACTTCCCTTCATTAACTAAGTAACAGTAATAACTAAAAAATAATAACTAAATAATAATAACTAAATAATAATAACTAAATTATAATAACTAAATAGTAATACCAACTAAATAGTAATACCAACTAACTAGTCCTTTCTTGTACGCTCATTTCTCAAACAGTCCCATAGTCCCTCTATCCCTTCCACCCATCTCTCCTAGTTTCATACTTCCTTTCTTTGCTTATTTGGCATTTTGTCCCTTTCACCTTGAGCCTTTGGCACTCACTCCGTCCATATGCTAATCACGCCTCGCATGTACCACCTATTTACTTGCTGCCTTTGTCCTTCGTGCCTCTGCCTCTTTTCACACTCTCATCAGTCTGAGGGAGGTTGCTGACCTGAGATGTCATCTGTCCATTCCACTTGCAGTCAGGCAGATTGTGCCTGAACTGCTGAATGCCTCCAACACTTTGTCTTTGGACAGAGCCATGTTCCCTGGTTGTAGTTGCCTCCTGTTACAGGGAAAGTAGAGTTTAATATTTTTGACTGAAGCTCTGGGGGGTTGGGTTTTTCCAGGTATTTTTTTTACCATCTGGACACCACTGAATGTTTGTTTATATCTAATGTTTAAATGGCCACGTGAAGAGTAAGGCATCGGGCAACAAGGTTGGGAGAACTCTTGTGAAATATAATGGGTATTTGATGTAACTGGGGTGTTGCTGTGCTTGTAAATTGTGTCCGTGCTGGAGCAACTCGATGGGTACAGCAACATCGCTGGAGAACATGGATTGGTAATTCTGGGTTGGGAATCTTCAGACCTTAATCTCTTGAGAGTCTAAATATATTCGACTACCATAATATTGGTCCAACCTGTAGGAGTCCTGACTGCAGAGACACTGGTCCTGGTTGGAGATACAACTGCAGGCATTGTCCAAGTGTTTTACCTTGTGGACTAGAATCTTCTCACCCAGGACTGTCCTACGCACTGAGTGGGTCGGACAGTCCTTGTGATTGAGGCAGTGCAGCGTAGGTTCACGAGATTGATCCCTGGGATGGCGGGACTGTCATATGAGGAAAGATAGAAAAGACTAGGCTTGTATTCACTGGAGTTTAGAAGGATGAGGGGGGGGGGGGATCTTATAGAAACTTATAAAATTATAAAAGGACTGGATAAGCTAGATGCAGGAAAAAGTTCTCCATGTTAGGCGAGTCCAGAACCAGGGGCCACAGTCTTAGAATAAAGGGGAGGTCATTTAAGACTGAGGTGAGAGAACTTTTTCACCCAGTTGTGAATTTATGGAATTCCCTGCCACAGAGGGCAGTGGAGGCCAAATCACTGGATGGATTTAAGAGAGAGTTGGATAGAGCTCCAGGGGCTAGTGGAGTCGAGGGATATGGGGAGAAGGCAGGCATGGGTTATTGATAGGGAATGATCAGCCATGACTTTAAACTAGAATGGTTGGGGGGAGGGACTCAAATAGAGAATGCTATTAGACAGTGTGTGAGGCAGGAGGCATAGAAGGAAAGCACTAAGACCCAACATGTAGGGGGGAAAGAAGAAAACAATAATAAACAGAGAATAAGAGGTGGTAGGGTTCTTAAATGGGTGAGCAGAGAAACTGAGGGTGTAAAATGCGGGCGGAAGCAATAGGTAGCAAGGTGAAAAGTAAAAGTGGAAGGCAGACAAATCCAGGGCAAAAATCAAAAAGGGCCACTTTTCAACATAATTGTGTAAGGGGTAAGAGCGTTGTAAAAACAAGCCTGAAGGCTTTGTGTCTCAATGCAAGGAGCATTCGTAATAAGGTAGATGAGTTGAACGTGCAGATACCAAATAATGATTATGATATAGTTGGGAACACGGAGACATGGCTCCAGGGTGACCTAGGCTGGGAGCTGAACATCCAGGGATATTCAATATTCAGGAGGGATAGAGAGAAAGGAAAAGGAGGTGGGGTAGCGTTGCTGGTTAGAGAGGAGATTAACACAGTGGAAAGGAAGGACATTAGCTTGGAGGATGTGGAATCGGTATGGGTAGAGCTGCGAAACACCAAGGGGCAGAAAACGCTGGTGGGTGTTGTGTACAGGCCACCTAGCAGTAGTAGTGAAGTTGGGGATGGCATCAAACAGGAAATTAGAAATGCATGCAACAAAGGCAAAACAGTTATAATGGGTGACTTCAATCTACATATAGATTGGGTGAATCAAATTGGCAGGGGTGCTGAGGAAGAGGATTTCTTGGAATGTATGCGAGATAGTTATCTAAACCAACATGTTGAGGAACCAACGAGAGAGCAGGCTATTCTAGACTAGGTATTGAGTAATGAGGAAGGGTTAGTTAGCAGTCTTGTTGTGTGTGCCCCCTTGGGCAAGAGTGACCATAATATGGTTGAGTTCTTCATTAGGATGGAGAGTGACATTGTTAATTCAGAAACAATGGTCCTGAACTTAAAGAAAGGTAACTTTGAGGGTATGAGACGTGAATTGGCCAAGATTGACTGGCAATTAGTTCTAAAAGGGTTGACTGTGGATATGCAATGGAAGGCATTTAAACACTGCATGGATGAACTACAAAAATTGTTCATCCCAGTTTGGCAAAAGAATAAATCAGGGAAGGTAGTTCATCCGTGGATAACCAGGGAAATCGGGGATAGTATCAAAGCAAAAGATGATGCGTACAAATTAGCCAGAAAAAGCAGCATACCAGAGGACTGGGAGAAATTCAGAGACCAGCAGAGGAGGACAAAGGGCTTAATTAGGAAAGGGAAAATAGATTATGAAAGGAAACTGGCAGGGAACATAAAAACTGACTGCAAATGTTTTTATAGATATGTGAAGAGAAAGAGATTGGTTAAAACAAATGTAGGTCCCTTGCAGTCGGAAACGGGTGAATTGATCATGGGGAACAAGGATATGGCGGACCAATTGAATAACTACTTTGGTTCCGTCTTCACTAAGGAAGACATAAATAATCTGCCGGAAATAGCAGGGGGCCGCGGGTCACAGGAGATGGAGGAACTGAGTGAAATCCAGGTTAGCCGGGAAGTGGTGTTGGGTAAATTGAATGGATTAAAGGCCGATAAATCACCAGGGCCAGATAGACTGCATCCCAGAGTACTTAAGGAAGTAGCTCCAGAAATAGTGGATGCATTAGTGATAATTTTTAAAAACTCTTTAGATTCTGGAGTAGTTCCTGAGGATTGGAGGGTAGCAAACGTAACCCCACTTTTTAAGAAGGGAGGGAGAGAGAAAACGGGGAATTACAGACCAGTTAGTCTAACATCGGTAGTGGGGAAACTGCTAGAGTCAGTTATTAAAGATGGGATAGCAGCACATTTGGAAAGTGGTGAAATCATTGGACAAAGTCAGCATGGATTTACGAAAGGTAAATCGTGTCTGACGAATCTTATAGAATTTTTCGAGGATGTAACGAGTAGAGTGGATAGGGGAGAACCAGTGGATGTGTTGTATCTGGACTTTCAGAAGGCTTTTGACAAGGTACCACATAAGAGATTAGGATACAAACTTAAATCACACGGTATTGGCGGTTCAGTATTGATGTGGATAGAGAACTGGCTGGCAAACAGGAAGCAAAGAGTAGGAGTAAACGGGTCCTTTTCACAATGGCAGGCAGTGACTAGTTGGGTACCGCAAGGCTCAGTGCTGGGACCCCAGCTATTTACAATTTATATTAATGATCTGGACGAGGGAATTGAAAGCAACATCTCCAAGTTTGCGGATGACACTAAGGTCGGGGGCAGTGTTAGCTGTGAGGAGGATGCTAGGAGACTGCAAGGTGACTTGGATAGGCTGGGTGAGTGGGCAAATGTTTGGCAGATGCAGTATAATGTGGATAAATGTGAGGTTATCCACTTTGGTGGCAAAAACGGGAAGGCAGACTATTATCTAAATGGTGGCCGATTAGGAAATGGGGAGATGCAGCGAGACCTGGGTGTCATGGTACACCAGTCATTGAAAGTAGGCATGCAGGTGCAGCAGGCAGTGAAGAAAGCGAATGGTATGTTGGCTTTCATAGCAAGAGGATTTGAGTATAGGAGCAGGGAGGTTCTACTGCAGTTGTACAGGGTCTTGGTGAGACCACACCTGGAGTATTGCGTACAGTTTTGGTCTCCAAATCTGAGGAAGGACATTATAGCCATAGAGGGAGTGCAGAGAAGGTTCACCAGACTGATTCCTGGGATGTCAGGACTTTCATATGAAGAAAGATTGGATAGACTTGGCTTATACTTGCTAGAATTTAGGAGATTGAGAGGGGATCTTATAGAAACGTACAAAATTCTTATGGGGTTGGACAGGCTAGATGCAGGAAGTTTGTTCCCGATGTTGGGGAAGTCCAGGACGAGGGGTCACAGCTTAAGGATAAGGGGGAAATCCTTTAAGACCGAGATGAGGAAAAACGTTTTCACACAGAGTGGTGAATCTCTGGAACTCTCTGCCACAGAAGGTAGTTGAGGCCAGTTCATTGGCTATATTTAAGAGGGAGTTAGATGTGGCCCTTGTGGCTAAGGGGATCAGGGGGTATGGAGAGAAGGCAGGTATGGGATACTGATTTGGATGATCAGCCATGATCATATTGAATGGCGGTGCAGGCTCGAAGGGCCGAATGGCCTACTCCTGCACCTATTTTCTATGTATCTATGTATATGATCACAATGAATGGTGTTGCTGGCTCGAAGGGCCGAATGTACTCCTGCACCTATTTTCTATGTTACTAAGTTACTCCCGCACTTTGTCTAATTGTAGAGAAGGAAGTTGGAACATTTCAAACATTAAAATGTTATGTTAATTTGATTTTTCAGCATCAAGTGTACCTGGATTTGGTCTTTATGGATGTCATAGGAAGGTAAGGTACCTATTTCTAACTCTCTTCAATTTAATGGAATAATTGTGTTACATTATTGATGGCTGTTCCAAATTTGTTTCTTCAACATCGAGGAGCTCGCAGTCTCTGGTAGAGACCGATGTCGGGAAGCTCCAAAGAACGCAAAAGGTTCGACTAGACCCCGAGTGAGCTGTGATTGAACCACCCGATGCAGGACCCCCGACACAGACGGCCCGACCGCCGGCTACAGGAGTCCCGTCAACAGAAGGCTCGAGGCCCCAGACCATGGGAGACCAAAGAAGGAAAGAGTTTGAACTTTGTGTTCTGTTGTTTTTTATTGGTATGAGTGGATGGTAAATGATATTCCTTGTGTTGCAAACATAAATTTTTTGCAACACGTGCCACCCCATGCTTCAATCGTGAGTAAATACAGTGCTGGAGGAACTTGGTGGGTTTGACAACCTCTGAAGAAATGGACAGATGACTAATTGGGTCGGGAGCTCTCAGTCTGAAATATGGGGGAGAGCTGGAAATGAGGTGGGGGTTGGGCACTGCCTGACAAGTGATGGGTGGATTACAGGTGATTGGGTGATGGGCAAATGGATCGAGTAAGTGCCAAAGGCTGAAGGTGAAAGTGATAAAACATGTTGGATAAGGACAAGAACAAGAACTGAAATGTAAAACCAGTGTGAGATGGGGTTGGAAGGTAAAAGGGAAATGTGGACAAGGAGTTGAGAGATGAGCATACTTCCCTTCATTAACTAAGTAATAACTAAATAATAATAATAACTAAATAATAATAATAACTAAATAATAATAATAACTAAATAATAATAATAACTTAATAATAATACCAACTAAATAATAATACCAACTAAATAGTAATACCAACTAACTAGTCCTTTCTTGTATGCTCATCTCTCAAACAGTCCCATATTCCCTCTCTCTCTCTTCCACCCATCTCTCTCCTAGTTTCATATTTCTGTTATCTCCTTATTTGGCATTTTGTCCCACTCACCTTGAGCCTTTGGCACTCACTCCATCGAAATGCTAATCACGCCTCACATGTACCACCTATTTACTTGCTGGCTTTGTCCTGCGTGCCTCTGCCAATTTTCACTCTCTTTCATCAGTCTGAGGTAGGTTGCTGACCTGAGATGTCATCTGTCCATTCCACTTGCAGTCAGGCAGATTGTGCCTGAGCAGGTGAATGCCTCCAGCACTTTGTCTTTGGACAGAGCCATGTTCCCCGGTTGTAGTTGGCTCCTGTTACAGGGAGTGTGGAGTTTAATATTTTTGACTGAAGCTCTGGGGGATTGGGTTTTCCAGGTATTTTTAACCATCGACACCACTGGATGTTTGTTTATATCTAACGTTCAAATGTCCACGTGAAGAGTAAGGTATCGGGCAACAAGGTTGGGAGAACACTTGTGAAATATAATGGGTATTTGATGTAACTGGGGTGTTGCTGTGCTTGTAAATTGTGTCAGTGCTGGAGCAACTCGATGGGTGCAGCAACATCGCTGGAGAACCTGTATTGGTAATTCTGGGTAGGGACTCTCCAGACATTAATTTCTTAAGGTAGTCTAAATATATTCGACTACCTTAATATTTGTCCAATCTGTAGGAGTCCTGACTGCAGAGACACAATGGTCCTGGTTGGAGATACATGTCAAGGCATTGTCCACATGTCCCAAGTGTTTTACCTTGAGGACTAGAATCTTCTCACCCAGGACTGTCCGACCCACTGATTTACTCCCACACTTTGTCTAATTGTAGAGAAGGAAGTTGGAACATTTCTATCATTAAAATGTTATGTTAATTAGATTTTTCAGCATCGTCCACCTGGATTTGGTCTTTATGGATGTCATAGGAAGGTAAGGCACTTATTTCTAACCCTCTTAAGTTTTTTTTTTTTTTTTAATTTTTATTTATTAGAAGTACATTACATTACAACCACATACATTAATACTCGTCATTTATATCTTCTTACAATTAATGTACTCCCTTTATTTATTTTTTTACACTAGAAAAAGAAAAGATTGAAAGAAAGAAGAAAGTGAAGGAAAAAGTGCAAGTGTAGAAAAGTGTAGAAAATGTAACAACAAAAAAGGACGAAGACCCTATAAGAGCGAAATTAAAAACAAAAAGAAAAAGAGTTAAGAAATAGGCCCTAAGAAAAGAAAAGAGAAAGAGAAAAAAAGAGAAACAAATGTTTTTTTTGAGCATCACGTAAATAGGACATACCAACTCTTCAACTATCATCCCCCCCTTACCTGACCTCAATTTTTTATTTTTTTAAAGTACTTTTGCACCCTATGTTTGTAATAATTCTATAAATGCAGACCACGTCAGGTGGAAGTGATCTGGTTTACCTGCTAGGAGGAGTCTTATCTCTTCTAGGTGTAATGTTTCAAACATATTTGAAATCCACATATTTATAGTTGGTATTGGAGCCTTCTTCCAAAATTTTAGAATTAGCTTTTTTCCAGTTATTAACCCATAGTCCATTAATTTCTTTTGAAACACATTTAGTTCTGGATCATCTTCCGTTATTCCGAAGATAATCCATTCTGCTTTGGGTATCAGTCTTGTTTTAAATAACTTTGTAAAGATCTCAAAAACTTCATTCCAAAATTTTTGAATTTTTGTACAGAAGACAAATGAGTGCGCTATAGTTGCTTCTTGGGATTGACATTTATCACAAATAGATGATACGTTTGGGAAAATTTTATGAATTTAAGTTTAATGGGATAAATGTGTTACATTATTGATGGCTGTTCCCAATTTGTTTCTTCAACATCGAGGAGCTCGCAGTCTCTGGTAAAGACCGATGTCGTGAAGCTCCAAAGAATGCAAAAGATTCGACTAGACCCCGAGTGAGCTGTGATTCAACCCCCCGATGCAGGACCCCCGACACGGACGGCCCGACCGTGGGCTACGGGAGTCAAGATTGTCCCGTCAATGGAAGGCTCGAGGCACCAGACCAAAGAAGGGAAGAGTTTGAACTTTGTGTTCTGTTGCTTTTTATTGGTATGAGTGTATGGTAAATGAAATTCCTCGTGTTGCAAAGCATACTTTTTTTCCAACATGGGCCACCCCATGCTTGAATCGTGAGTAAATACACAGTGCTGGAGGAACTTGGTGGGTTTGACAACCTCTGAAGAAATGGGCAGATGACTCATTGGGTCCGGAGCTCTCAGTCTGAAATACGGGGGAGAGCTGGAAATGAGGTGGGGGTTGGGCACTGCCTGACAAGTGATGGGTGGATTACAGGTGAGTGGGTGATGGGCAAATGGATGGAGAAAATGCCAAAGGCTGAAGATGGAAGTGATCAAACGTGTTGGATAAGGACAAGAACTGTGAAATGTAAAACCAGGGTGAGGTGGGGTTGGAAGGTAAAAGGGAAATATGGGACAGTTGAGAGATGAGCATACTTCCCTTCATTAACTAAGTAACAATAATAACTAAAAAATAGTAATAACTAAATAATAATAATAACAATAATGATAAGAACTAAATAATAATAATAACAATAATGGTAAGAACTAAATAATGATAAGAACTAAATGATAAGAACTAAATAATACCAAGTAACTAGTCCTTTCTTGTACGCTCATCTCTCAAACAGTTCCATATTCCTTCTCTCCCTTCCACCCATATCTCTCCTAGTTTCATTGTTCTCTCCTTATTTGGCATTTTGAGCCTTTGGCACTCACTCCATCCATATGCTAATCACGCCTCACATGTACCACCAATTTACTTGCTGACTTTGTCCTGCATGCCTCTGCCTCTTTTCACTCTCTTTCATCAGTCTGAGGAAGGTTGCTGACCTGAGATGTCATCTGTCCATTCCACTTGCAGTCAGGCAGATTGTGCCTGAACTGCTGAATGCCTCCAGCACTTTGTCTTTGGACAGAGCCATATTGCCTGTTTGTAGTTGGCTCCTGTTTCAGGGAATGTAGAGTTTAATATTTTTGACAAACTCTGGGGTGTTGGGTTTTTCTAGGAATTTTATAACCATCTCGACAACACTAAATGTTTGTTTATATCTAACGTTTAAATGTCCACATGAAGAGTAATGCATCGGGCAACAAGTTTGCGAGAACACTTGTGAAATATATTGGGTATTTGATGTGCTTGTAAATTGTGTCAGTGCTGGAGCAACTCGATGGGTACAGCAACATCGCTGGAGAACATGGATTGGTAATTCTGGGTTGGGACTCTTCAGACCTTAAACTCTTCAGGTAGTATAAATATATTCAACTACCTTAATATTGGTCCAATCTGTAGGAGTCCTGACTGCAGAGACACAATGGTCCTGGTTGGAGATACATCTCCAGGCATTGTCCACATGTCCACATAAAACAAGGTATTCTGGTTTTACCTTGAGGACTAGAATCTTCTCACTGAGGATTGTCCGACCCACTAAGTTACTCCCGCACTTTGTCTAATTGTAGAGAAGGAAGTTGGAACATTTCAAACATTAAAATGTTATGTTAATTTGATTTTTCAGCATCAAGTGTACCTGGATTTGGTCTATATGGATGTCCTAGGAAGGTAAGGTACCTATTTCTAACCCTCTTCAGTTTAATGGAATCATTGTGTTACATTATTGATGGCTGTTCCAAATTTGTTTCTTAGTTACGTTTTCTGACCTATGGACCTATCTCCTAAGTTGTATTATTGATAGTTTATCTTACTTTTCTAATTTCTTCTTTATTTCTTTATTTTCCTTGTCTATAAATTTAAATAAATAATTAGAGGCAACGTTAATATGTAACCGATAAAGGAGGACCCACTACTTTGGTAACTGGGTACCCGGAACCATGGATACTTAATATGAAATCGTTATACAAAGTTTGTATTGGGTTGGACTATGATATGCAGATACCTCTAATAAAACAAATTAAAACATCAAAATTGTTTCTTCAACATCGAGGAACTCGCAGTCTCTGGTAGGAATTGGAAGTGACCGAGTGAGATACGGTGGAACCAAAGACTCACAGTTAACCCTGAAATGTGATGGTTATTGAATCGTCAGATTAACAAGTATTGAGACGTTAACCGAGACCAAGGTACCCCCATATCTCACAGAAAGTCCGCCTTAGACTGGTTGTTAAGAGAGGAAATCCTCCACGCGAAGGTCAGGAATTGAAGTGACCGAGTGAGATACGGCAGAACCAAGGACTCATGGTTAACCCTGAACTATTGGTGTGTAATAATATAAGTATAAAAAAAAGGGGTAATGGTATGGACACCAGTTGTCACCCGGACTGTTTCTTGCATCCAGAAATGCATTATTCGACCTTCAGGCGTATGTCGGGAAGGGGGTTCCAAGGATATGGGTGTGTTATCAAGGGCCCAGAGTGTAATATGGAAAAAGGATAAAAAAAGAAATTATAAAAAGGCCATTCAGTTGTGGATCGATCATTGTAATGGAGAAAAGGCACGGTCATTAACGGCCAGTTGGCAGAGTAATGCCTTGAAACTAGGAATACCCCTGACCGAGGGAGGTCAGGAGAAATCGGTGACCGTATTAAAACAGGAATGTAGGCATGCTAAGGAAAGTGAGGATCGTCAGGAGAGAGGGAGACAAAATAAGGCCTAGGTAGATAAAGTTGGTGCTGGCATAGATTTGGGAGGTGATGACGAGGGTTTGGGTTTTGGTTTTGGTTTGGGTTAGGGTTAGGGTTTTTTGCAACACGAGCCACCCCATGCTTGAATTGTGAGTAAATACACAGTGCTGGAGGAACTTGGTGGGTTTGACAACCTCTGAAGAAATGGGCAGATGACTCATTGGGTCCGGAGCTCTCAGTCTGAAATACGGGGGAGAGCTGGAAATGAGGTGGGGGTTGGGCACTGCCTGACAAGTGATGGGTGGATTACAGGTGAGTGGGTGATGGGCAAATGGATGGAGAAAATGCCAAAGGCTGAAGGTGGAAGTGATCAAACGTGTTGGATAAGGACAAGAACTGTGAAATGTAAAACCAGGGTGAGGTGGGGTTGGAAGGTAAAAGGGAAATATGGGCCAGTTGAGAGATGAGCATATGTCCCTTCATTAACTAAGTAACAATAATAACTAAAAACTAGTAATAACTAAATAATAATAATAACAATAATGATAAGAACTAAATAATAATAATAACAATAATGGTAAGAACTAAATAATAAGAACTAAATAATACCAAGTAACTAGTCCTTTCTTGTACGCTCATCTCTCAAACAGTTCCATATTCCCTCTCTCCCTTCCACCCATATCTCTCCCAGTTTCATTGTTCTCTCCTTATTTGGCATTTTGAGCCTTTGGCACTCACTCCATCCATATGCTAATCACACCTCACATGTACCACCTATTTACTTGCTGACTTTGTCCTGCGTGCCTCTGCCTCTTTTCACTCTCTCATCAGTCTGAGGTAGGTTGCTGACCTGAGATGTCATCTGTCCATTCCACTTGCAGTCATGCAGATTGTGCCTGAAATGCTGAATGCTGTCTTTGGACAGAGCCATATTCCCTGGTACGGCTCCCGTTTCAGGGAATGTAGAGTTTAATATTTTTGACTGAAACTCTGGGGTGTTGGGTTTTTCTAGGAATTTTCTAACCATCTCGACAACACTAAATGTTTGTTTATATCTAACGTTTAAATGTCCACATGAAGAGTGGGGTTAGAGTCGTTAGGGGTTAGAGTCGTTAGGGGTTAGAGTCGTTAGGGGTTAGAGTCGTTAGGGGTTAGAGTCGTTAGGGGTTAGAGTCGTTAGGGGTTAGAGTCGTTAGGGGTTAGAGTCGTTAGGGGTTAGAGTCGTTAGGGGTTAGAGTCGTTAGGGGTTAGAGTCGTTAGGGGTTAGAGTCGTTAGGGGTTAGAGTCGTTAGGGGTTAGAGTCGTTAGGGGTTAGAGTCGTTAGGGGTTAGAGTCGTTAGGGGTTAGAGTCGTTAGGGGTTAGAGTCGTTAGGGGTTAGAGTCGTTAGGGGTTAGAGTCGTTAGGGGTTAGAGTCGTTAGGGGTTAGAGTCGTTAGGGGTTAGAGTCGTTAGGGGTTAGAGTCGTTAGGGGTTAGAGTCGTTAGGGGTTAGAGTCGTTAGGGGTTAGAGTCGTTAGGGGTTAGAGTCGTTAGGGGTTAGAGTCGTTAGGGGTTAGAGTCGTTAGGGGTTAGAGTCGTTAGGGGTTAGAGTCGTTAGGGGTTAGAGTCGTTAGGGGTTAGAGTCGTTAGGGGTTAGAGTCGTTAGGGGTTAGAGTCGTTAGGGGTTAGAGTCGTTAGGGGTTAGAGTCGTTAGGGGTTAGAGTCGTTAGGGGTTAGAGTCGTTAGGGGTTAGAGTCGTTAGGGGTTAGAGTCGTTAGGGGTTAGAGTCGTTAGGGGTTAGAGTCGTTAGGGGTTAGAGTCGTTAGGGGTTAGAGTCGTTAGGGGTTAGAGTCGTTAGGGGTTAGAGTCGTTAGGGGTTAGAGTCGTTAGGGGTTAGAGTCGTTAGGGGTTAGAGTCGTTAGGGGTTAGAGTCGTTAGGGGTTAGAGTCGTTAGGGGTTAGAGTCGTTAGGGGTTAGAGTCGTTAGGGGTTAGAGTCGTTAGGGGTTAGAGTCGTTAGGGGTTAGAGTCGTTAGGGGTTAGAGTCGTTAGGGGTTAGAGTCGTTAGGGGTTAGAGTCGTTAGGGGTTAGAGTCGTTAGGGGTTAGAGTCGTTAGGGGTTAGAGTCGTTAGGGGTTAGGGTCGTTAGGGGTTAGGGTCGTTAGGGGTTAGGGTCGTTAGGGGTTAGGGTCGTTAGGGGTTAGGGTCGTTAGGGGTTAGGGTCGTTAGGGGTTAGGGTCGTTAGGGGTTAGGGTCGTTAGGGGTTAGGGTCGTTAGGGGTTAGGGTCGTTAGGGGTTAGGGTCGTTAGGGGTTAGGGTCGTTAGGGGTTAGGGTCGTTAGGGGTTAGGGTCGTTAGGGGTTAGGGTCGTTAGGGGTTAGGGTCGTTAGGGGTTAGGGTCGTTAGGGGTTAGGGTCGTTAGGGGTTAGGGTCGTTAGGGGTTAGGGTCGTTAGGGGTTAGGGTCGTTAGGGGTTAGGGTCGTTAGGGGTTAGGGTCGTTAGGGGTTAGGGTCGTTAGGGGTTAGGGTCGTTAGGGGTTAGGGTCGTTAGGGGTTAGGGTCGTTAGGGGTTAGGGTCGTTAGGGGTTAGGGTCGTTAGGGGTTAGGGTCGTTAGGGGTTAGGGTCGTTAGGGGTTAGGGTCGTTAGGGGTTAGGGTCGTTAGGGGTTAGGGTCGTTAGGGGTTAGGGTCGTTAGGGGTTAGGGTCGTTAGGGGTTAGGGTCGTTAGGGGTTAGGGTCGTTAGGGGTTAGGG
>JAXLNO010002851.1:0-26215 GCA_038087875.1 Malacoraja senta | reverse complement strand
GTTTAAAAATATCACCTATATTATCCATACTTTAGAGAATTGCCAATGCTACATATAGACCTGCATGAAAGTTTCATTTCATAGCTTCCAAACTCCATTCTCCTTGTCCTTGCTCCACATTACGGGACGCTGATAAGCTTATGATCATGGTTCTTAAGTGAACCAGAAAGTGAATAGTAAAACTAGACACCAAATGCTGAAGTAGGGTCCTGACTTGAAACATCACCTGTCAATTTTCACCAGAGATGCTGCATAATTCCTTGTGATACTCCAGCATTTTGTGTCTATCTTTGATATAAACCAGCATTTGCATATGAATGAATCCTTTTTATTACAGAGTGTGAACAGGTTCACCATTCTTGACACACTGATCAAGCGATTCTTTTCGGTAATTTTACGAAGAGAAACAAAAATCTCCAAAGGAAATGTTTTAAGTGCACTATCTTCAAGAAAGTATTTTTCCCTTATTGCTCACAATAACATCTTGAAAAGTGTTGCTTAATTCCTGAAGGGTCCAGAGTAATACTGAACAGCAAGCAATAATTATCTCAGAAGACTTGGCCTCAACTCTCCACATCTGCGCATACAAGGTCCCAGGTTCCAACGTTTCACACTGTGCAGATTACATAATTGACTCTGTAATGATTAATTTAAACATCCAAACATGGAGATATTCTATTTCCCAAGTGAGAAAATTAAATTTACAACTAAACATTGCAATGAGCTTTAAAAGCTTAGTGTTCATCTGGTAAAGGTGTCCCTGAGCCAAATCCTGTACAGCTGCCTTGAACCACAGTTTATAAACTCATTGTACATTGTGTGCTTGGATTTCATTCCAACCTGTGGCCTGAGTTGGTTCAGCAGCAGCAGCAGTGAACCAGCTACGTGAATAATTGCAGTCAAATCCATGCAGAAATCTAAAATCTGTGGAATGGTTCAGCTACTCCATTGCTGAATTAACTCCAGATGAATGAGTGAACTAATTGTTACCTGGTCACTTTAATTTCCCCTGTGGAAAACGACTCTATCTTACTTTATAAGCGTATTAACCCGCCATGAACAGGTTTTAACATGTACCAACAGATCTGAGAGAATAAAAAATAATTACCATTCCCTTTTTTTTTGGGGGGGGGATTTGATAATGAGGAGCATGATAAAATAATCCGGCCAGTTCAATTTACGTTTTCAGCTTTGATTGATTTGGATGCTTGTTCAGAATCTGAGTCCCCTCCATAAACTTCAGTGGGTGACACTTCAAATATAGTAATAAGGAAGTGCTACACTGTTGGAGATTCTGCCTTTCTGATGCAATTTGAGAAGATCACAACCAACACTGAGTGGGATAGCATTACCAACCTGATGGGAATAGAGTCAGAGATTCATAATGCATGGAAAGAGGCCCAAACATGAATCACACAAAGTTTGTCTGCAATAAAAACAGAAAGGTTAATGGCCTGCTCTGATGGCAGCTGAACTGAGGTGGGTAAGGTCAGGCAGGACGGAACTAAGTAATAAGTAAAGGATGGCCAATATCTGAAGGATATTGTGTCTCAGGGTTCGGTGCCAATTCCTCTTGGGAGGAATCTGATCTGAACCACCTGATACAGGGTCCCGACCTAAAACATGAGCCATCCCTTCACCTCCACAGCTGCTGTTTGATCCACAGACTTCCTAGACCAAAGAAGATAGACAAAAAATGCTGGAGTAACTCAGTGGGTCAGGCAACATCTCTGGAGCAAAGGAATAGTTGGTGTTTCGAGTCGAGATCCTTCTTCAGAGCTGAAACGTCACCTATTCCTTTTCTCCAGAGATGCTGCCTGACACGCTGAGTTACTTCAGCATTTTGTGTCTATCTTCAGTGTAATCTGCAGTTCCTCCCTACACATTTTGTGAGTTCCTACAACAGATTCCATCATCTATATAATTCTATTGCTTTCAGGTTAGAACCAATTACGATAGTGAGTAGGATGTTGTCGCATTTTTGTTGACATATCCTCTCCTGTAAAATATGCCCTGTGCATTGGAGTGTGCTTTGACTGAATTTCACTGAGTGCAGTGTTGTTCATGGAC
The DNA here is from genome assembly GCA_038087875.1 of Malacoraja senta. NCBI lineage: Eukaryota > Metazoa > Chordata > Chondrichthyes > Rajiformes > Rajidae > Malacoraja > Malacoraja senta. Next base: position 24,145 of record JAXLNO010002851.1, on the reverse strand, counting down.
TTCCTTCGGATTAATTGGCTTTGTTACGCCAAGTTTAAATCTCTTAAAGAAAAGATCTAAGGAACACACACGGTGAGGATTTCTGCAAATTGCAGATGAAAGCAATATTACTAATCCATCAGTCCAAAGGATGATTAGATTTTCAAACCAAAGTAATTTGGACATGTGTTGTATTTCTCATCTTGATTTGAAAATGTACATCCATCAAGATAATTACTTTCCACGTAATCATTCTGAATGATATTGTGCCTCAGGGTTCGGTGCTGGACCAATTACTGTTTGTCATCTCCATCAATGATTTGGATGTGAATGGACATGGCAAGATTAGCAAGTTTGCAGATGATACAAAAGTGGGTGATTTTTCAAATAGTGAATATAGTTGTCAAAAATTGCAGCAGGATCTTGATTAGTTGGCCCAGGTGGGCTGTGGAATGGTTGATGGAATTTAATACAGAGAAATGTGAAGTGTTGCATTTTGGAAAGTCTAACATGGACATGATCTACACAGTGAATAGAAACATAGAAACATAGAAACATAGAAAATAGGTACAGGAGTAGGCCATTCGGCCCTTCGAGCCTGCACCGCCATTCAATATGATCATGGCTGATCATCCAACTCCGTATCCTGTACCTGCCTTCTCTTCATACCCCCTGATCCCTTTAGCCAGAAGGGCCACATCTAACTCCCTCTTAAATATAGCCAATGAACTGGCCTCAACTACCTTCTGTGGCAGAGAATTCCACAGATTCACCACTCTCTGTGTGAAAAATGATTTTCTCATCTCGGTCCTAAAAGACTTCCCCTTTATCCTTAAACTGTGACCCCTTGTTCTGGACTTCCCCAACATCGGGAATAATCTTCCTGCATCTAGCCTGTCCAACTCCTTAAGAATTTTGCAAGTTTCTATAAGATCCCCCCTCAATCTTCTAAATTCTAGTGAGTACAAGCCGAGTCTATCCAGTCTTTCTTCATATGAAAGTCCTGACATCCCAGGAATCAGTCTGGTGAACCTTCTCTGTACTCCCTCTATTGCAAGAATGTCTTTCCTCAGATTAGGAGACCAAAACTGTATGCAATACTCCAGGTGTGGTCTCACCAAGACCCTGTACAACTGCAGTAGTACCTCCCTGCTCTTATACTCAAATCCTTTTGCTATGAATGCTAACATACCATTCGCTTTCTTCACTGCCTGCTGCACCTGCACGCCTACTTTCAATGACTGGTGTACCATGACACCCAGGTCTCCTTGCATCTCCCCTTTTCCTAATCGGCCACCATTCAGATAATAGTCTTCTTTCCTGTTTTTGCCACCAAAGTGGATAACCTCACATTTATCCACAGTATACTGAATCTGCCATGCATTTGCCCACTCACCCAACCTATCCAAGTCACCTTGCAGCCTCCTAGCATCCTCCTCACAGCTAACACTGCCCCCCCAGCTTCGTGTCATCCGCAAACTTGGAGATGTTGCATTCAATTCCCTCATCCATATCATTAATATATTTGTAAATAGCTGGGGTCCCAGCACTGAGCCTTGCGGTATCCCACTAGTCACTGCCTGCCATTCTGAAAAGGACCCGTTTATTCCTACTCTTTGCTTCCTGTCTGCCAGCCAGTTCTCTATCCACATCAATACTGAACCCCCAATACCGTGTGCTTTAAGTTTGCATACTAATCTCTTATGTGGGACCTTGTCGAAACCCTTCTGAAAGTCCAGATATAACACATCCACTGGTTCTCCCTTATCCACTCTACTAGTTATATCCTCGAAAAATTCTATAAGATTCGTCAGACATGATTTACCTTTCATAAATCCATGCTGACTTTGTCCAATGAATTCACCACTTTCCAAATGTGTTGCTATCCCATATTTAATAACTGACTAGCATTTTCCCCACTACCGATGTTAAACTAACTGGACTGTAATTCCCCGTTTTCTCTCTCCCTCCCTTTTTAAAAAGTGGGGTTACATTAGCTACCCTCCAATCCTCAGGAACTACTCCAGAATGGCAGGGCTCTGGGGAGTATGATAGAGCAGAGGGATCTAGGAGTACTGATACATAGTTTGCTGAAGATGGAATCACAGGTAGATAGGGTGGTCCGAGTTTTGAGTATAGAAGTTGGGAGATCATGTTGCAGTTATATAAGACGTTGGTGAGGCCATATTTATAGTATTGTGTTCAGTTCTGAGCACCAGATTATAGCAAAGAAGTTGTCAATTTGGAAAGGGTACAGAGAAGGTTTACGAGGATGTTGCCAGGACTCTAGGGTATGAGGTACAGGGAGAGGTTGAGCAGGCTGGACTCTTCCTTGGAGCGCAGGAAGATGAGGGCTGATCTTATGGAGGTGTATAAAGTCATGAGAGGAAAAGATTGGGTCGATGCACAGAGTAGGTGAATCAAGATTGAGTCGCTTGCCCAGAGTAGGTGAATCAAGAACCAGAGGATATATTTTTAAAGTGAAGCGGAAAAGATTTAATAGGAATCTGAGGGATAACCTTTTCACACAAAGGGTGGTGGGTGTCTGGAACAAGCTACCAGAAGAGATAATTGAGATGTTTATGAAAAAAAATAGACAGCTACATCATGGAGAGGACAGGTTTAGAGGGATATGGGCCAAATGCAGGTGGGACTTGTGGGACATGTTGGTTGGTGTGGGCAGGTTAGGAGAAAGGACCTGTTTCCACACTGTATGACTGACTATGCGATTCTAATAGTAAAATTAATGTAGAATAACACCCTGCGTTGCTTCAAGGGGTGGTCCACAAGCTCTGAAAAATCTTTGACAAAAATCAAAAACTCCTCTACAATTGTCAATTTAAAATGCGTATTTGACTGATTTCATTTTAATTTGGATTTATTTCCCAACAGCAACCGTGGTGGATAATTAGGCCTTATCCACTGGAGTATTGTGGCTCAGGGTGGATGATGGATCAGACATTTGTTTGGGATCATGCACTTGCGGGGAGTGGGTGGAGGGCAGTGGGCTGTCCACTCACATTAGACAGTTCCAAGCAGCTTCTTAGCTTCTCGAAGCAGCAATGCAAAAAATATACCTTTGGAGAATAAAAATAAAAATCAATAAACTATACTTGCTGTGAATCTGAAAGGAAAACATTAACACTGTCCTTTTCATGAATGTGGCCTGACTACTGGGGAGGTAGACTTTACTTTAGACTTTAGACTTTATAGATACAGTACGGAAACAGGCCGTTCAGCCCACCAAGTCTGTACTAACCAGCAATCACCCATACACTAAAGGTATCCTACGCACTGGGGACAATTGACTATTTTACCAAAGCCAATTAACCTACAAACCTGTACGTCTTTGGAGTGTGGGGAGAAATCCAACCCCTGTGGCGGGGACTGGCAGGAGTCCAGCCCAAAACTAGTCGGACACAAGTGTGTGCTCTAGACGTGTTTATTCTTCTGCATACAGCTCCCTACTCCTCAGCTGACACGGGCGTTGCCCGGCCTTAAATAATAACTCTGATAATGACCCCGTGACTCGCGCCTCCCCCACCAAGACGCCGCCCTCTATAGCCGATGGTTCGTCGTGACCTTGGGTTGCTATCAGGTGCCGCCACATGACCCCCCCCCCAGAACCAGAGGCACGGAACCGCACAGGACGTCGCACGAGGCGGCCCGAACGCGTAGATACAATCCCGCGCCCCGGGAACTTGCTCGGTTCGGGAGAATCTCCGGGAGCCCGGGACGGTAGACGCCCACGACGGGGAGGTTGAGCCACATGGACTGGCTCGCTCAGGTCCAAGTGGGCCGGTTTCAAACGAGCCACAGACACCGTTTCACGCCAGCCTCCCATGTCCAAATCGAATGTAGTAGGCCCGTGCCGCAGCACGCGAAAGGGACCTTCATACGGGCGCTGCAAGGGTGACTTGTGGGAGTCACGGTGAAGAAAAACGTACGGGCAGCCCACAAGCGGCAGTGGCACATGGGAATGGGGCCACTCCATGACGCGACGTTGGGATGGGAGATAGGGCGTCGACCCTCTCCCGCAAGCGGATCAGCACCGATGACGGGGGTTCCTGGGAACCATCAGCAGCAGGGACAAACATCCGGGGGCGGTGAGCAGAGCACCATATACCAACTCCGAGGAGGATGGTGACAGATCCTCCTTGGGGGCCGTCCGAATCCCCAACAGGACCCACGGCAACTCGTCCATCCACCCAGGGCCTGTGACTCGAGCCTTCAGGGTGGCCTTCAGATAGCAGTGGAACCGCTCCACCAACCTATTTGATTGGGGATGGTACACTGTCATGTGGTGGAGCTGCGTCCCCAACAGGCGGGCCACAGTTCAGATGTAAACTGGGCGCCCCGGTCGGATGTGATGTGCAGTGGAACCCCAAATTGGGCAATCCAGGCTGCTACGAGGGCACGAGCACATGACTGCGTTGAAGTGTCCGTGAGCAGGATGGCCTCTGGCCACCGCATAAGACGGTCAACTACCGTAAGCAGGTGTTAAACCCCTTGGGACGGAGGCAGCGGCCCCACGATGTCTTGAATTGGCACCCGGATGTGTCTATGCACCTTTGATGTCTGGCCGGGACCAGCGAGCAACCTGCTTCCGAAGTCCATACCACACAAACCTTGCGGCCACCATAGAGACCGTGGCCCGAATGGATGGGTGGGCCAGCCCATGGATCACCTCAAAGACGCGATGGCGGCAAGCCGCCGGAACGATAGGCCTCGGCTGACCCGTGAGTACGTCACAGAGGAAGGAACCCGAGGAACCCAATGGCACGTCCTCAAGCACCAAGCCAGTGATCATGGTGCGGTACGCCGGCATCTCATCATCTGCCAGCTGGGCTGCCGCCAAGTCAGAGTAATCTATCCCCGAGGCTGGGTTAAGCACGGCTTCAATTGCCGGACGGGACAAAGCATCCGCCACGAGGTTGCATTTTCCAGTGATGTGCCGGACGTCCGTTATATAATCCGAAATAGCCGCCAGCTGGCGCTGCTGATGGGCGGACCAAGGATCTGAAACCTTCGCAAACGCAAGTGTGAGGGGCTTGTGGTCTGTGAAGGCTACAAAGGAACGGCTCTCGAGGAAGTACCGTAAATGCCGCATTGCGAGGTGTAAGGTAAGCAACTCCCAGTCGAAAGCACTGTAGCGCTGCTCCGCAACCCTCAGGTGACGGCTAAAGAAGGCGAGAAGCCGCCAATGGCCGTTAACGGACTGTTCCAAAACGCCGCCGACCGCAGAGTCCGAGGCATCCACGGTAAGGGTTGTGGGGGCATCGGCCAACGGATGCACGAGCATAGTCGCCCGAGCCAAGGCCTCCTTCGCCCCTACAAACGCCGCCGATGTGAAATTGGGATTCGGCCTGTCGAAACCAAACCCTCGGCTGCTATGTCCAAAATGTCAGCAGCTTCAGGGAGACAGTGTTGAGTTTGGCCTCATCAGCCTTGTGGGCAGCAGCGGCAGAATGCATTTTTTTTTTAAATTTCCCTTCCAGGATTACACTCCTGGGCGTCTGGGGTCACCAATTGTGGCGGGGACTGGTAGGAGTCCAGCCAAAAACTAGTCGGACACAAATGTGTGCTCTACACGTGTTTATTCTTCTGCATATAGCTCCCTACACCTCAGCTGACACGGGCGTTGTCCAGCCTTAAATAATAACTCCGATAACGACCCCGTGACTCGCGCCTCACCCACCAAGATGCCGCCTAGAGCCGATGGTTCGTCGTGAGCTTGGGTTGCTATCAGGTGCCGCCACGCCCCTTAAATAAAACCCATGCGGTCACAGGGAGAATGTACAAACTTCATACAGACAGCACCCATAGTCAGGATCGAACCCGGGTCTGGAAGGGAGCAACTCAAGTGCTGCACCACTGTGCTGCCCTGTCGGGAGATTAGGTCCAGCCTCTTTAAACTGTTGTCATCTCCAAGCCACAATAATTTCCTAGGCCTCATTCCAAGCCCATTTGGAGGATTGGAGTCGAGGGGTGGGGGTGTCACTTGGGAGGAGTTCACCTGCTTCTCTGAGTAACCAAAATTAGCACCATCATAAATGAACATGCTCTTCCTCAACCGTTGCTTAATTGACCCAACTCCCATTTCATCTCTGGACGAGCCCAAATGGAGGTGTCAGGAATAGACAAATTCCAAAAAATAAACCTCCACTTTTCCTTTCATTCAGAAATTCAGGAGGGTCAAGAGAATTTGCCAGGAGTTCATAAAGAAGGTTTAGGACTCTTTGGCATCCTACCCACACTGTCCAACTGACTTGCCTGAGTTGTTATAAATAATACCTTTAGTTCCCCAGTGGCAACTTCTCACAACGTCCTTTCACTGCTGTAGTGGGCAGGTGATTGACTGGGCTTATGCAAATAAGAACAACCGATAGAATCAACTGGTTCATTTCGGTTCAGCAGTTAGTTTATTGTCAGGTGTACCAAGGTACAGTGAAAAGCTTTTGTTGCATGCTAACTGGTCAGCAGAAAGACAACACACGAATACAATCAAGCCATTTACAGTGTATAGATACATGATAAGGGAATAATATTTAGTGCAAGGTAAAGCCAGCAAAGTCCGATCGCTTTGGTTCCTGAAGTTAATCACTATTTCCTTTGTCTTGCTGACATTGAGAGAAAGGTCGGTTTCTCGACACCAGGACACGAGGTTCTCAATCTCCTTCCTATACTCCGTCTCATCATTATTTGATATCCGGCCCACAATGGTGGTGTCGTCTGTGAATTTGAAAATTGAATTAGATTTGTACATGGCTGTACAGTCGTGGGTGTACAAGGAGTATAGAAGGGGGCTGAGAACGCATCCTTCCGCAGCACCAGTGTTGATGATTATCGTGGAGGATGGTTTGTCCCCTATCCTCACTGATTGGGGTCTGTTGGTCAGAAAGTCGAGGATCTAGTTGCAGAGATGAGTAGGTATTAAAGGCAGAGCTGCAGTCTATGAATAGGAGACCGACGTAGTAGGTGTCTCTCTTCTCCAGGTGTTCTAGGGATGAGTGTAGGATTAGGGCGATGGCATCGTCCGTGGATCTGTTGTGGCGGTGGGTGAACTGCAGTGAGTCAAGGCCACTGGGTAGATTGAATTTAATACTTTCCATAACTAGCCTCTCAAAACATTTCATGATGGTGGATGTCAAGACTACTGGACGGTAGTCGTTTAGGCATGAGGTCTTGCTTTTCCTCGCCACTGGGATCATGGTGGTCTTCTTGAAGCAGGTGTGTACCTCAGAACGGAGTAGGGAGAGATTAAAGATGTCAGCGAATACTCCCGCTAGCTGGTCTGCGCAGCTACTCCGTCTGGTCATTGCTTTTCGTGGGTTTACCCTCAGGAAGGCCAATCTAACCTCTGCTACAGTCACCCTGGGGAGAGGTGCACTGGAGTCTGAAGGGCCAGGTGTCACCGCCCTGTTGGTCTTCTGCACGAAGCTAGTATAGAAACTATTCAGTTCATCAGGTAGGGTCGCCCTATCAGCAATGATGTTGCCTGACCGTGCTTAGCCAACTGAGATAACTAAGCCATTTATCTTATTCGGACCTTGCCACATTCTCCGTGTGTCTGAGTGATTACACTGGGTCTCAAGTTTATCCCGGTATTGTCTCTTGGCATCCTTGATGGCTTTGCAGAGATCACAGCGGGACTTCTTGTCCCACTCAGGATCATTTGACTTATATGCAGCAGACCTGGCCTTAACCTGTGAATGTACATCGCGGTTTTCATCCATGGTTTCCGGTTAGGGAAAACTCGGATTTACTTTGTCAGTACACAGTCTTCCATGCATTTCACGTTCACAAGTTATAGGAGTAGAATTAGGCCATTCGGCCCATCAAGTCCACTCCACCATTCAATCATGTCTGATCTCTGCCTCCTAATCCCATTTTCCTGCCTTTTCCACATAACCCTTGACACCCCTTCTAATCAAGAATTTGTCTATCTCTGCCTTAAAAATATCCACTGACTTGGCCTCCACAGACCTCTGTGGCAATGAGTTCCACAGATTAACTACCCTCTGGCAAAATAAGTTCCTCCTCACCTCCTTTATAAAAGAGTGCCCTTTAATTCTGAGGCTATGGCCTCTGGTCCTAGACTCTCCCACCAGTGGAAACATCCTTTCCACATCCACTCTATCTATGCCTTTCATTATTCTTTAAGTTTCAATGAGGTCCCCCCTCAACCTTCTAAACTCCAGTGAGTAGAGCACCAGTGCTGTCAAACTCTCATCATATGCTAGCCATTCCTGGAACCATTATTGTAAACCTCCTCTGGTCCCTCTCCAGAGCCAGCACATCCTTCCTCAGATATGGGGCCCAAATTTGCTCACAGTACTACAAATGTGGGCTGATCGGTCACTATTAGAGCCTCAGCAGCCTTCACTTGCCTATGAAGTCAGTCACGGCAGTGGCGTACTCATTCAGGTTAGCTGCGGAATCCCTGAATTCAAATCAGTCCACTGATTCAAAGCAGTCGCGTAAGATATCATCCGTGTCCGTTGACCAGCATTTCATAACAACCAAACCCATATTCCACTACAGCCCATTCATCAACCATTTTTTTAACGTCAGGAACAAAAAAATACTCAACTAAATTACTGCACCCTTTGATTACAATGATCATTTTTTAAAGATAAAAATGGGTGCAGTTAAATAGTATATAAACATTAGATTACGTCGGGAAATAAATTGACGTGTATTACCTTCGATTAATTATTCTGAAATGTCTGTTGTTATGTGTGAAAATCAGCATCTAATTTAAACTTGCAGTTCCAAATACTTGAGGTGCCAATAGGAGGAGCAAGAAGTCGTAGACGTGCTTTAACCACAGTGTTACAAATAACAAGGTGCTGCCCTCTATCATATGTAAAACATTTTGAAACCAGACTTCAAATGTAAGATCAAGTAAACATGCTTGTGAGCAGAGCCTAGTGTCATGAGGAAACATTCTGTATGCATTATATTCATTGCTTGTTTTTGAATTTGCTTTACAGTCAGGGACCAAGGAAAATATGTAGCCAACACATCATTTTATGGACGTAAGATGGAGCAGATGGAAACAAAATTTGCCTTTAGTGCATGTACACTAAATGCATGTGAGAGTGTTGTCCATTGGTTACACTTACTTCTCCAGATCCAGTTCCATCCATAATAGTGGAACAGAACATTGAAGTTGAGTTTATCTCATAGTTTAGGCATTTGTGACCAAATGTGAATTTCTCCCAAAATGGACCTCCTTGTAGATTTTTTTGGTACTGTTGGCCTGAAATCCAAAGTGGCCACAAATAAATACAGAGCAGTCATTCAGAAGAAACATTATGATGATATGATCTCTTGAAGAAGAGGTATCTCAGTTTGGCCTCTCTTTTGACTTCCAATTTGGCATTGGTGTTGTTCACAAGTTCAATTCATTGCACCAAAAATGCCTGCAATTCATAAGCAATTATAAACAATAGACGTCTGGAGTGAGAGAGATGAGCATTTTAAGGAAAGTACAGGAGATATATTAAGGGGCCACTGATCATCATATTTCAATGCCCTTGGATCCAGGAGAATTGTCGAGGACTGGCAGGTAGCAAATGTTATTCAAAGCAAAACACAAAGTGCTGGAGGAACTCAGTGGGTCAAGCAACATCTGTGGAGGGAAATGGACAGATGATGTTTCAGGTCAGGACCTCACTTCAGTCTGTTCAATCCCTCCACAGGTGCTGTCTGACCCATTAAATTCCTCCAGCACTTGGTGTTTACAGCATTGGCAGTTTCTTGTTGTCAGCAAATGTATGCTCTTGTTCGTAAAAGAAAGTAAAGATGCGTCAGGCAACTACATGTCAGTTAGTTTAACCTCAGTAGTGGGAAAACATTTAGGAACATTGATTTAGGGCAGGATTGATGGAGAAAAATGGATTACTTCAAGATAGTCAGCACAGACCTGATAAAGTTAAATCTTGTTTAAACAAACTGATGGATTGATAAGAGTAACGCAGATGATGTGGCGTACATTGACTTTAAGAAGGTTCTTAATAAGGATCCATTGCTTATCAACAAAGGCTGAAGCACGTGGCATCAATGGAACATTGATCGCATGGATATGATGTTGCCTAGTAACGGACAACAGAAGCTGATGGTAAAATAATGTTTTTACAACTAGGGGAAGGTGAATTTTGGTGCTAGGGCCATTACTGTTTTTATTTACATTAATGACCTAGATTTTGGGATGCAAGCTACAATCTCTAACCCTGTTAATAGCACAAATTGTGTTGCAAATAGCAAAGGGGAGAGTGATAGAGTCATAGAGTGATACAGTGTGGAAACAGGCCATTCGGCCCAACTTGCCCACATCAGCCAACAATGTCCCAGCTACACTAGACCCACTTGCCGGCGCTTGGTCCATATCCCTCCAAACCTGTCCTATCCATGTACCTGTCTAACTGTTTCTTAAACGATGGGATAGTCCCAGCCTCATCTACCTCCTCTGGCAGCTTGGTCCATACACTCATCACCCTTTGTGTGAAAAAGTTACCCCTTGGATTAAATCTTCCCCCCTTCACCTTGAATCTACAGTATGTCCTCTGGTCCTCGATTCCCCTATTCTGGGCAAGAGACTCTGTGTATCTACCCGATCTATTCCTCTCATGATTTTGTACACCTCTATAAGATCACCCCTCATCCTCCTGTGCTCCATGGAATAGACCCAGCCTATTCAACCTCTCCCTATAGCTCACACCCTCTAGTCCTGGCAACATCCTCATAAATCTTTTCTGAACCCTTTCAAGCTTGACAATATCTTTCCTATAACATGGTGCCCAAAACTGAACACAATATTCTAAATGCGGTTTCACCAATGTCTTATACAACCGCAACATGACCTCCAAACTTCTATACTCAATACTCTGACTGATGAAGGCCAAAGTGCCAAAAGCCTTTTTGACCACCTTATCTACCTGCGACTCGACCTTCAAGGAACCATGCACCTGTATTCCTAGATCTCTCTGCTCTACAACACTACCCAGAGGCCTACAATTTACTGTATAGGTCCTGCCCTTGTTTGATGTCCCAAAATGCAACACCTCATACTTCTCTGTAATAAATTCTATCAACCATTCCTCCGCTCACCTGGCCAATCGATCCAGATCCTGCTTCAATCGTTCACAACCATCTTCACAATCTGCAAAACCACTCACTTTTGTATCATCAGCAAACTTGCTAATCTTGCCCTGTATGTTCTCATCCAAATCATTTTGCAACAGGATATCAACAAGCTGGTGAAATAGGCAGACACAGGGCAGGTGAAGTTTAATGCAAAGAAATATGAGTTGATGCATTTTGATCGGAAGAATGAGAGGTAATGCAGAATAAATTACACCTTTCTAAAAGGGGTGCTGAAGCGGAGGGGCCTGGGGATGCAGCGGCGGCGCGGATTACTGCAGCGGCCCCTACTGTCTGTCTTTTTTTTATTTTTGTCTAGTTAAATGTCTAGTTAAATGTAGTTGTTTGTGTTTTTTTTGTACTGTTTTAATTGTGTATATGTGGGGGGCGGGGGGGGGAGGGGGAAACTTTAAAAAAATCTATTCCCTGCACGGGAGACCCGACCTTTTCCCTGTCGGGTCTCCGTTGTCGTTGTGGCCTAGCTCCGTGGAGCGGCCTCCGACCGGGACGACCTGGGGGCTCCAGTCGCGGAGCCTGTGGAGCTGCGGACTTACCATCGTGGGGCTGGCCGGGCCTCAGAGCGTGGGGAGCGGTGGTGACCCGTTGCTGCTCAGTCCGGAGCTCCAGCTGCAGCTGCAGACCCGTGGACTGGGACATCGGGAGCTCGCGGGTCCGGGTGAGAGACCGCTTTCCGGAGCTCCCGCAACGGAACTTCTCCAGCTCGAGTCGCGGGGTTGGAACGACCCGGAGCGGGGCCGTAAATCGCCCGGCGCGGCTTTAATGTTAAAGCCGCGGGACATTCCAGCGCCCGCCGGGGCTCCAACTTGTGACTTTGGGCCCGGAGCGAAGCTGTATACCGCCCGGCGTGGCCTCAACGGCCGTGGGACTTGACATTGCCCGCCTGGGACTTCAACATCGGGAGAAAAATGGTGCAGGGGAGAGAAATAACTTTGTCTTCCATCACAGTGAGGAGGAGATTCACTGTGATGGATGTTTTTCTGTAAATTGAATTGATTGTGTGTCTTGTAGGAATTGTTTTGTTTGTGTGGCTGTGGAAACGGAGTTTCGTTTGAGCCTCTTTGAGGTTCAAATGACAAGAAATAAAAATCAAATCAAGCTGCACAACGTATTGAATATGAAAGGGCAGGTTGAGAAATCAGTTAACAAAGCATACATAATACTGAGTAGGACACAAAGTGCTGGAGTAACTCAGCGGGCCAGGCAGCATCGTCGCAGGATACGGATGGGTGATGTTTCTGGATGGGACCCTTCCTCGGACTCATAATTCTGCGCTTTGTCAACAGACCATAACAAAAGGGACACTCCTTTATAAAACAAAGGACCAACATCAACTTGAGTACTGTGTTTAGTTATGGTCACTTCACAATAGGACGCAATCGAGAGAGTCCAGCAGAGATTTGTAAAAATAGTTCCTCTGATAAGGGAAAAATAGACTATGGAGGGTGAGACTGTAGAGATTGAGGGGAGATTTGATATACAACTGTAAAATATTGAGAGGGCTGGGAAGAGCTGAGAGGAGGAAGGTATACCTTTCAGTCGACCGGTCAAGGACAGAGGTCACAGGTCTAATATAAAGTGAAGGGAATGAATGATGACATGAAAAACAGCTAAATATGTGGCTAAATATGTGGTAGGAATCTGGAATGCACTGCCTACAGATGCAGTGAAAACCCCGGTGGTAGTCAAGGGGGAATTGGATTAAAATAAGATGCTAAAAGTTTGCTAGACTGCAAAGAAAAGGCTTGATGGGTGTTGCCACAATGTTTCTCTCATGGCGAGCCAGCACGATGGGCTGAGTGGACCATAAATATAAATATTCTATTTATTGTGCTATGTATAAATTTATGGGTCAGAGTAAAGGCTTGCCACTCTAAATTGAGTGTGCTATTTTCAGATGCCAAAAAGTCTTCCAACTTCCTACAGAGCCCAGAGCAAGAGGGGGATGGGGGGAGGGAAGCTCTTTGATACAACCAAAACAAAGACACTTAAGAAACTCTGCTGCAACTAGGAAAGAGCAGCTTTTTGGATTTACGCCGCTGCCACTGGATGCAATTTACACCCATCGCTGGCACACTGTGGGAGCAGTTTGCATTATTCACATGACACGTTGTACGCATTATTCACATCACATCGGAAAGATACTAAATTTCTTTTGACTGCAGCCTTTGCCCGTTACCTCAAGCACAGAGAAGGAAAAGAGTGTCAATGTCGTGGGAGTGCATCATTAATTTCCTATTCTGCACCAAGCTGTCTTTCATAATTGCCAAGGGTAAGACGATGAGAATGGTCGTGGGTCAATGACATTAAAGAAATACGAATATTTAAATATTTTATTTTAAATCGGTCATGTACAAAAGCAGAGGATACCATAAATAACTATAATGATTTTGTTCAAAATGTGTAGTCATTGCTGAGATGTATTGTTGCATAATTGTAATAAGGTTTAAAAAAAACTCTCCTGTAAAGTATTACACCATAGTGTGTGACATCATTCTTTTTCGAATGACAGATGTTTATTATATACTCATGGGATTTGATCACATGGTGAAAACCTAACATATAATTGGGTACAATTCCTTTGGGTGGTTGTCATGTTATATTAAGCTTCTGAGTACATATATTTTCACCTTATCGAACATAAACATGTTTTTTCTTCTATGAGTAATACTTTTGAAATTCTAATCATGGTTTTCATACACAAATAACATCGGTGACACAACGCCTTCAAGAATTAAAAGCTATAAGATTCACTCTGCCCTAAAGGGGGCACTGAAATGACATGGGTGTGGCGAGACAACAGCTATGTTTGCCTTTATCTCATTACATTACAAATCTCTTGTAACCAAGAACATTTTCACACTTGGAAATACATAGCACATTCTTCACCTCGTGAATTCCTGACACTGAAATTGTGTTGGAGAAGCTCACAAGGGGAAATACCATTCAAATATCATTATTGGCATGATTTACGTCAGAAATGGTCAGCTAGATTAGATCAATTTTCTATTGCCTCCCGCTGATTAAAATCTAATGGATCTGCTTCTTTTCCTGGCTTTTGGGTCTTCAAGAATTGTGTCCTGTTACCAAATGAAACTCAAGCAATTTAAACAATAAGGTTTCTGTTTAGGTTTATTATTGTCACCTGTACCCAGGTACACTGAAAAGCTTTTGTTTGCATGCTATCCAGTTAAATCAAACAGTACTATTTGAATACAATCAAGTGAAACACAAGTACAACAGGTAAAGCAATAATAAAGAACACTTCCAGTGTCCGCAAACAAGTAGGTTGGAAAATCAGAACTGCACCCTAGCTTTTGTAAGGACTGTTCAGAAGTCTGATAACATAACCAGTAGGCTGTACTTCTGTAAAGAGTATTTGTGTTTCTTAGGAACACTGTGATGTCATTTATATCTTCTGTTTCAAAGCATTTTACTAGAGTGTTTTGCTAGTGTCATTTTAGGATACCTTTACATCAACTAATAGAATTAGTTGTTTGAATAATGAAGTGTTGGTTTATAAGTATGCATAAGTGTGCCATTGATAAAAAAGCAAGTCATACAGCAGAAAAAAAGCTCTTCAGCTCACCGTGTTCCTGCCAGCTATCGATATCCAAGTATACTAATCTTATATTTCAGCACTAGCCCCATTACATTCTGTACTTTGGCATTTCAAATGCTCAACTGAAAACTTCATAAATGTGGTGAGAGTACCAGCATCCTTCACCTGCCTCCAAATAGGTTTCAACCACCTTCTGAGTGAAACATTTCTTTGTGTAATCCACTCCAAAGCTCCTCCCCCTTACCTTAAACCTATGGCCTCTGGTCATGTGCAATAAAACATCTGCCAACCACAATAATGAGCTTGTCTCTGAATACACAGAATATAACACAAAGAATATTAAGTGAAGATAATGGTCTAAAAAAATTGGCAAGGGAATGCATAATTAATCATAAGATATGGAAATGCGTAAATGAACCGAGGAAGCGTTAACTATGTCTCCACAGGTCTCCAGGGTTAGTCGACATGGGCATGTGGTTTAGAGGGAATGCAGGAACCATGCATGCATTGATCAAGACTTAGATGTAAGGACAGGGAGGACAGCACCCAATTGCAGTCCAGGCACAGTTAAAGAAATTCCTGGAATTCTAATCACTATTTTACAGAAGGATGTAGTGTCACTAGAGAAGACACAAAGATTTACCCCTTAGATGAGCACAGGAGAATGAGGGGTGATCTTATAGAGGTGTACAAAATCATAAGAGGTATAGATCGGGTAAATGCACAGAGTCTTTTGCCCAGAGTAGGGGAATCGAGGACCAGAGGACATAGGTTTAAGGTGTGGGGGGGAAAGATGTAATAGGAACCTTTTCACATAAAGGGTAGTGGGTGTATGGAATGAGCTGCTGGAGGAGGTAGTTGAGGCTGGGACTATCGCAATGATTAAAAAAATTTAGACAGGAACATGAATAGGATGGGTTTAGAGGGATATGGGCCTGGTGGGACTATTGTAGATGGGACATGTTGATCAGCGTGGGCAAATTGGGCCGAAGGACCTGTTTCCATGTTGTATGACTATGACTCCGTAACTATTGCCAGGGCACAAAAATGTCAACCATGATTAAACTCTGCATAGGACAGGATTGTTTTCTTCAGAACTGAAGAGGCTGATTTAAGATTTAATCAAGGTGTTTGAAAATATGGGAAATCTATAAAGGATTAATAGAGAAGACAATAAATTTGGAGCAAATACTTTATTGTTGAATTAATTAGAAGTGAGTTGAGAAAATAAATTTTCACCCAGATTTGCACTGCAGTCTAGAAACAAGGCAATGGAGACAGAAATCCTCAGCATATTGAGAAAGTGTTTGAATGAGAGTGATATTTCACAGCCAACAAGGCTATGCAGCAAGAAGGAAGAAGTATGGAGGCAATGAACTAAATTGCTTCAATCTGACCTCCACATTTCTGTGGCACAAAGTACACGAGGTTGGGAAATTCCAAGCTTAAGCCCTTTGATGTCAAATTTATACCCTGTCATTCCCCTCAAATTCTTTTTATCTGTATTGTACAGCAATATTTAAGACACAGGAATAAAGACAGGCTTTGCAAAAATGATATTAATCGAATTTCATCTGGAATCATCTCTAAAAGGAATGATGCTAACAGAATGTAACTTAAACCAACACATTACCAATACTTTGTGGTTAAAATTCTAGTGGATGATCAGAAAGGTGGGGCAGCACGGTGGCGCGGCGGTAGAGCTGATGCCTTCCAGTGCCAGAGACCTAAGTTTGATCCTGACTATGGTTGCTGTCTTTAGGGAGGTTGTACGTTCTCCCCGTGACTGCATGGGTTTCCCCCGGGTGCTCTGGTTTCCTCCCACACTTCAAAGACGTACAGGTTTGTAGGTTAATTGGCTTTGGTAAAAATTGAAAAAATTGCTAGTGTACGGGGATCGCTGTTCGGCACAGACTCGGTGGGCCGAAGGGCCTGTTTCTGTGCTGTATCTCTAAACTAAACTGAACTGAACTAAACTAAACCAAATCAACCCTGGATCGTGTGAAAATACCAACTGTCTTTTGTACTATTGTCACAGCATTGTCCTTTACCTTGCATTTGGACAGATTCTGTAATCACGAATGCATCACAAATAAACCTGACTCGATCACCATCCTCATAGCCTTACCTTTACTAATACAGGTCACTGGATATCTGTCAGAAACAGCAAATGCAGCTCCTTCAGCTTACCCCACTATCTGTCAAATTTTATCAATTGCAACATTTCAATTAGTTTAGTGACCATGTCAGGTTAAGTAAGGTCGAAGCAAGATTATTGTCACATGCGCGTGTGTGATGAGGTACAGTTATAATAAAACCCTTGCTTGGAGCAGCACCATAAGTAAATAGACTCAGACAACACACCAAAACATAAATTATACATAGATTCTACATAAGTTCTACAAAACAATGAAAACAAGAATTAAATAATGAAGACATTCATTTTTATGCAAAAATACGCATTTGGAAATGAAGTCCATGGTAGTGTAAGAGGTCCATAGTGTCCCATTGCCAAGGCAGGATTGGGACTGTGCAAGTCGGTGCAACAGGTGAATGGATGTAGGGATGTAGTTGTTCCAGAACCTGGTGGTGTGGTACTTCAAGCTTTTGTATCTCCTTTTCAATGGGAGCAGCGAGAAGAGGCCCTTGGTTGGATGGTGATGATCCAGATGATAGATGCAGCCTCAAGAAGGTGCTTGATACACTTCATGTAGATGGTTTCGATTATGGTGAGGGCTGTGCCCATGGTGGACTGGACTGAGTCCACCACTCTCTGCAACCACTTGAATTCCAGTAACACTCCCTACTCCTTGTCTTTCTCATCTCCCCACCAGCACCCCAACCCCTACTTTGATGTGCACCCATTTCTCCCATCTAATCAGTCAACCTGCTGCATTCCCCTCCTCCATACACACATCACTCACTACTCCCATTCCAAAGTCCCTCATTTCCCTTTTATTCTCCCACTTCCCACTCCCACGTGCCCCCTTGCAGCCATACCCTTCCTCCACCTTCACATTTCACTCCTCTTCTTCTGTCCTTATCTAACACCCTCTAGTCTCCTTTTCACCTCTGTCATTTACTCCATCCATTTTCCAATCACCCCACCACCCCTCCCTCCCCTCCCTCCCCTCCCCTCCACATATCGACATTTCACTTGCCAGACATTCCCCCTACCCCTCCTCTGTTTTCCAGACTCCCGCCCCGCAGTGCATCAGTCTGAAGAAGGGTCCCGACCCAAAAACATCATCTGTCTATTCCCTCGGCAGATGTTGCCCGACCCACTGAGTTTCTCCAGTACTTTGTCTTTTGCTCTGGATTCCTTGAGCCCATTCAACATATCTCTGTTTACTGACTGAAGTATGATATTGTGGCTTTGACTAGAAACAAAAAAAAATCCATCCCAGAGCCACCTATCGCAGCGGTGTTTAAAACCCCTGGCTGTAAGGATAACAAAGTGTTATCTTCACCACTGTTCCACTGGAATGATTATTTGAACTATAGTGAAATATTTTACGCCCGGTGTTGTTGCTCTCATCGTGCAAAGATTGAAACTGCGCTGGTTATAAAGCATGAAAGCCCAGCACTCACTCATCATTATCTGATTTGTCCGACAACAAGCCCTACTGCAGATATTTACGGAAGAATACAGTTCTGGATGCTGAGAGCACAGTACATGAGAGTAATGCTGTCGAGTTAATTAATGTCAGCCCCCTTCATTTTGAAATATATTTGTTATTATTGCATCATTGCAATAAAGCTTTGCCTAAGTCAACCAGTTCTGAAAATTGCACCCTGAATGGGGTGCAGTGTCTAGCAGTGGAAAGTAAACAGAAAGGATTGTCTGAGTGTGTGGAGAGCATGAGAAATTCCCATTGGGTCCAGTCTCAGCACACTTCATTAATAAACATGGTTTAAAATTGCAGTGCAAGAAAGAAGCTAGCTATGTGAAACGTAGCATTTCTGCTACAGTGCTAACATTGGCTTTACCTATCGCGCTGGATTTTTTCCCTGTAGAATTCCCTTTCAGACATAGTAGCAGTCACCCTTTTCTTTTTACTTGGCCATAAAGGTTTCCAGCAGAGAGCAGCTGGTGTCCCCTTTTGGCAGCCTTCCCCATATTCCAAGTCTTTCACTGGTAAATCAATAGCTGCTTATTTTTTCCCCTGAACTAAAGTTTTCTTGTGCAACAGTTGACACGGTCTCAACCACTTTGACCTGTTCTAGGGAACGGCAGCCATTCAGATGAGCTGTTTTACAAATAGCGGAAATTTGTAGGGAGCCAATGTCATGCTGCTTGTCACATCTTGTTTTCAGGCTGTTGAAATCACGTTTGGCGTATTCTTCTTCAGCATCCTGACTCTCTTTGAAGTTAAGCAATGCATTGGATGGAGTTCGTCAGGCGACAAATGTGGAACTAAGCATCGGCTTCAAGAAATAATGAAAATGATTAGTCTTTCA
Source organism: Malacoraja senta (assembly GCA_038087875.1). Lineage (NCBI taxonomy): Eukaryota > Metazoa > Chordata > Chondrichthyes > Rajiformes > Rajidae > Malacoraja > Malacoraja senta. Next base: position 4,977 of record JAXLNO010002851.1, on the reverse strand, counting down.
AATTTCCATGAAGTATGTGTTTGTTTCACATTTCACTGTCAGCGTAAATAATATGTGTTGCCATTCACACTACAGTGCTTCTTTACATATTCCCAAACTCCTTGGTGCACTATTTGACTTTTTTTTTCTTTCATGGAATACTAATTTGATTTATAAAGTCAGTTAAAGTTTATTAATAAACTGATCATGAAAGGCTTCAAGATACTAATGCCTCCCCCCTCCCCCCCCCCCCCCCCCATAGGCATTTATTACGGTTACACCACAGAGGAAGGATAAAAAAACTGGCTGACAAATACTTCTGATGAACTACATGTAATAGTAACTGGTGGTGAGAATTAGATCTTCTTTGGTATTTTAATCTGAATCGGATTGTAAATGCATGCATTCAGCCGTCTGAGAATCAGTGGCTGAAACCCATATCCACCCACTATTTAGGGCGTTGATACGCTGATCAGATTGAATCAACATAGTCCTGAGGCTGCCAGGCACCTACCAATGCTGTTAGACCATCAGCAGTTGTAGTAAATCACCACGGCTGCACATAAGGAACAAGTCAAATGCTTTGGATAAAGAGTCGGTAATTGTTTTCAATGCTCAATATGTAGAGAAATATCAACGTTTCAAGTTTTCAAGGTCAGTTTATTGTCACATGTACCAATTAAGGTACAGTGAAACTACAGCCATATTAAGTGAAAAGCAACAAGACACACAGCCACATAAAACAAAAGTTAACATAAACATCCACCACAGCGGCTCCTAGGGTTGCCAACTTTCTCACTCCCAAATAAGGGACAAAAGGTCAAAGTAGGGGTCAAATTCCCGATTGCAATTCGTTGACTGACTCGGCCATGGCTAGGTGAATGATGACTTGGCCCGGGTGCTGGACTGCACACAAAGCCCAGCCAGCGGGTCAGCTGAGGAGTTTTGGCCCGGGCCGTGCGACGTCTTGCGTAAAGTCCGACACCCAATCCCATTCATGAACCGATGATTGGCCATGAGAAGGAGGGGTTGGTGGTGTTGGCGGTAAGCGAAGGTCTGAAGGTCGGACAGCTAGCCGGGCTGCCGATGGACCAGGCCACAGGCGAGGCGCTGCTGCTGCACTCCATGGGCTGCACTGCATCAGGAGGGTGAGGCGGGGCCGGACGCAGTGCTCTGACCCGACAGTCCCCTCGACCTGATTAGTAGCAGTCAAATAAGTGACAAGGGCGGTCCCGTATGGGACAAATCAATTTAGCCCAATATACAGGATGTCCCGGCTAATACGGGACAGTTGGCAACCCTAGCGGCTCCCCACATTACAAGTATTTTACAAAAGCTAAAAAAACTGTGGATGTTACAAAACTTGAAAGTGCAGACAAACATAAGTAGAGTCTGTGAAGAGAGATACAAAGATAATGTTTCAAGATGAAGACCTGCTGTGGCAGACAGTTGTCCAGGATGCAGATCTCTACGGAGAGTGCGGCCAAAGTTGACCTATAGATTGTCACCTGTTTCCTCATTACAGACTTTGAATACTTGACCAAGAAATACAATGCTCATCAGAGAGGAGTTGAAAGGGAGAGGTATTGAAAGGCAGAAAGTTGCAGATGCTGGAATTCCCAAATGGAAACAGAAAATTATCCAGTTAGATACAAAATGCTGGAGTAACTCAGCGGGTCAGGCTACATCTCTAGAGAAAAGGAATGGGTGACTTTTCAGGTCGAGACCCTTCTTCAGACTGAGAGTCAGGGCAATGTTTCAAGACAATCATTTTTCATCAGAATGCTTATTTCATATATTAACTATATTTCCTTTTGCACAGTCACTGCTTGATTGGCTGAATGTTTCCAGAGTCTTGTGTTTTCTTGGAACATATATTGTTTTAATGGTTAATGGGCAGCGGCATGGCCTCAAGAACATGACAGGGCAATGACAGTCAGCCAGATAATGTCTCGGCCAACAGCAAATCTCTGCAAAGCTGCAACTCCAACTTGGTCTTATGTCAAAACTTTGAAGGGTCGTTCAAAGTTTCTGCAGTTCCCTGACCACTAAAACCATTAAAGCCGAAATAAACATATAAAGTAAATGAAACTTATTGGAACGCTTTAACACACAACATAATTTAAAACAGTTTTGAACAATTAAAAATTTTAAGCCAAATACAAAAATATCTTTTTTTAAGGTAACTTATCTTATCCTTGGCCTATCTCGCTGGCAAGGGTGTAGTTGGAAAATGGATGGGGTCATGTATTGTCAGTCAGATCTATTCTGGAGTAGAATCCGTGAGCAGATTCCCTGATGTAATTACTGGGCAATTTTAGCCATGAAAATGATTATACCATGAACACTCCACAGACTCCAGCAGCATAGTGTGGCCAAAAACGTCACCAATGGAGCTTGGCCTGTAAATTCAGAACGTCTGCATTCACACAATAATCCTGAAGCCAGCATTCACATTATGGTGGGATCATGTAAAATTGCTGGTAAACCCTGACAAAACTGCTCCTTTATATGTGAGGGAGTTGGCATAGTGAAGTTACAAAGTTCCAGGGGAGACCAATGTCAATGTAGAGGCTGTGATGCAACAAAGGGAACAGTCACCTAGGGTTACTGCAAGGGCAAAGGGCTGGAGGAGATCAATGGGGTCTTGGGATACATGTCCATAGTGGAGTCTGCAAGTAAGCAACTTGTATGGAGTTTGAGAAGACATAGGTGTTACTATGTGGCTGTAGGTGTAAATGTGGACATGGTCACAGATGCTGAAAGGCTTGTTGTATCTGGAGGCAAGAAGTAGGCATACAAGCAAAGAAATCTCGCTCAAAGTGATTTAGAATTTCAGTGGAGGGGTGGGGGAAGAGAAGTAGCAGTGGAAGCCATTGACAGTTTGAAGGAAGAAGAATGCAGTTTTGTCAATAGTTCAGGTATCTGGGAGAAACAGAGCTCACAGTTGCACACGTCTGAGCTACCTAGCAGAGGATGAATCTAAAGGCACAAGCAAGGAGGTATTTATGCCTGAAAGTATATTATTATTCTGGAGCGGGTTATTGTTCGCCCAGTTCTTAATGTCAAATGAGCAATTGAAGACGACTTTGACTCAGGGAGAGAGGAAGTAACGCTAAGGCTTTATAAAGTACTGGTCAGACCACATTCAGAATATTGTGAGCAGTTTTGTGCCCATACGTGAGGAAGAATGCACTGGCTTTGGAGAGGGTTGAGAAGAGCTTTATGAGAATGATCCCGGGGATGATTAACCTATGAGGAGCATTTGACGGCTCTGTGACTTTACTCACAAGAATTTAGGATGAGGTGAAACTTACCAAATAATGAAAGCCTGGATTATCTAATTTTTAAATCTCATTGTCATGGATTTATAGGCCAAAATGGAAGGAATTTAATGTTTAATGCCTGTAAATTAATGGCCATTTAAATCATCTTGCGAGTGGGTTTTTCTGGAACGCGATCATTTGGAACGTTGCGGTTGTGTGAATTTAAACCTGTATCGGCATGAAAAATACTGCCGGTTCGTATGGGGAAAAAAAATCGCCGTTTCGCAACTTAAGATGTGAATTAAAGGCATCTTAAGGAGCACTTTTATACATAAAATAAATGGCTTTTGTTTACCTGTCCCGTGCGTGAAATCCGTCCCTGTTGTCAGCGTTGATGGCTTTAGAAGCTGATTTTAAAATTACTCCAGCGCTGCACTTGTCGAGCGATTTTTAAAACAAAATACACAGAACGCCCGTCGGAACGATTCTTCAGCAAAAGCTTGCACTCCAACGAAATATAAGTCAGGACAAAGTAGGAGAAACCCGTGTTTTAACCCCGCCCCCCCCCTCAAAGGCTCCAAAATCGCGCACACGGCCAGTGGCAGAATTGCAGCGCCGCTGAAGGTAAGCATTGTAACATACCTACTGGATAATGTGGATGTGGAGATGATGCTTCCAGTAGTGGGAGAGTCTGGACCGGAGGGCACAGCCTCAGAATAAATGGACGTACATTTAGAATGGAGATGAGGAGACATTTCTTTGGCCAGAGGGTGGTGGAATCTGTGGAATTCATTGCCACAGATGGCTGTGGAGGTCAAGTCATTGGGTATTGACACCGAGGGCAGGATACATAAAATGGCAGTGCCCATATCTTCGGTGATGTTTTGTGCATTTGCTAATGCCATTGTTTTAATTTGAGCTGTGACAAACTATACCATATCTACTCTGCCTGTGTGATTCTCGACCAGTAGATAAATTCTGTATACACAGCACCCATAGTCAATATTGAATCTTGGTCTCTGGCACTGGTAAGGCAGCAACTCTACTGCCACGTCACGGAGTGATGTAAAACTAGGTGCAACAGCTGCCCAATCCTACAGGGGCCCCTTTAGTTGCATACTATCATGAAATATATCACCCTACCAGCTTAGTTTGAGTTAAATGAAATTAAATTGATCACAACATTTTAACTGTAAGGGAATAGAGCCTATATTCCTTTACACAGGGAATAGTTCCTCCGTGATCTTTTATTTTACTTCATCAGTCTCTTTTTCCAAACCTCATTTTCCGTCCTCATTACTGTCCATTTGTTTGGGCTGATATGTTGAATTGCTGCTCGTGGCATCAATCAGTGAAAGTGTGGGGATGGAATGAGTGGGAGTGGAGATTTTGGGGGGGGGGGGGAGCAGAAGTGCAAAGATTTCAGCACTATGATGTGTTTGGTCTGAAAGGAAATTACTTTCCTTGTCTCTCCTGGTATCTTGAGGCTCCACAGGTGTTATTTTAGTCTTGTTGAAGACGTTTGATTAAGCTGCATGACTGAACTCATTTATGGGAAATTTCACATTCACAATGCTAATGTGTTTGTTTGGAAACCTGAGCATAACACGCTCAGCAAAACTACGTTGTTGCTGTGTGTATTCTAGCTGCAGTGCGCTGCCTACTCTCCCAGTGGAAGCAGGTGACTATGGATTTACATGGTTATCAATGTAGCATTTCTTCTTCCCAACCA